>OX422223.1:200272804-200595304 GCA_949130495.1 Sambucus nigra
TTGTAGTTTTAGGTTAAAGTATGCAAAATCAGAAAAGGATAGAAGAATTTAAATAAAACCTAGGGTTAGGGGCATTTTGAGGGGTGGCCAAAACATAATCCCCAGCGGGGTCGGCCCTCTAAAAAAATGGAAAAGAAAAGCCTGCGCGAGTTGCGCCAACGAGTCACCATGTGCGGAACATGGAAAAGAAAATATCTCTCAAATTTGTTAACAAAACTCCCAATAAAAAAGGACGAAGTTCAAAGAAAAGTTGGTATACTAATGCTACTACTAATTTATTTATTAATATCAATCTATTTACTTTTTGTGTTACTAAAAGTTAATTTATAAAATGAACAAAAAATTGCCATTAATTCTTAGACAACAAGGGAGTTTTGTTATTGAAAATAAAAAGCAATTCCATTTTATTAATATAACAGTTGAAGAGTGTAAATAAAGTCTCTACAATTTAGGATGCAAACATACAACATATTCACGACTACAAATTTATGATGTAACTACTGAATTGTAACACAATTAATTATCATTTTTATCCAAATTTAATTTATAGAGTATAGAAAAGAATAAAACCAGAGGAATTATCTTTTGAACGTGCAAAATGCAATAATACCAAAAGATTCTCTTAAAATTAACAAAATTAAAATCCTCACGATATTTAAGTAGAGTAAAATGCTACTATGTCCAAGACTTCAATCCTAAATAACTTGGTATAAAACAATCAAGAAGCCAAATAGAAAAAACTAGTAAGCCAAAAATAACAACATAAATTATCAAGGTTCTAAAAAACGCGGGGCGTGATCGAGGCGTGGAGACCAAGCCTTAAGCCTTAGAAGCATAGGCGAGCCTTAGAAGCATAAACAAGCGTGAAAAGGTGTTTAGCCCTTTTTTAATGTATTTTAATATTTTTTAACAATGTCAAGGCTAAAAAAATACTAAAATGGTACATAACTTAAAAATATATATAATTATTTGTAAATTAAAATACTATTTTTTTTAAATGCTAAAAAAACAAAAAAAAAATTGCATTTTTTCTTATTATATCAAGCAATAGACATTGATTGCAAACTCATATAAGTTGCTAAATGGAAAAAATAAGTTAAACCGAAGAAAAAAAAAGATTCTAGAGGATATATGTATAAATGACAGACCCACATGTTTGCCAAAAATGAACTCATCGTCTTGTGAACAAACATACCTGAGTACATGCACTAAAATTTTTGGAGGCAGAAAGTTAGGCCAAAAATATGAAACGTGAGGGGGGTATTTTTATAGCCAACCAGTATGGATATTTGGAAAGTTAACATGGGAGAGGGAAAGCCAAAAGATAGAGTGGTTAAATGTTATGGAAGGGAAAAGACAAGTTGTTGCTGGACTAGTTGATGGATGTTGATATGGCTTTGAGCCAATGTGGATGGTTGCGTAGATAGCGTTGAATTTGAGTCTTTTAAATGCTTTTATAGCATTTTAGAGTAGGGGTATGGCTATTCATACTCCCAATTTTTATACCCAAGGGCTTTCTCACAATACAACCTTTTTTATATAAAAAAAAGATATAATAACCTGTTTCAACAAAAAAATAGTAACCATTGATTTTTCACTATTGTTACTTTAAATAATTATATAGAATTTAAGTAAATAATACGATTCACACTTTAAATCTAATATTTATCTAATTTACACTTGTATCGTCATTTATTTTTATTGTTTTACCAAAGACGAATACGACCTAATTAAAACACGAGACATCATAACACGATAAAAAATCTTATTTTGTTAACCTTATACGCACACGATACAACATGAACTCTAATTTTTCTAACCAAACAGAAGAATAACGAGGAACACGACACAAAATCTTAATTTTTTTACCTAACACAAACAAGATCAAATTTAAATGAGACACGACACAGAACGATACGAAATCGTATATTTTTACCCAATAGAAAAACAACCCAAATAAACGTGACACAACATGACACGACACAGTTCTTTTTTTAACTAAATACGAACGCGACCCAAATAAAAGTAACACAACATAAGACAACACAAAATCACTTTTTTATTAAACAGACAGGACAACATAAGACATTTGGGTCGTGTTCGTGACATGTAAAAAAATAACATTTTACAACCCAATTAAAAGTGACACACCACAAATGTTATTTTTTATACGTAAAACGAGCCGGCCAAAATAAAAAGACCGTGACATGGCACGCCATGACATGACATGATAGGTAAAAAAATTAATATTTCATGTCATGTCATGTTACTTTTATTTGGATTGTTTTCGTGTCTGGTTAATAAAAATGTAATTTCATTTTGTCTTTTGTTGTGTTACTATTATTTGGGTCGTATTCGTGTTTAGTTAAAAAAATAATTGTAGCGTATCATGTTGTGTCACTTTTATTTGAGTTGTTTTCTTATCGGGTAAAAATATAAGGTTTCGTATTGTTCTGTGTCAAGTCTCATTTTAATTTGGTCGTGTTCATGTTAGGTAAAAAAATTAAGATTCCGTGTCGCGTTCCTCATAATCGAGTAATTTTCATGTTTGATTATAAAAATAAGATTTCATGTTGTATCGTGTTCGTAAAAAGTTAAAGAAAATAAGATTTTTTATCGTGTTCTGATGCGTCGTGTTTTAATTAGGCCGTATTCGTCTTTGGTAATAAAAAAAAAAAAATGACTATGTAAGTGTAAATCAGACAAATACTAGGTTTAAAGTGTGAATCGTATTATTTACTCAAATTACGTTCAATTATTTAAAGTAACAATAGTGAAAAAAATAATGGTTACTATTTTTTTGTTGAAAAAGGTTACTAGATTTTTTATCCTTGATAATATGTTTGTTCACGTAATAAAAAAATGTTACAAAGTCATTGGATGTCAAAAAGGGCTATATTGTCACTTAACATAATTACAGTAGAAAGTGCAGTGTTGGAAGAATTGAAGGGAGTGCCAATAGCCATGCCCTTTAGAGTATTATAGAGATAATTTTTTTATTTAGTTTTTTTAAAACACAATTGACCCTTTTTGATATTTCACAAGTAGTGTCTATTCCCTCTCATTTCCCCTCACATACAGCTTTTGTAATTAGATACCCCATTAAATACATCTCCAATTCATATGTTATTTTCGTTTCACCTCCTTTGCTAATAAGAACCTGATTGTCCCCGCCTCCATCGACAATAACATCAAAAACTATTGTTGTTGATATTTTTAAGACGTATAGGATCTCAGACGATTAACAACTATCATTGCGGAAACGGTCTTTGAATCTTATATTCTGGTATTGAAGGCACACATGTATAGTTCTTTTCTTTCTTTTCTGTTGAATTGATGGTTGAAATTCATTATTTTTCCACAATAGTTTCCTTTTTATTAATGATGATTGGACACTATATAACCTGGATTTTCCATTTCAGGAATATAATATGTGGTAAGTAGATGTTTGCCAATATTAAGGTAGTAACATGATTATTGATAGAGTTCATTAATAGCCTTGTTTGTTACTATTTTCTAAAATCAATATAATGAACGTTTTTCTATACATTATCTCTTAATATATTTTAATTCCTATAAGCAAAATGTGGAGTTGCATATGTTAAAAGATGTTACCACAAATGAATCCATATTTCATTTACGCTTGCTTCTTTAGTCCTTCTAGATGTTATATGTGATGTTTGGATAGCTTTAGAGATGTTGCTCAAGACAAAGATTTTAAAAGAGGTGATTATACTCCTTGTACATGTTATGCACTTTATCATCTTTTGTTTCATTCTTTATTTGCATTGGTAACTCTTTAGATTTCTTACCACTTTTTATATTACAACATTATGTAATCACTTTTTTCTATATGTATGATATCATATACTTTCTCACCACTTCTTTTTGTAAGAATGTAATGTAATCACTTTTTTATTTTGTTTAGTATAGGGAGTGTCATATAATGTTTGAGCAAATGAAACTACTTCCATTATAAATTCTCCCATTCAAAACATTTTATGTCTTAGGTGTTAATAGTATTTTTGGAGAATAATCTGTTTATTTTGCCTAAACTAATTTTTGTACCTAAAAAATATTTGCTTACAATTTAGTAGGAAAATAATTATATTAGTGTACTCGAACATTACACAAAAAATGTAAATTTAATTGGCAATGTTTCATTTTTTGTCATATTTTATGTGAGTAGAAAGTTTATTATTTTTCTTTGCAAATGCAAAAGTCAAATTCTACAACATCCCAGCAAGTTCTAGCAAGTGTCACTTGTATCCCTTTTCGGTAGGCACTAGGAGAACCAGAGAGCTCCTGCAATGACATCTATAATTTTGCCAACATGTTCTTCATGGGACACGACCTTCTATCCGGTACAAATTTTAGTAGATAGTTATGTTTATGTACCAAAATTTGGTTATATGATCTTTTGAAACATTGGTGACACATTGTACTACATGCCATGATTAGTCTCACCCACTACAACTGTAAGTTGGATTTTCTTGTATAGATTAATTTTAAACTCTGAATGTTTCACATCACATATATTCCATTGCATACTCTGTGTAATATCCCGTATTTTTTTGAATAAAATAAAAATTTAGAAATTAATTTAAATCGATCTATTAAATTAATTAAGTTATGAATAAATTAATTAATAATTATCTCCTATTATGCGAAATTGACTTCGCATGATAAAAAATTTCAGTAAGAAATAATTGCATGTACATTGAATAATTGATTTATGATGCGTGACACAATTGAAAAGTATACTTGTTGAATAAAAGATATTCGAGATGCGTTTCGATAGGTTTTGTGGGCTCGTTAAGGTGTTCTAGACTTTAAAAATAGTCCTGGGGTGTTTATATATGAGTCAAGAGGTTATTGCGCTAGTTGGGAAGTGTATTTGGGTCCATTTCGAGGTCTAAATTTTAGGCCTAAGGCCCAAGATTTAAGCCTTAATTATATTATTGAGGAGTTTAATAACTCCTTATCATTTGTATCCAAGAATCCTAAAATACATTTTGAGAAAGAGAGGCAAGAACACTAGCAGGAAAATTGGCAGAAAAAGATTCAAGAAGAAATCCAAGAAGTCGATCAAAAAATTGTTTAATACTTAAGGCAAGAATTTTCTTGCTAATTTTATTTAGTCCAAATTGCTTCTTAATTCATCGTGTATTGAAATCCCATGTACAAATTCTGATTTTAGGGAACTTTGATGATTTGATGATAATATTAGTTTATACCCCTGAAGGAATTGATATTGATGTTAAAGTATGAAATCCAAAATTTAAGATGGTAGAATTTTAAGAGTTTATGTTGATAGAACTCATGATTAAGACCCCTAGTATAATGATTTTGATGATTTATATCTAGAGGAGTTAATCCCTGTATAAAGCCTGGGATGTAGATTTAATTTGGACACCTACATATGGTAGATGTTAGGAGATTAGTTGGAAAAAATTGAATAAATATGAACTTCTCCATGATCCTAATTTATGTGATTTGTGACTTAATCAAGGTTGAAAAATACGTAATAAACAATCATAAGATGATAAGTGATTTTTGACTTAATCAGGGTTGGAAAATGGGTAATAAACAATCGTAAGACGGTAAACTAAGTCATAGGGTCTGATATTAATAATTATTACAAAGTTTAAGCCTTTGAAATTGAGTTTGAAGGGAAGACTGTAAATCCTGTAGTAAGATAAAATGTTGGGTTCGCAAACTGCTAACAAGGGCGAACAAATTCGCCCTTGGGCCGAACTAGTTCGGCTCCTGGGCATCAAGCTATGGGGTCTGCAGATGTGTCCCGACTATTTTTATGTATTCATACGAGCTGGTGGGACTGTGTACGGATAATCGCGAAATTTATTAAAAATAGAAAGGTGATGTTACCAATAAAAGGAAAGTTAAATTAACTAGATGGTTAATTACATTTTATAAAGAAAATGAGGTTGATAATTTACCTGATGGTTAATTATTAACTAAGGGTAATTACGGATAATCTTTATGGGACAGCTATGGGGTAATTATTATGATAATTACTTTTACATGTGGTAATATGTAACTATATTTTGTGTGAACATACCTATGCTCGTGGATTGTCCTATCGATCGGGGTACGCACGTTCGGGACCGTAGCACACATCGAGAGGTGTTGATATTGGGATTCATGTGTCACTGCTAAGTATGGGGCGTGCAATATTGTACTGCGTAGGTACTGTCCCACTTGTTTGTATATTGTGTTATTCGTGTTGGATAGGAAACTCCTCCGGACCTACCGATAAAGCATGAATGTAACACTATTGGTAGATGCCTTAGTGTAGTGTGTATATATATACGTACAAAAAGTCTCTTATAATGGCTCCTTATGGTGTAGACCCCCGTACATACCATTTTTTTAAAATAGTAAAAAAATGATTTTTTAATGAGACTTCATGGATATGATATCCATGGTGAGAAGATCATCTCTAATTTTTTTCATCAAAAAATTCAATAAAAAAACCGTTGAGATGAAGTGATACGTAAAAACTGTATAAATATGCATTTTCAACCGTTGAAATGTTGGGTCGATGCCAACCGCTTTATTGATTGAATTTTTTTGATGAAACTTCATGGATATGATCTTATCAGTATCGAGATCATATCCATGAAGTTTCATCAAAAAATTCAATCAAAAAGTGGGTGAGATGATCGCCAACATTTCAACGGTCGAAAATGCATATTTATACCATTTTTTTGCATATCACTTCATCTCACGGTTATTTTATTGAATTTTTTGATGAAAAAAATTGGAGATGGTCTTCATATTTAAGTTAGTGTCCCGCACTCTCTTGAGGATGCCTCACCCCTCAACTAAAGTACACGCCCAACGAAACTACACACGACCCATCTAGCTAACTACCCTGTAAGTAGTCTTGTCACATATATCCCACGATTTCCCACTACTCTATCCCTTGTGAGTTTAGTATACTTTATAAGTTATTAATCACATTAACTTATTTAAGTCATCTATCAATTAATACCATATAACATTCTCACGATTCATATCACTCATACGATTCACATCATGTATAAGGGTTATAAGTTATTATTTACACTAACTTATTTAAATCAATTCTCATTTGATACCATATAACGATCTCCCAAGTTATATTATTTATACATTTCACACCATGTATATACTCGTATATAATTATGCACCATATATACGTATCATATATAGTTTCTCAATGTATAAAATACCGCAAGTGCACGGACTATTATAGAATAGCGAGTGTAAGTACGGGTCGAACCCACAGAGATTTATCAATTTTAACTTTGACAAGAATTGCAACTGTTCAACTAGATAAAATGGGGTAAAGAAGATATATAATATTAAACTAAGCAAACACAAATAAAAAGTGTGACTACGAGAGATATAATCAAGTGGGCGTGAAGACTTGGACATTGGATCCATTTATAGCATTCAACTAAGATTATACAATAAATTTAAACTCGTCATTCCCGATTTTATAACTCAAATTAAATCGACTCTCATCGTATTTAATTCGGAAGATAACACGGTTAACTTCGCCATAAAATTTAACGTCTCTAAATTTAAACGCCTATAATCCTTATTTCCTTAGAAAATACAAGTTTTAAAGTACGCAATTGTATTTAAGCATGGACTATCAAAACAATCAAAGTGCAAGCATAATCCATCGAAAATTACTATTTTTAAATTCAAAACTTAATTTGACAAAACAATCTTGAAGGTTTTAAAATACATTCTCGTGTCGGTTTAAAATGAATACCGAATTTTTAAAACTTTTAGAACATATCGAGAAATAAAGACGAATTTAAACTACACACAATATTAAGTAAACACAATAAACTTCACCTAGTCCTAGTAAAGAAATTACGCTAGCATCATAGAAGACAAAATAAAAGTGCAAAAATGAATACTAATTTCATTAATAAATCAACTTACAACAATAATCGAGTCTTACAATTGATCTTGACAAAACTTCTCTCACAAAAGAATAATATTTTGGCATCGATAAAAATATACTCTGAAAATAAAGGAACCAAAAACTATCTCCCAAACTCTCTCATTTTTCTCTCCCAAAATAATGGGAGAAATGGTCTTATTTATGGGTTAGGAATGAAGTATTTGAGTTGGAGTGAAACTTTTTTTTATTGGTTGGATTTGAGCCGATAATTATCCCATGTAGTCTTGAGAAGAGTTTGAGATAATTGAGAAGTCTTTTTTTTTAACACAATTATCCCCAATTTTGGCTCTATTCACAACAATATCTTTAATCGCATTTTTGACCTCCAAAACTTTAAAATTTCATTTTTGTCCGAACTTCAAAGTTGTGGTTCTTGTCAAGACCTTTTCGGGAAAGTTATGGTACAACCTCAACGGACACTCGACCGATTTTAGAAAAAATATTTAGTAGAGGTGTTTCAACCATGTCGTGTCGTGTCGCGTTGTGACATGTCCTTACAATTTTTGCACATCAACTCCTTTGTTGTCCAAATTTCGGGGGTACCTGTAAAAATGCAAAACAAAAATAATTAATTCAAATTTAGGGTCTTAAATATTTAAAAGACTATAAAATTACCCCTCTTTGCATTTTAACCTCCGAAATTCAAAAATTGCTCGTATTAATCCGTAATTCAACCAAATTTCAGAGAGAACTTTATTTTGCCTATATAAAAATTTAAAAATTATTTTTAGGCCCATAAAGTTTGAAAAATTATGATTTCACCCTTCAGGTTACTAAAATTATATTTTAACTCAAAATTTATTCAAACTTGCATTTTTCTTTTGTTTTACGAAAATGACTCTAAAAGCTCATTATTTATAATATAATGGCACTAAAAAAAGTCCAGATTTGGGCATAATTCATTCAAAATAATACACTCCTCAAATATCCCCAAACCTAAACTTTGCTAGTGTAACAATCCTCACTTTTAGGAGGCTGATTTTATATTAATTTACCATATAAGGTAATTATATAAAATGTTGGAACTGGAGTAAATATTAATTTTATGAAATGAAAGTTAATATTTCCTGAGTTATTGCATATGTACTGCATGAGAAAGTAAATATCATTCTATTGTATGTTTTATAGTGTCATGTGTTTTAAATGACATTATGGTTAATTGAAATCGGAATTTAAAATGGTTTATAAAATTGTTGGATGACATTTTAGAGGGCGTAGTTAGTCCCAGAATGTACAAAACAGTCAAATTAAGTGCCATATTGTATTTTTGTGTTTTGGCCACTTTTACCTGGTTTTAGCTTAACGCGTATTTGCGAGTCATTTTAATGTGGTATTAACCACTTAAGTAGGGATACTTATGTTAAGCCACGATTTAGACTTCTAAATCCCCTAATTTCCCTATTTCACGCCTTAAACATAGAGAGAAAAGGAGAGCGAGAGAGCTTGGGAGAAAAGAGGAGAAAGAAGAGAGAAATTGAAGATTGAAGATGGATGGTTGCTACTACACAAAGGAATCTGAGATTTCAACTTCAAGGAAAGTTTTCTACTTGCTAATATATGTTTTAAGATGAATAAATTGTGTGATATTTATGTATATATATATTTGGAGATCAAAAATGGAAATTTTGGTATTTAAACCTAAATTTGGTTTTGATGATAAAATTGTGAATTGTAATGGTTATAAATCATGTAGAATAATCTTTGGGTAGATAAAGGTTGTTGGTTGGGTTCAAAATAGAAGAGATTTGGGATTTGGGAAAAGTGAAATTTTCACTTGGGTTTAATTTTAGAAGAAGGAAGAACCCGAGGTTTGCTATGACCGGTCGACCGCGGTCTTAGGACCGGTCGACTGGGCCTTCGCGGAAAGGCTTAGTGCTTTCCTACAAAGGCATAAATCTTGGGCGTGGTCGACCACGGTTCCCTGACCGGTTGACCGGACACTCCATTCTGAGCTTTCTGTTTTTCTTTGTAGGCAAAATATGGAGACGCGCGGACCGGTCGATCGGTCCCCTGTTTTTCATCCTTAAACCTTATTTTGTTTCCTAGATTTATTTTCTTCAATAGGGACTAGGAACCTTCTTGAATGAAGTAAATTTAGAGTTTTAGAGTCCTAGATGATTTAGTTACCCACCCTACATTAGAAATAGGATATGTGGGGACTCTTTCGGGGATATGCCAATTGATGTTAGGGCATTCTTTCTTCTAGTTGATTTTTATGGAACTAGGAGTTATAATGTTATGTTTGGGAGATTATAGAAGCTTGGTGGAGCTATTTCAACCTTGATGGTTTATAATATAACACCATAAATGAATGTTAGGAGAATAAAATTGAAAGTTATTCGTTCCCTTGAGGTATGCTAGTCTTGGGGTGGTAAAGTAATACCCTGAAATGTTTGAGGTTATGAAGAGTTTATCTACTCCTTTGAGTTGTAGTAACGATATAATTTATCGTATGGCTCTGGATAATAAGTTATATTATTTACAAAAAGTAAATGGTAATGGTTTCGGATAAAATGAAACATATACATGGAATTGGTAATGATGATGGTAAATGCTAATTTACTTGATACACACCTCTCTAAATGACATCATAAGGGAAGTTCGCGCACTTGGTGATGCCCCCTGGCTAATGAATGCAGGGTGGATATAGTCCATAGGCCATATGAGCAATTGTGATATCTTTTCTACGCTGGTGAGGGGATTCCGGTGTGGTCTTGACTCTCCCGCGGGCATATGGCCGCTTCCCGACATTTTGTGTTATAGGTGACCAGGTTGTCTTGTATAGTTAGGCCCTGAAAGATGATGGTCATTTAGGGGCGCGCCCAGTGGGAAAACTCGGAGGGGCGGTCTTAGAATCGTTATATGTAAATAAATATAACTATTCATAATCAAGTGGGACTTGATGTATGAGATTTGCCATAAAGAGCACTATGAAATGCCACAAAGAGAATTTGTTGATAATGATATTCCTGCTAAGGAATGGTAATGCTAGGATGGGCATGTAAATTGAGATAAAAGCCATAAAGAGCTTAAAAATTTCACTATATTTTCCTATTAAGGAATGGATTATAAGATGGAACAAGGTTTTGATGTGAACTTTTAATTTAAATGTTGTTATTCTTATTTTCTTGCATAATCAAATTGTCTTAGCTTATGCCTTAAACTGTTTAGATAAGTTTTTATCTTTCTAGCATGATCTTATTCATAACTGTCATATATTTTATTCATCTGGTAATAATATAGAACCGGGCCCTGACCCATTTATATTTCTTGTTGCACATGCATCTTATCTCCGCTCAAGTACTCCGCCGTAAGGACGCCTGTTCTGACTTTCCTATTCCGGTGATGTTGACGAGCCGTGATGCTTTGCGGGTATTACGGGTTATATTGTATAGCCATTTTCATTTTCGCACTCTAGTTAAGATCAAGTCTTTTATTCGGGCGTGAGGCCCAAGCCTTTGTAATTGTCTAATGAAATGTACTGTATAAATTATCGTGATTGTTTAAATAATATTTAATAGTTTGTTGACCGGCTGCACATTCGGCCCCTTTATTGTATTCTTGTTGTATTATTCATATATGTCTTGGGATTTCCCCTATCTTTTCAGGATTTGGGTTGTTTAAATTCTTTCTTTAACTTTAAAACAAAATTTTTGGCAACCCGTTTTTTGAAATATTGGGTGGTTATCCTGGATACTCTATAATTTTATTGAGATGCTGAGAATGATTCCACCTATGATTCCTGTTATATTGGAGTATTGGTCTGGAAACCCCTTATTTTGGTGAGCAAGTTGTCACAGATGGTATCAGAGCATCAGGTTCTAGAGTCCTTAGGAATCTGTGTGGACGCCTTAAGTTTTTAGCGTTGCTTTTGATTTGACATAGAGCCTTAGGATTAAGGTCATTGAACTCTCTTGTGAGATTTCATTTTTCTTCCAAGAGGTAGGACCCATAGAATCTTTTACGCATTCGTGTGAGATTCATAGGTCGATTGAAAGATGCCAAGGAAGTTCGTTGTGAAGGCGTCATGAGATGGGGTTATGAAGAACTGTAATTTGGGGTCAGAGATGAAGACTGCCTGGGTGGTCGCTTTCTTGTTGTGGTGTTTTCTTATTTTGCTACTATGACTACCAATTACAGTAGATGTAGTTTTCTTAGTACCGCTAGAAGAGAGAGTGGTACTAAGCTTGGGACTCCCAGTGACGTTAATTGAAGGGGAAAGGAGCCACGAGAAGGGCCAAGTATTAAAGGAAGTTTGGCCCACGGAGAAGCCCGGAGGACACTTGCAACAGTGAGTTTCTCTGGTATAACTGGGCTGATGAGAAGATAGATTCTCAAATGCTCACGCGAGGTTCGGTCAAAGGCCTACAGTGAATAAATAATTATACAGTTAGGGAGACCGGTAGCATATTCTCTTTGTTGAGTAAGAAAAAGGGATTGCGTGTAAAATTGTGGTCAGCCAGGGTCGGAACAATGGCTCTAACGTAGCGTGGAGAACCACTCACTTCGATTGTGTTAATTGGATGACTAGGACAATAATAGATTGCCTAGTCGGGACTGGATGGAAGTAATATTGGTTAGGATAAGACTCGAATGCGGTGTCTGAGAACCATCAGAAACTAACCCGGTGTGATTAGCAAGAATGGAAATTCCACCTTTGTTGTGGGTAGTGCATCCCCCACAATAAGATAGAGTAGTATTGTATCTACTGTAGATTCGAGTGTGTAAATTGAGCTCGTAGTAGTATTTACGCTATTCTAAAAGAGTAATTATGTGACTTCCGTGGTAGGGAAGTATTATGATTTCTTCACTCGTTATGAAGCGAGTGATGATATATTAAATGTATATGTGTAATATGTGTTAATTGCATTATGTGTCCCTTGGTTGAGTGCTCTATTTCTTGTTTACATTATATGTGGATGTTATGACTTATCTCCATAGCCAACAAAGTTAAGTAGTAATGCATAGGAGGGGTTCCTTGTTTGGATATCGCTTTTGCGGGATGCTCCACGCGTGAACCTTAACGACGTTGGGAGTGGAGGGATGCCACTTTCCTTTCTCTTATTTTATGTATAATATGCGAGTAAAGATTTTTTGGCTTTGTTGTGGTGATAGCAGGCAAATAACTTGCAAGGCTATCTCACTTCTAGTTTCAGAATGGGACTAGTTGTTCTGTAATTTCTCTCCTGGATACAGGTTGAGGCTTTATAGAGGTGGATCGAGGTAGGTAAGAGATTTTCGTTAATTGTTTAGTTATCTTATGTGTGTGTTTTGTTGTTTGTTTGTCTTGTTTATGCTTGTTATGCTTTATCTCCATAATCAACAAGTTAAGTAGGCATGCGTCAGAGGGGTTCCTTGTTTGGATTTCTCTTCGGCGAGACACTCCGCCGCATGAACACTTAACAATGTTGTGAGTGGAGAGGCGCTATTCTTTTCTTTTTCTTTCATTTCATTTTTGTTGTTAGAAGTGGGTTGAAAGGTTTAGCCGAGAATCATGTAGAAGAGTGATTAAGGGCTATTAAAGTGCAAGATAGAATCACTGTATATAGTTCTCTCCTCTGATCGATGTGAGGGATACTGTGATATGAAGTCGAATTGAGACTTCTGGATTGTGCCTTGATAAGAAGGCTATAAAATATATATATATATATATATATATATATATATATATATATATATATATATATATATATATATATGTTGTTGTGGTATTAATGGTTGCAAGACTTGACAGAAAGTAGACGTCTTGTTAGTTGAAATCCTGAATTATTGAATGGTAAAGTATAGAAGTAAAATCTTATTAGCAAAGTTGTGAATTAACATTTTGTTTTTCGGTCCCTATTATGTGTCTTAGACCGTCATATCTCGATGAACGACAAAGCGAGGTAGTAGTGTAACGGGAGGTTCCTTGTCTGGATTTTGCCTCGGCGAGACGTCCCACACATGAAACCAAGCGAATGTCAGAAGTAGAGATTGGCCTTAGGCACTAGGGATATATTTTGTATCATATGTATATGACTTAGATAGGATATATATATGTAGATTGACCTTAGGTTTATTAGAACGTAAGGCCCTTACGGCAGGTAATGTTGATTTAGGAAGGCGGTAAGGAGTTGACCACGAATAAGTTATGGGTTAACTCTATGAGGGATTAGATCCCTAGGAACGAGATTTATGGGGTCTCAAGAGGTTTAGTAGTTTAAGCCAAAGGAGATGAGGCCTTTCTTAGAGATGGTGTTACGTGACGACTTCACTTATGGGGAGTTAATGGACGAGCTGACCTTCACTCCTGAGCCCATGATAGTGAGCTCGAGAGTGGGTTTAATGAATAAGTTTTTGCCAGGTTGGGGAGTAATAATACTGGAGCATAGACCCATTGGTTATGCGTCTCACAAGTTTAAACTTGTGGGAAGTATCATCCCACGTTTAAACTAAAATTTATTGTGGTAGTGATCGCCCGAAAGAGATGAGGCATTACTTCCTGGACAGAAATTGGTCTTTCTCGCGGGCTACAAGTTGTTGCAAAAGGTCGTAAGAGAAATAGAGTTGGTGTTTAGAGTTTGGAAAAATTATCGAGTGGACATTCCCTCTCGCTAAAGGAATGCGATTGAGGTAGTAGATGCATCGAGTAGGAAACTCGTTAGAGATATAAGTGGTAGCATGTAAAGCCAAACAAAACGAGCATGACAAGATAGATCGTGTAGCAAGAGAATTCATGTTGGTGATTGATCATTTCACCTACTCGTGTAAAAGAGAGTAGCAATGGAACGAAGAAGGGTATATTCATAGACGTCAGCATTCAATTGCTGACATCAAACTGGTCATGAACCTCTTTGAGAAAATTGTTGATCGTTGGACCAAATCGTTGCTTTTCCCGGCCATTATGGGCGGACTAGATGTAGAAGAGTACGCCCCATTCTCGATGGAGGAATGGTAGAACCATAGGAGGTGCCTATTAAAATAGGGTGGACCGAGACTAGATATTCGTGTCGGAGGTTTGGTACAAGTCTCCATGAAGTAATGGGAACCGTATGGAAATGGAGTATACCTTACCACCCTAAAGCGGATTGATGAATGGAGGAAGTTGACTTAATGGCGAAAGGAATATCTAGAACGTGCACCTTAGGATACATAGCTATTGAGAGCATAGCTGCATGGAGGGAAATTCCCGTACAACCATTAGGCTTTTGAATGGCCTTATCGATCATTTCATAACGCTTGGCACCGTGAGTGATCTAGTGTGTCCGGTTGAGTAATTCGTATACTCGTTGGATGAAACCAATGGGTAATATGTTCCTTGGACTTGGTGTGGTCTCGAGACATTTCTTTAAAGATTTGGCTTTTGAGCCATACGCCTTGATGAGATACGTCAATGCGAGGGAAAGTTGACTAGCGTTGGGGTTAAGCCACTTAGAGTTGGTATGGGTGCCCCGAGGTGAGATGTAACATGATTCTGGAGGTTAGGCTAATTGCGCCAAGTTATGTGGGCATCGTCTTCCGCCGTAGGAAGCTAGAATCGATAGTTAATGAGGAACGGTTTTTGCTATGCTAGAGCACAAATGATGGAGACTGAGATCGATAGGGTCAACCTTAGCCCGGGTCCATTTGAGACGTTGCGATAACGAGGGGATTATTTAGGATGGTAGAAGTCCTAGTTAGAGTAGTATACCTTTTATAAGATTTAGGGTATGCCCGAATTTTGAGGGCAAAATTCCCTCATAAGGGGGGGAGTATGTAACAACCCTCGCTTTTAGGAGGCTGATTTTATATTAATTTACCATATAAGGTAATTATATAAAATGTTGGAACTGGAGTAAATATTAATTTTATTAAATGAAAGTTAATATTTGTTGGGTTATTGCATATTTACTGCATGAGAAAGTAAATATCATTCTATTGTATGTTTTATAGTGTCATGTGTTTTAAATGACATTATGGTTTAATTGAAACCAAAATTTAAAATGGTTTATAAAATTCCCAGATGCCATTTTAGAGGGCATAGTTAGTCTCGGAATGTGCGAGACACTCAAAATAAGTGCCATATTGTATTTTAGTGTTTTGGGCACTTTTACCTGGTTTTAGCTTAACGCGTATTTGCAAGTCATTTTAATGTGGTATTAACCACTTAAGAGGGGAGACTTATGTTAAGCCACGATTTAGACTTCTAAATCCCCTAATTTCCCTATTTCATGCCTTAAACATAGAGAGAAAAGGATAGAGAGAGAGCTTGGGAGAAAAGAGGAGAAAGAAGAGAGAAATTGAAGATTGAAGATGGATGGTTGCTACTACTCAAAGGAATCTGAGATTTCAACTTCAAGGAAAGTTTTCTACTTGCTAATATATGTTTTAAGATGAATAAATTGTGTGATATTTATGTATATATATATTTGGAGATCAAAAATGGAAATTTTGGTATTTAAACCTAGATTTGGTTTTGATGATAAAATTGTGAATTGTAATGGTTATAAATCATGTAGAATAATCTTTGGGTAGACAAAGGTTGTTGGTTGGGTTAAAAATAGAAGAGATTTAGGATTTGGGAAAAGTGAAATTTTCACTTGGGTTTAATTTTGGAAGAAGGAAGAAATCTAGGTTTGCTATGACCGGTCGACCGCGGTCTTAGGACCGGTCGACTGGGCCTTCGCGGGAGGGGTTAGTGCTTTCCTACAAAGGCATAAATCCTGGGCGCGGTCGATCGCGGTTCCCTGACCGGTCAACCGGCCACTCCATTCTGAGCTTTCTGTTTTTCTTTGTAGGCAAAATATGGAGACGCGGTCGACCGCGGTCTCAGGACCGGTCGATCGGTCCCCTATTTTTCATCCTTAAACCTTATTTTGTTTCCTAGATTTATTTTTTTCAATAGGGACTAGGAACCTTCTTTAATGAAGTAAATTTAGAGTTTTAGAGTCCTAGATGATTTAGTTACCCACCCTACATTAGAAATAGGATATGTGGGGACTCTTTCAGGGATATGCCAATTGATGTTAGGGCATTCTTTCTTCTAGTTGATTCTTATGGAACTAGGAGTTACATTGTTATGTTTGGGAGATTATAGAAGCTTGGTGGAGCTATTTCAACGTTGATGGTTTATAATATAACACCATAAACGAATGTTAGGAGAATAAAATTGAAAGTTATTCGTTCCCTTGAGGTATGCTAGTCTTGGGGTGGTAAAGTAATACCCTGAAATGTTGGAGGTTATTAAGAGTTTATCTACTCCTTTGAGGTTGTAGTAACGATATAATTTATCGTATGGTTCCAGATAATAAGTTATATTATTTACAAAAAGTAAATGGTAATGGTTTCGGAAAAAATGAAACATATACATGGAATTGGTGATAGCATCATAAGTAAATGTTAATGGTTTCAGATAAAATGAAACATATACATGGAATTGGTGATGTCCCCTGGCTAATGAATGCAGGGTGGATATAGTCCATAGGCCATATGATCGATTGTGATATGTTTTCTGTGCTGGTGAGGGGATTCCGGGTGTGGTCTTGACTCTCCCGCAGGCATATGGCCGCTTCCCGACGTTTTGCGTTATAGGTGCCCAGGTTGTCTTGTATAGATAGGCCCTGGAAGATGATGGTCATTTAGGGGCGCGCCCAGTGGGGAAACTCAGAGGGGCGGTCTTAGAATCGTTATATGTAAATAAATATAACTATTCATAATCAAGTGGGACTTGATGTATGATATGTGCCATAAAGAGCACTATGAAATGCCACAAAGAGCATTTGCTGATAATGATATTCCTGCTAAGGAATGGTAATGCCAGGATGGGCCTGTAAATTGAGATAAAAGCCATAAAGAGCTTAAAATTTTGACTATATTTTCCTATTAAGGAATGGATTATAAGATGGAACAAGGTTTTGATGGGAACTTTTAATTTAAATGTTGTTATTCTTATTTTTTTGTATAATCAAATTGTCTTAGCTTATGCCTTAAACTGTTTAGATAAGTTTTTATCTTTCTATCATGATCTTATTCATAACTGTAATATATTTTATTCATCTGGTAATCATATAGAACCGGGCCCTGACCCGTTTATATTTCTTGTTGCACATGCATCTTATCTCCGCTCAAGTACTCCGCCGCAAGGACGCCTGTTCTGACTTTCCTATTCCGGTGATGTTGACGAGACGTGATGCTTTGCGGGTATTACGGGTTATATTGTATAGCCGTTTTCATTTTCGCACTCTAGTTAAGATCAAGTCTTTTATTTGGGCGTGAGGCCGAAGCCTTTGTAATTGTTTAGTGAAATGTACTGTATAAATTATCGTGATTGTTTAAATATTGTTATATAGTTTGTTGACCGGCTGCACATTCGGCCCCTTTATTGTATTCTTGTTGTATTATTCATATATGTCTTGGGATTTCCCCTATCTTTTCCGGATTTGGGTTGTTTAAATTCTTTCTTTTACTTTAAAACAAAATTTTTGGCAACCCGTTTTCTGAAATATTGGGTGGTTATCCTGGATACTCTATAATTTTATTGAGATGCTGAGAATGACTCCACCTATGATTCCTGTTATATTGGAGTATTGGGCTGGCCACCCCTTATTTTGGTCAGCGGGTTGTCACAGCTAGTCCTTGAGCAAAACTCAAAATTTTAAAATCTAACTCACTTTTGTAGGAATCACGATTTCACTTAGCATGCGCAGCAAGCCGTTAAACCCCCAGGTTACCCTAGTGGACGAGCTTTGTCTCGTAAGGGTTTGAAGTGAATATACCCACAAAATTTAAAAACTTGACTCAATACAAAAGACTCAAAAGTTATATAACCAAGTTTGAATACAAACTTCATAAATATAGTTGAACTTCACTTTTCAATCTCAACTTATCACGTGTGTGTGTGTGCATAGCCAATATAACCGTCAATTTCAAAGATTTGATCGTTACATTTTTATCCGAAAGTTCGTTTTGATTTCAAAATCACACAAGATGCACTCTCAATCGAACACTCGAAAATGGGTTATTTTCTCTCGGTATATGTGAATAAAAGAGTAAATTTACGTGAACATATTTCACATACACATGATTAAAAACGGACTTTTTATTAATGGATGAATATGATCTCATGAATGAAAAATCGACTACTTTTAAAAAATATTGAATCACACCATAGATCATATTCATCCTCACTCCAGACTATAACTAACTTCACTTGAGATCGATTAGGATTTTCTTTAGTTGTATAGCAAGCTCGGATTTGGCTAGAAAGAACGTTTTTTTTTAATTCAAAATTTCTAAGAATATAGAGGTTTTTTCGGTATATTAATTTTTGGGCACTTTTTCTCACCGCCATTTTTCTTCTCTATTTCCTTTTTCTTTTCGACTCACATTTTTTGCACCTTTTTTCACACATTATTCTTTTGCAAACATTTTTTTTGGCATTTTTTTTCAACCGTAATTTCACCCTAGTATTCTCAGAAAATGGGTATGGCTTCTTTTTATCGGCTTTAGACTCCTAGTTGGAGTTAGGTAGGATAATGGATTTTCAACGAAAAGACATATTTTCTTTTTGGCTAAAATGGGTTTGCAACGGAATAATGAAAAAAATATTTGAGTTTAGGCTTAATTTTGGGCTTCAAAACGATGGTCTAATCTCATTTCTCATGTTTCGTTATGTTGATTTGTGTCTCAAGACGACTTATTAAGACTTCTAGTGCTTTAAGATTCACATTTTGACTTTTTGTTTTCAGTAATCGAACAAAACAAAGAATTTGAGATCATCAACGAATTTATCACTGAAGGAAAGTTTGAGTTATTTTAACTCGGATTGATTTAAAAATCTCAAAAACGATAATTTGCTCAAAATCTCACCGAGTTAAATACTCGACATTTATTCGTTAAGCATATTAACTTTTGCCTCAATATCCATGAATTAATTCTATATTAAGAAATCATTTCAAAACTCAACTATATTGAAAATCTTTTTGGATTTTTGAAATTTTTCTTATTTTATTTTTAAAAAATACCATACTTACCCCCAAATCTAAATTTTACATTGTCCTCAATGTATGCTCAAATAAAAATATGGACAGAGAAAATAAAGTAAAGAAGTGAAATGACAATATTACAAGTGAACTTCACTTTGCTACCAATGTATGTTAAAACATCATCACTATAATATACATCATCCAAAGTAATAATTTACAGACACAAAAAAAGTGTAACAAACTTCACTTTGCTACCAGCATCCAAAGTAACAAGTGTATGATAACAAACACAAAAAAAGGAAAAAAGGAAAAATACATTAATAATATACAGACCCATGAAAATTACCATCGTCACTATAAATTAATAATCGAAATAGTTGTGAGTCATTCCAATTAATAAACTTTATAGCACTAAGTTCCAAAACATCATAAATTTGAGAGCATGACTGCACACCATAAATTTCAATCTTAAATCCATGGTCAGAATGGTGCGCACCGACATCACCGATAATAAACAAATTTGAATCGCATGAATCATATGTCGATGCATCACATGGAGATAAAAAAATATATAATAAGGATCCAAATGTTTACTATCCCTTTTTCGAAAGTAGTCACGTAAAACTGTGAGATTTTATGAAAAGCGCGGAAATAAGAGGTATGACGAGGTGATATACTTTCTTCGTCAAAAATAGGAAGACCATCATAAATACTTGAAGTATCACTAAAATCGGATGACGAATCCTCAAATAAAATTTCCAACATATAAGAAGAATCAACATTTTTCTCAATTAAATTAGGAAAAAAATCTCGACATAAATTAACATCCAAGTCATCACAACTATTGTAAGAATGTAATGTAATCACTTTTTTATTTTGTTTAGTATAGTAACGTTTTTATTCCTTTTTACAAGAATGGAAAAGATAATGAAAGAATGACTTTTTTTGTTGAATTAGACTAGGGAGTGTCATATAATGTTTGATGAAATGAAACTACTTCCAATATAAATTCTCCCATTCAAAACATTTTATGTCTTAGGTCTTAACAGTATTTGTGGAGAGTAATCTATTTATTTTGCCTAAACTAATTTTTGTACCTAAAAAATATGTGCTTACAATTTAGTAGGAAAATAATTATATTAGTGTACTCGAACATTACACAAAAAATGTAAATTTAATTGGCAATGTTTCATTTTTTGTTATATTTTATGTGAGTAGAAAGTTTATTATTTTTCTTTGCAAGTGCAAAAGTCAAATTCTACAACATCCCAGCAAATTCTAGCAAGTGTCACTTGTATCCCTTCTCGGTAGGCACTAGGAGAACCAGAGAGCTCCAGTAATGACATATATAATTTTGCCAACAAGTTCTTCATGGGACACGGCCTTCTATCCGGTACAAATTTTAGTAGATAGTTATGTTTATGTACCAAAATTTGGTTATATGATCTTTTGAAACATTGGTGACACATTGTACTACATGCCATGATTAGTCTCACCCACTACAACTATTAGTTGGATTTTCTTGTATAGATTAATTTTAAACTTTGAATGTTTCACATCACATATTGTCCATTGCATACTCTGTGAAATATCCCGTATTTTTTTTAATAAAATAAAAATTTAGAAATTAATTTAAATCGATCTATTAAATTAATTAAGTTATGAATAAATTAATTAATTATTATCTTCTATTATGCGAAATTGACTTTGCATGATAAAAAATTTCAGTAAAAAATAATTGCATGTACATTGAATAATTGATTTATGATGCGTGACACAATTGAAAAGTATACTTGTTGAATAAAAGATATTCGAGATGCGTTTCGATAGGTTTTGTGGGCTCGTTAAGGTGTTCTAGACTTTAAAAATAGTCTTGGGGTGTTTATATATGAGTTAAGAGGTTATTGCGCTAGTTGGGATGTGTATTTGGGTCCATCTGGGGGTCTAAATTTTAGGCCTAAGGCCCAAGATTTAAGCCTTAATTATATTATTTAGGAGTTTAATAACTCCTTATCATTTGTATCCAAGAATCCTAAAATACATTTTGAGAGAGAGAGGCAAGAACACTAGCAGAAGAATTGGAAGAAAAAGATTCAAGAAGAAATCCAAGAAGCCGATCAAAAGATCGTTTAATACTTAAGGCAAGAATTTTCTTGCTAATTTTATTTAGTCCAAATTGCTTCTTAATTCATCGTGTATTGAAATCCCATGTAGAAATTCTGAATTTAGGGAACTTTGATGATTTGATGATGATATTAGTTTATACCCATGAAGGAATTGATTTTGATGTTGAAGTAGGAGATCTAGAATTTAAGATGGTAGAATTTTAAGAGTTTATGTTGATAGAACTCATGATTAAGACCCTAGTATAATGATTTTGATGATTTATATCTAGAGGAGTTAATCCCTGTATAAAGCCTGGGATGTTGATTTAATTTGGACACCTACATGTGGTAGATGTTAGGAGATTAGTTAGCAAAAATTGAATAAATATGAACTTCTCCATGATCCTAATTTATGTGATTTAGGACTTAATCTATGTTGAAAAATAAGTAATAAATAATCATAAGATGATAAGTGATTTTTGACTTAATCGGGGTTGGAAAATGCGAAATAAACAATCGTAAGATGGTAAACTAAGTCATAGGGTCTGATATTAATAATTATCACAAAGTTTAAGCCTTTGAAATTGGGTTTGACGGGAAGACTGTAAATCCTGTAGTAAGATAAAATGTTGGGTTCGCAAACAGCTAACAAGGGCGAACAAATTCGCCCCTGTGCCAAACTAGTTCGACTCCTGGGGATCAAGCTATGGGGTCTGCAGATGTGTCGCGAGTATTTTTATGTATTCATACGAGTTGGTGGGACTGTGTACGGATAATCGTGAAATTTATTAAAAATAGAAAGGTGATGTTACCAATAAAAGGAAATTTAAATTAACTAGATGGTTAATTACATTTTATAAAGAAAATGAGGTTGATAATTTATGTGATGGTTAAATATTAACTAAGGGTAATTACGGATAATCTTTATGGGACTGCTATGGGGTAATTATTAGGATAATTACTTTTACATATGGTAATATGTAACTATATTTTGTGTGAACATAGCGATGCTCGTGGATTGTCCTATCGATCGGGGTACGCACGTTCGGGACTGTAGCACACATCGACACAGGTGGGCTAGGTGTAATGTAGGTCATATTTTAGGTACTACATAGCAATTCCACTTATAAAAGAGAGGTGTTGATATTGGGATTCATGTGTCACTGCTAATTATGGGGCATGCAATATTGTACTGCGTTGGTACTGTCCCACTTGTTTGTATATTGTGTTATTCGTGTTGGATAGGAAACTCCTCTGGACCTACCGATAGAGCACGAATGCGACACTATTGGTAGATGCCTTAGTGTAGTTTATATATATATATATATATATATATATATATATATAGGTACAAAAAGTCTCTTATAAAGACTCCTTATGGTGTAGACCCCGGTACATACCATTTTTTTAAAATAGTAAAAAAATGATTTTTTAACGAGACGTCATGGATATGATATCCATGGTGAGAAGATCATCTCCAATTTTTTTTGTCAAAAAATTCAATAACAAAACCGTTGAGATGAAGTGATACGTAAAAAATGGTATAAATATGCATTTTCAACCGTTGAAATGTTGGGTCGACGCCAACCGCTTTATTGATTGAATTTTTTGATGAAAATATATGGATATGATCTTCTCACTATCGAGATCATATCCATGAAGTTTCAAAAAAAAAATCAATCAAAAAGTGGGTGAGATGATCGCCAACATTTCAACGGTCGAAAATGCATATTTATACCATTTTTTTTACATATCACTTCATCTCAACGGTTATTTTATTGAATTTTTTGATAAAAAAAATTGGAGATGATATTCCCACCATGGATATCATATCCATGAAGTTTCATCAAAAAATTTATTTATTTATTATTTTAAAAAAATGGTATGTACCGGAGTCTGTGATATAAAGAGTCCTTGCAGGAGAGGGCCTCTCTCTCTCTCTCTCTCTCTCTCTCTCTCTCTATATATATATATATATATATATATACATATAAGGACATATATATAATTAATAATGGAAGAAATACGTAAGTCTAATGATGTATACTATAAAACACAAACCGAATACTACGTAGTATGTATGATGTTTGATGTCTTTATTTTGGGAGTAATATATCTTGGATAATTTGGGAAATAGGGCCTTACATATGGCTATCTTTATTTCAGTACGTATGCCTTGCTAGATACGTTCTTATACTGTGGGTACATATGCCTTGCTAGATACGTTCTTATACTGCAGTTGCGTAACCCTGGAATTGAAAAATTCTGGCGTCCTTGTGGCTGGACACCTAAAAGGTTTTGAAAATATTTTATAGCAAGGGTTAGAACCCAAAACATTTGAAAATATTTAACAAGTGAATCTAAATGCAGGAAATTAAATTGCACGAATGATCTTCATATTTAAGTTAGTGTCCCGCACTCTCTTGAGGACGCCTCACCCCTCAACTAAAGTACACGTCTAACGAAACTACACATGACCCATCTAGCTAACTACCCTGTAACTAGTCTTGTGACATATATCCCACGATTTCCCACTACTTTATCCCTTGTGAGTTTATTATACTTTATAAGTTATTAATCACATTAACTTATTTAAGTCATCTATTAATTAATACCATATAACATTCTCACGATTCATATCACTCATACGATTCACATCATGTATAAGGGTTATAAGTTATTATTCACACTAACTTATTTAAATCAATTCTCATTTGATACCATATAACGATCTCCCAAGTTATATTGTTTATACATTTCACACCATATATATACCCGTATATAAATATGCACCATATATACGTATCATATATAGTTTGTCAATGTATAAAATACCGCAAGTGCACGGGCTATTATAGAATAGCGAGTGTAAGTACGGGTTGAACCCACGGAGATTTATCAATTTTAACTTTTAAAAGAATTGCAACTGTCCAACTAGATAAAATGGGGTAAAGAAGATATATAATATTAAACTAACTAAACACAAATAAAACGTGTGACTACGAGAGATATAATCAAGTGGGCGTGAAGACTTGGACGTTGGATCCATTTATAACATTCAACTAAGATTATACAATAATTTAAACTTGTCATTCCCGATTTTATAACTCAAATTAAATCGACTCTCGTCATATTTAATTCGGAAGATAACACGGTTAAGATCGCAATAAAATTTAACGTCTCTAAATTTAAACGCCTAAAATCCTTAATCCCTTAGAAAATACAAGTTTTAAAGTACGCAATTGTATTTAAGCATGGACTATCAAAACAATCAAAGTGCAAGCATAATCCATCGAAAATTACTATTTTTAAATTCAAAACTTAATTTGACAAAACAATCTTGAAGGTTTTAAAATACATTCTCGTGTCGGTTTAAAATGAATACCGAATTTTTAAAACTTTTAAAACATATCGGGAAATAAAGACGAATTTAAACTACACACAATATTAAGTAAACACAATAAACTTCACCTAGTCCTAGTAAAGAAATTAAGATAGCATCATAGAAGACAAAATAAAAGTGCAAGAATGAATACTAATTTCATTAATAAATCAACTTACAACAATAATCGAGTCTTACAATTGATCTTGAAAAAACTTCTCTCACAAAAGAATATTTTTTTACCATCGATAAAAATATACTCTCAAAATAAAGGAACCAAAAACTATCTCCCAAACTCTCTAATTTTTCTCTCCCAAAATAATGGGCGAAATGGTCTTATTTATGGGTTAGGAATGAAGTGTTTGAGTTGGAGTGAAACTTTTTTTTATTGGTTAGATTTGAGTCGATAATGTGACAACCCGCAATCCGAGATAAGGGGTGGCCAGCCCGATACTCAAACGTAACAGGAATCATGGATGGATATCATTCTCAGCATCACAATAATAAATTGAGTATACGGGAAAACCACCCAATAAACTAGAAAACGGGTTGCCAAAAAGTGTAAAATTTTAAAAATGCGGTTATGAAAATTTAAACTAACAACCCAATCTGACAGCAAGTGGAATTCCAAAAGGTAACATATAATATAACTTAAACGAATGTATACCAATGGACCGAATAAGCTGTCGGTCCACAGCTACATAAGACAACGTACAACAATATAAAATATCTTACATACTACAATCATTAATCAAATACAAATGTTTGGGCCACACGCCCGAGGGACAAGACCCGATCATATCTAGAATAACAAGAATGAAAGCGTCTAATGCAACATCCTGTAATAACCTGCAAAATCTTACAGCTCGTCGAAGGTGCAAGGAACTTGGAAAAGTCAAGTCGGGCGTCCTTGCGGTGGAACACCTGAGCGGATACAAGAATATATATACAACAAGGAAAGTAAACCGGTCAAGGCCGGGTTCTATATGATTACCAGAAGAATAAAAAGCATGATAGATATAAATAGTTACACATGAATGATGAGGATGATAAAATGACATGCTATCTAAAATTACAAGCAGGAATTTAAGGTAACACAATTTAATTTAAAACCCTTCCTTATTAACACAATTTCCATTTCCTTCAGACGTTCATTATTAGGAATAAAACCATATAATTGGTTATGTCAAGAAGTTAAAATTTCTATTCATTGATTAAAACTTCCCATTTTATCTTTCCATTCCTTATTAGGAATATCATGTACATCAAGTGTTGTTTATGGCACATATATTATTCCCGTGCTCTTCATGGCACATATCTATGCTCTTTATGGCATTCATCATACGCTCTTTATGGCGTTTATCAACCATCAAGTAAAACTTGATGAAAATATAGTTATATTCATATACATATAACGATATCTAAGACCGCCCGTCCGGGTTTCCCCACTGTGCGCTCCCCTAAATGACCATCATCTTCCAGGGCCTATCATAAGACAACCTGGGCACCTATCGCAATACGTCGGGAAGCGGCCATGAGCCTGCGTGGTAGCCAAGACCACACCCGGAATCTTCCTACCAGCACAGAAAAATATACAACCATAAGCGCTCCCATGGCCTAGGACTATATCCACCCTGCATTCATTAGCCAGGGGGCTTCACCTAACGAGCGAACTTCCCTTATGATGTCATTTAGAGAGGTGTGTAACAGTAAATTAACATTTACATTTTATCATCATTTTCATTACCAATTCCATTTCCATTAATCATGAGATTGATTCTTTTTATTAAACCTAATATCATTAAACAACGGGGTTCGTTCTAGTTGAACCTATCATCTTTAAACACCTATGGGTTCATTTTATGCGAACCTAATTCCCATCAAATATTATCATTCATTCCTCAATTTACAATCCCCGATTAACTCTCCAAATGATCATTATGATCCTACAAATCTCCAAGGCCTATGTAACTTGACAAGCCCTTTTAGTCTCCAAGTTAGGGTACCTAACTTCCAAACTTCTAAGAGTTTGAATAAAAGAAGTAATGCCTTAACATTACTTTAAACCTCCTCGAAACAATCCCCAAATGAACCCATTTCTAGTCCAGGGTGACGACCAAACTCCATAGCTACTCTAGGACTCTAAGTTTACTTCTTTAAAGAAGTTTCCTAAGTCCCAATCCTAAAGAATAAGGAGGAAAATTAAAAGAAAAAGACCCCCAAAATCTGCTGGAACCGAATCGATTCGCCCCAGCGAATCGATTCGCTCTGAAAGCGAATCGGTTCGGATAACAAAATTTGGTTTCTGCAAATGCCGAATCGATTCGGTCTTAATCCGAATCGATTCGGACAACAAGACCTGGGATTCTGTATCTATGCGAATCGATTCACCCTAAGGGCCGAATCGATTCGCCCCTGCGGAAATGCCAAGAATGGCTATGGAGTCTTGAACTCCAAAATTCTAACCAAACCAAAACCAACCAAACCCAATTCATTTAATGGAACTAGTACACCAAAAATACACCCAACTACCATCATTTGTAATATTTATCATCCAAATCAATCTCAATGGGTTAAATACCCAAAATTCCACCAAAACCCTAACATTTCTAAATCATAAATATCAATGAAATTTATTCTACTTAAATCATAAACTTGCAAGTAGATTACTTGCCTCAAGTCTAAGAATCTGATTTGGTGAAGAAGGAAGCAACAATCCAAGCTCCAATCTCTCTTTTTCTCCCAAGTTCTCTTCCTCTCTCTACTCTCTCTAGGGCTCAATTGTGTAAAATGGAAGAATGGGAATAGGGGTGGGAAATAAAACGGGGCTTAAGTCCCATAAGCCCACTTAAGTGACTAATACGCGATAAAAATATACGCGACTACACTATTTAAGCCAAAACCAGTCAAAAGTCCCCAAAATGCCAAAATACAATATGGCACTTATTTTGACTATCTCACACCAACCGGGACTAACTACACTATCCAAATTATCATTTGGAAATTTTATAACTCATTTTACTTCCGGTTTCATAATAAACCAAAATGTCATTTTATATCCTTATGACATAATAAATTACCACATGAACATTTTATCTACTCACGAGGTAACTACACAACATATTAGTAAATATTGACTTGACATAACAAATTAATATTTACTCAGCATCTATGAGATAATAACTAATTACTACACATGGTAATTAAGGATAAAATGGGCTATCGGAAGAGAGGGTTATTACATACTCCCTCCCTTAAGAGGGAATTTTGCCCCCAAAATTCGGATACACCTCGCAAGAAGAAGTGCGGCTCCTATTCCCGCAAGTCATCCCCGCGACCCCATGTCGATTACTCGACACTAAGCTGACTATAAAGAACTCATCCCCCAAGGTACTACCGGCGATACCAACATAACTCTACGCTCTAAGATAGCCACCGACTACATCTAATAAAAACCGTCACGTTGCATCTACTTCGAAAGGAATGTGCCTAAAGGCACCGTCATATCCTTCGTACTCCCTTGCATGAGAGACAAGGAACAAATTATGAACTTGTCGCAAAATGTTTCGATAAAGCGAGCGAATAGTTTATCGGACCCACCGCGACATTTCTAGGAAAGGTACGACATCATGCGGTGCAAGTTTTCCCCCCTTTCCTCGAAACGCATAATGCCTTTCATAGGCGATACTCACCACAACATGTGGTCTAATGACCTCAAACTCTAGATGTCTTTTCCTCGCATCGACTGAGCTCTTTCTTCGGTCTTGGTTATACGAGAGACTCATCATCTCGTACTTCCAACCAACAAGGGGAAAAATCAACAAGGCCTAGCATACAAGGCTTCTTCTAAAGCGCCGTCCTAATAGTGAATCGACACCAATTCTATATAGGCGAATTCAACGAGTGGAAAGCATTGTTCCCTGCTACTCTTAAAATTAGGCACACATATAAGGAGTATATGCCTCAGCGTATGGTTTATTCTATTGGTCTGGCCATCTGGGAAATGACAAGAAGTGATTATCCATAATTCGATTCCCATGGCTTCTTGGAAACTTGCCAAGAATGAGAATCGGAAGTCTTGATTCAGTACAACAACCTTTCCATGCCCATCCAATAGTATTAGCGACGTATAACTTGGCACGATTCGTTATTACCCTGATGTACCGGAATGTTAGAACCGCGCGATTATTCCATATCTGCTTTACTTAAGTCCCTTTTGTTCAGGACAAAATTCCCTTAAGGGAAACGCACCCCACCCTCAATGTCAAAAGAGCAGAGTTTTGTTTCCTAAATCAACAGCTTATCTTGAAATAAGATGTTGTTTCTCACGAAAGACTAAATTCTGCCCAGGAAGTAGCATCTCTCTTCCTGTACAGCGATCACCCCCAAGATGGACTTCAACTTAAATAGGGGATAATACTCCTTACAAGTTTAAACTTGTGAGGCGCGTCCACAATAAATCGATACTCCAGTATTATCACTCCCCGTCATGGCAGAGACTTGCTAAAGAAATCTACCTTCGAGCTTAACCACGTGGCTCAGGGGTACGAGTTAATTCACCCTTTTGCTACCTTCATAACACTCCACTACGTGAGGCCTCATCTCTTTCGGCCTTAACCACTAACTTCTCGAAATCCTCCCACTACACATAACATGAAACCAAATCACTTGGTATGAGTTTACACATGACTTAGTCATGGTCAACTCCCAACAACCCTTTTTAAACTTACGTCCCATACTAAAAGGCCCTACGTCTAAACAATCCTAAAGTCTATCTACCTATACCCTATCTAAGTCGCACACACCTAATGTTAAGTATATCCCTAGTGCCCAAGACCCTTCTCAACTTCCGACATTTGATCAGTTTCGTGCGTGGGACGTCTCGCCGAAGCGAAATCCAAACAAGGAACCCTCCCGTTACACTACTACTTCGCGTTGTCAGTCATCGAGGGGTACAGGTCTAAGACACATGCTTGGGACCGAAAAGATCCTATAGCTACACACCGACAATTTAAATAACTAAAGAAAAATTACAACGTTCACCCTTTGTGAAACCCTAGGGTTATATGCCCTAAAACATATATACATCTCATTAGGTAGCCTTCTATAAAGGCATAACCCGAAGTCTCAGTTCGACTTCGTACTCCAGTCTCCCTCATATCCATCAGAGGAGAGAACTATATGCAGTGCTCCTAAGTCGCACTATAATAGCCATCAATCATCTTAGTACGTGATCCTCGGCTAAACTTTCAAATCCCACTTCCGACAATAAAGTAATAGAATAAAATATAATAAAAAGGAAGAATAGCATATCTTCACTCACAACATCGTTAAGTGTTCATGCGACGGAGTGTCTCGCAAAGCGAAATCCAAACAAGGAACCCCTCCGTCACATGCCTACTTAACTAGTTGATCATGGAGATAGAGCGTAATACATATGAGATAAAAGAAAGGAAAGGTGGTATATCCCCACTCCCAACGTCGTTAAGGTTCGCGCGTGGAGCGGCCCGCAGAAGCGGAATCCAAACAAGGAACCCCTCCTATACGCTACCACTCAACTTGTTGGTCGTGGAGATAAGGCATAGCAATCACATATCAATATCACATCATACTCGACCATGTTAAGGACGAGTAAATCGGCCTCAAGCACAATTTAATAAGAGAAATTCCTACATACATACCAACAACAAAAGGAATGAGCGAACCATTACCCGTAGAATTCGATACTAATGAAAATACTCTCAGCAGATATTATGAAATCTGAAATCTGAGAAAAGCTCGTAAAATAAATGAGCGCGTAACACCCGCATCGAATAACATATAACTCACGTATCTCTGAGTAAAAACTTACCCTCAATAACGGGTGGTGCTGGCAGGGCTGGAGGAAACATAGCCTCCCGATCATGACAAACACGTCCATACTGTAGTTGCCCCTGCTCCGGAGGAACAACCATAATAGGTACCGGAGGTGGAAACAGAACACATGGCTGTTGTGGAGCCCGATGAAACTGACCCCCAATCATCTGAGGACACTCCTTCTTGTAATGACCTGCCTCCCCACATTGGAAGCACCGTCCCTTCATGTCCTCCCGACCTCGACCTCCGATATTCCTAAACTGAGAAATACCTCGGCCCGAATGACCTCTACCTCCAGGGCCACCCCGATCGTCCTGATGTGAAGCACCTTGTCCGTGCCTATTATTGCCCCTCGCAATAAACTTCCCAAGCTTCCCTACTTGCTTCATTTCAGTAGCTTTCTTGCTACCCTGCATATAAAATCGATGCTCCTGGCAATGGAGTAAGGCTGCGTTCATAACCTCACCAAAAGTCTGGAAAGCTGGGTTACCTAATAAGTGTTTTCGGATTCTCCAGTTTAGACCTCCCATAAACTTCGAGATCTTCCTCTCTTCCGGAGTCACCTCATCTGGTACAAAACTTGCTAACCGGGTGAACTCCTCTTCATACTCCGCTACAGACCTCTCCCCTTGCTCTACATCTTGCAACTTCCTCTTCATCTCCCTCTGAACAGCGGGAGGAAAATACTTAAGATCAAACAAAGCCCAGAACTCAGTGATTGACATGGTGTCTCTTTGCTCTGGGGTGGTCATCGTCTCCCACCAGTGTAACGCAGATCCGACAAGCTTAAAGGTGGTAAGGACTTGTTTCTTATCCTCACTGTATTCTATCATTCGAAGGTGGCGTTGCATGTCTTTCTTCCATTGATTGGCTTTAATAACATCCGCACCTCCCTCGAATTCCGGGGGATTGCCCCTTAGAAAGGACTCCCTAACCCTTTCCCACGGAGTAAGTCCCGTAGGAGCTTGAACACCTGGAGCCCATGGCAAATGTTGGATCACTACGGTCATGGCGGCATTAACCGCTCCAGCCACTATGTTTGCTACATCCACAACATTAACAGTCCCTTGTAGTGGTGGTGGAGGACCTACTTACTTATCTACGATCTGAATACGTCTCGCTGGGTGACCTCTCTCAGGCGGCATCTGAGATGGAAGAACTATAGTATTAGAATACTATTTAAAACAATCTATCTTGCAGAAGATCGCAAACATAAGCAACAAGGAGTACTAGCATTAGGCCCTACATCAAAGAACGCTACGGTAGAACGAGACAAGTCCACACAGATCCTAGTACTCTAGAACCTGATGCTCTGATACCATCTGTGACAACCCGCAATCCGAGATAAGGGGTGGCCAGCCCGATACTCAAACGTAACAGGAATCATGGATGGATATCATTCTCAGCATCACAATAATAAACTGAGTATACGGGAAAACCACCCAATAAACCAGAAAACGGGTTGCCAAAAAGTGTAAAATTTTAAAAATGCGGTTATGAAAATTTAAACTAACAACCCAATCTGACAGCAAGTGGAATTCCAAAAGATAACATATAATATAACTTAAACGAATGTATACCAATGGACCGAATAAGCTGTCGGTCCACAGCTACATAAGACAACGTACAACAATATAAAATATCTTACATACTACAATCATTAATCAAATACAAATGTTTGGGCCACACGCCCGAGGGACAAGACCCGATCATATCTAGAATAACAAGAATGAAAGCGTCTAATGCAACATCCTGTAATAACCCGCAAAATCTTACAGGTCGTCGAAGGTGCAAGGAACTTGGAAAAGTCAAGTCGGGCGTCCTTGCGGTGGAACACCTGAGCGGATACAAGAATATATATACAACAAGGAAAGTAAACCGGTCAGGGCCGGGTTCTATATGATTACCAGAAGAATAAAAAGCATGATAGATATAAATAGTTACACATGAATGATGAGGATGATAAAATGACATGCTATCTAAAATTACAAGTAGGAATTTAAGGTAACGCAATTTAATTTAAAACCCTTCCTTATTAACACAATTTCCATTTCCTTCAGACGTTCATTATTAGGAATAAAACCATATAATTGGTTAAGTCAAGAAGTTAAAATTTCTATTCATTGATTAAAACTTCCCATTTTATCTTTCCATTCCTTATTAGGAATATCATGTACATCAAGTGCTCTTTATGGCACATATATTATTCCCGTGCTCTTAATGGCACATATCTATGCTCTTTATGGCATTCATCGTACGCTCTTTATGGCGTTTATCAACCATCAAGTCCAACTTGATGAAAATATAGTTATATTCATATACATATAACGATATCTAAGACCGCCCGTCCGGGTTTCCCCACTGTGCGCGCCCCTAAATGACCATCATCTTCCAGGGCCTATCATAAGACAACCTGGGCACCTATCGCAATACGTCGGGAAGCGGCCATGAGCCTGCGTGGTAGCCAAGACCACACCCGGAATCTTCCTACCAGCACAAAAAAATATACAACCATAAGCGCTCCCATGGCCTAGGACTATATCCACCCTGCATTCATTAGCCAGGGGGCTTCACCTAACGAGCGAACTTCCCTTAAGATGTCATTTAGAGAGGTGTGTAACAGTAAATTAACATTTACATTTTATCATCTTTTTCATTACCAATTCCATTTCCATTAATCATGAGATTGGTTCTTTTTATTAAACCTAATATCATTAAACAACGGGGTTCGTTCTAGTTGAACCTATCATCTTTAAACACCTATGGGTTCATTTTATACGAACCTAATTCCCATCAAATATTATCATTCATTCCTCAATTTACAATCCCCGATTAACTCTCCAAATGATCATTATGATCCTACAAATTTCCAAGGCCTATGTAACTTGACAAGCCCTTCTAGTCTCCAAGTTAGGGTACCTAACTTCCAAACTTCTAAGAGTTTGAATAAAAGAAGTAATGCCTTAACATTACTTTAAACCTCACCGAAACAAACCCTAGATGAACCCATTTCTAGTCCAGGGTGACGACCAAACTCCATAGCTACTCTAGGACTCTAAGTTTACTTCTTTAAAGAAGTTTCCTAAGTCCTAATCCTAAAGAATAAGGAGGAAAATTAAAAGAAAAAGACCCCCAAAATCTGCTGGAACCGAATCGATTTGCCCCATGGGCCGAATCGATTCGCCCCATCGAATCGGTTCGGACAACAAAATTTGGTTTCTGCAAATGCCGAATCGATTCGGTCTTAATCCGAATCGATTCGGACAATAAGACCTGGGATTCTGTATCTATGCGAATCGATTCGCCCTAAGGGCCGAATCGATTCGCCCTTGCGGAAATGCCAAGAATGGCTATGGAGTCTTGAACTCCAAAATTCTAACCAAACCAAAACCAACCAAACCCAATTCATTTAATGGAACTAGTACACCAAAAATACACCCAACTACCATCATTTGTAATATTTATCATCCAAATCAATCTCAATGGGTTAAATACCCAAAATTCCACCAAAACCCTAACATTTCTAAATCATAAATATCAATGCAATTTATTCTACTTAAATCATAAACTTGCAAGTAGATTAGTTGCCTCAAGTGTAAGAATCTGATTTGGTGAAGAAGGAAGCAACAATCCAAGCTCCAATCTCTCTTTTTCTCCCAAGTTCTCTTCCTCTCTCTACTCTCTCTAGGGCTCAATTGTGTAAAATGGAAGAATGGGAGTAGGGGTGGGAAATAAAACGGGGCTTAAGTCCCATAAGCCCACTTAAGTGACTAATACGCGATAAAAATATACGCGACTACACTATTTAAGCCAAAACCAGTCAAAAGTCCCCAAAATGCCAAAATACAATATGGCACTTATTTTGACTATCTCACACCAACCGGGACTAACTACACTATCCAAATTATCATTTGGAAATTTTATAACTCATTTTACTTCCGGTTTCATAATAAACCAAAATGTCATTTTAAATCCTTATGACATAATAAATTACCACATGAACCTTTTATCTACTCACGAGGTAACTACACAACATATTAGTAAATATTGACTTGACATAACAAATTAATATTTACTCAGCATCTATGAGATAATAACTAATTACTACACATGGTAATTAAGGATAAAATGGGCTATCGGAAGAGAGGGTTATTACAAACTCCCCCCCTTAAGAGGGAATTTTGCCCCCAAAATTCGGATACACCTCGCAAGAAGAAGTGCGGATACTATTCCCGCAAGTCATCCCCGTGACCCCATGTCGATTTCTCGACACTAAGATGACTATAAAGAACTCATCCCCCAAGGTACTACCGGCGATACCAATGTAACTCTACGCTCTAAGATAGCCATCGACTACATCTAATAAAAACCGTCACGTTGCATCTACTTCGAAAGGAATGTGCCTAAAGGCACCGTCATATCCTTCGTACTCCCTTGCATGAGAGACAAGGAACAAATTATGAACTTGTCGCAAAATGTTTCGATAAAGCGAGCGAATAGTTTATCGGACCCACCGCGACATTTCTAGGAAAGGTACGACATCATGCGGTGCAAGTTTTCCCCCCTTTCCTCGAAACGCATAATGCCTTTCATAGGCGATACTCACCACAACATGTGGTCTAATGACCTCAAACTCTAGATGTCTTTTCCTCGCATCGACTGAGCTCTTTCTTCGGTCTTGGTTATACGAGAGACTCATCATCTCGTACTTCCAACCAATAAGGGGAAAAATTAACAAGGCCTAGCATACAAGGCTTCTTCTAAAGCGCCGTCCCAATAGTGAATCGACACCAATTCTATATAGGCGAATTCAACGAGTGGAAAGCATTGTTCCCAGCTACTCTTAAAATTAGGCACACATATAAGGAGTATATGCCTCAGCGTATGGTTTATTCTATTGGTCTGGCCATCTGGGAAATGACAAGAAGTGATTATCCATAATTCGATTCCCATGGCATCTTGGAAACTTTCCAAGAATGAGAAACGGAAGTCTTGATTCAGTACAACAACCTTTCCATGCCCATCCAATAGTATTAGCGACGTATAACTTGGCACGATTCGTTATTACCCTGATGTACCGGAACGTTAGAACCGCGCGATTATTCCATATTTGCTTTACTTAAGTCCCTTTTGTTCAGGACAAAATTCCCTTAAGGGAAACGCACCCCACCCTCAATGTCAAAAGAGCAGAGTTCTGTTTCCTAAATCAACAGCTTATCTTGAAATAAGATGTTGTTCGCACGAAAGACTAAATTCTGCCCAGGAAGTAGCATCTCTCTTCCTGTACAGTGATCACCCCCAAGATGGACTTCAACTTAAATAGGGGATAATACTCCTTACAAGTTTAAACTTGTGAGGCGCGTCCACAATAAATCGATACTCCAGTATTATCACTCCCCGTCATGGCAGAGACTTGCTAAAGAAATCTACCTTCGAGCTTAACCACGTGGCTCAGGGGTACGAGTTAATTCACCCTTTTGCTACCTCCATAACACTCCACTACGTGAGGCCTCATCTCCTTCGGCCTTAACCACTAACTTCTCGAAATCCTCCCACTACACATAACATGAAACCAAATCACTTGGTATGAGTTTACGCATGACTTAGTCATGGTCAACTCCCAACAACCCTTTTTAAACTTACGTCCCATACTAAAAGGCCCTACGTCTAAACAATCCTAAAGTCTATCTACCTATACCCTATCTAAGTCGCACACACCTAATGTTAAGTATATCCCTAGGGCCCAAGACCCTTCTCAACTTCCGAAATTTGCTCAGTTTCGTGCGTGGGACGTCTCGCCGAAGCGAAATCCAAACAAGGAACCCTCCCGTTACACTACTACTTCGCGTTGTCAGTCATCGAGGGGTATAGGTCTAAGACACATGCTTGGGACCGAAAAGATCCTACAGCTACACACCGACAATTTAAATAACTAAAGAAAAATTACAACGTTCACCCTTTGTGAAACCCTAGGGTTATATGCCCTAAAACATATATACATCTCATTAGGTAGCCTTCTATAAAGGCGTAACCCGAAGTCTCAGTTCGACTTCGTACTCCAGTCTCCCTCATATCCATCAGAGGAGAGAACTATATGCAGTGCTCCTAAGTCGCACTATAATAGCCATCAATCATCTTAGTACGTGATCCTCGGCTAAACTTTCAAATCCCACTTCCGACAATAAAGTAACAGAATAAAATATAATAAAAAGGAACAATAGCATATCTTCACTCACAACATCGTTAAGTGTTCATGCGGCGGAGTGTCTCGCAAAGCGAAATCCAAACAAGGAACCCCTTCGTCACATGCCTACTTAACTAGTTGATCATGGAGATAGAGCGTAATACATATGAGATAAAAGAAAGGAAAGGTGGTATATCCCCACTCCCAACGTCGTTAAGGTTCGCACGTGGAGCGTCCCGCAGAAGCGGAATCCAAACAAGGAACCCCTTCTATACGCTACCACTCAACTTGTTGGTCGTGGAGATAAGGCATAGCAATCACATATCAATATCTTATCATACTCGACCATGTTAAGGACGAGTAAATCGGCCTCAAGCACAATTTAATAAGAGAAATTCCTACATACATACCAACAAAAAAAGGAATGAGCGAACCATTACCCGTAGAACTTGATACTAATGAAAATACTCTCAGCAGATATTATGAAATCTAAAATCTGAGAAAAGCTCGTAAAATAAATGAGCGCGTAACACCCGCATCGAATAACATATAACTCACGTATCTCTGAGTAAAAACTTACCCTCAATAACGGGTGGTGCTGGCAGGGCTGGAGGAAACATAGCCTCCCGATCATGACAAACACGTCCATACTGTAGTTGCCCCTGCTCCGGAGGAACAACCATAATAGGTACCGGAGGTGGAAACAGAACACATGGCTGTTGTGGAGCCCGATGAAACTGACCCCCAATCATCTGAGGACACTCCTTCTTGTAATGACCTGCCTCCCCACATTGGAAGCACCGTCCCTTCATGTCCTCCCGACCTCGACCTCCGATATTCCTAAACTGAGAAATACCTCGGCCCGAATGACCTCTACCTCCAGGGCCACCCCGATCGTCCTGATGTGAAGCACCTTGTCCGTGCCTATTATTGCCCCTCGCAATAAACTTCCCAAGCTTCCCTACTTGCTTCATTTCAGTAACTTTCTTGCTACCCTGCATATAAAATCGATGCTCCTGGCAATGGAGTAAGGCTGCGTTCATAACCTCACCAAAAGTCTGGAAAGCTGGGTTACCTAATAAGTGTTTTCGGATTCTCCAGTTTAGACCTCCCATAAACTTCGAGATCTTCCTCTCTTCCGGAGTCACCTCATCTGGTACAAAACTTGCTAACCGGGTGAACTCCTCTTCATACTCCGCTACAGACCTCTCCCCTTGCTCTACATCTTGCAACTTCCTCTTCATCTCCCTCTGAACAGCGGGAGGAAAATACTTAAGATCAAACAAAGCCCAGAACTCAGTGATTGACATGGTGTCTCTTTGCTCTGGGGTGGTCATCGTCTCCCACCAGTGTAACGCAGATCCGACAAGCTTAAAGGTGGTAAGGACTTGTTTCTTATCCTCACTGCATTCTATCATTCGAAGGTGGCGTTGCATGTCTTTCTTCCATTGATTGGCTTTAATAACATCCGCACCTCCCTCGAATTCCGGGGGATTGCCCCTTAGAAAGGACTCCCTAACCCTTTCCCACGGAGTAAGTCCCGTAGGAGCTTGAACACCTGGAGCCCATGGCAAATGTTGGATCACTACGGTCATGGCGGCATTAACCGCTCCAGCCACTATGTTTGCTACATCCACAACATTAACAGTCCCTTGTAGTGGTGGTGGAGGACCTACTTACTTCTCTACGATCTGAATACGTCTCGCTGGGTGACCTCTCTCAGGCGGCATCTGAGATGGAAGAACAATAGTATTAGAATACTATTTAAAACAATCTATCTTGCAGAAGATCGCAAACATAAGCAACAAGGAGTACTAGCATTAGGCCCTACATCAAAGAACGCTACGGTAGAACGAGACAAGTCCACACAGATCCTAGTACTCTAAAACCTGATGCTCTGATACCATCTGTGACAACCCGCAATCCGAGATAAGGGGTGGCCAGCCCGATACTCAAACGTAACAGGAATCATGGATGGATATCATTCTCAGCATCACAATAATAAACTGAGTATACGGGAAAACCACCCAATAAACCAGAAAATGGGTTGCCAAAAAGTGTAAAATTTTAAAAATGCGGTTATGAAAATTTAAACTAACAACCCAATCTGACAGCAAGTGGAATTCCAAAAGATAACATATAATATAACTTAAACGAATGTATACCAATGGACCGAATAAGCTGTCGGTCCACAGCTACATAAGACAACGTACAACAATATAAAATATCTTACATACTACAATCATTAATCAAATACAAATGTTTGGGCCACACGCCCGAGGGACAAGACCCGATCATATCTAGAATAACAAGAATGAAAGCGTCTAATGCAACATCCTGTAATAACCCGCAAAATCTTACAGCTCGTCGAAGGTGCAAGGAACTTGGAAAAGTCAAGTCGGGTGTCCTTGCGGTGGAACACCTGAGCGGATACAAGAATATATATACAACAAGGAAAGTAAATCGGTCAGGGCCGGGTTCTATATGATTACCAGAAGAATAAAAAGCATGATAGATATAAATAGTTACACATGAATGATGAGGATGATAAAATGACATGCTATCTAAAATTACAAGCAGGAATTTAAGGTAACGCAATTTAATTTAAAACCCTTCCTTATTAACACAATTTCCATTTCCTTCAGACGTTCATTATTAGGAATAAAACCATATAATTGGTTAAGTCAAGAAGTTAAAATTTCTATTCATTGATTAAAACTTCCCATTTTATCTTTCCATTCCTTATTAGGAATATCATGTACATCAAGTGCTCTTTATGGCACATATATTATTCCCGTGCTCTTAATGGCACATATCTATGCTCTTTATGGCATTCATCGTATGCTCTTTATGGCGTTTATCAACCATCAAGTCCAACTTGATGAAAATATAGTTATATTCATATACATATAACGATATCTAAGACCGCCCGTCCGGGTTTCCCCACTGTGCGCGCCCCTAAATGACCATCATCTTCCAGGGCCTATCATAAGACAACCTGGGCACCTATCGCAATACGTCGGGAAGCGGCCATGAGCCTGCGTGGTAGCCAAGACCACACCCGGAATCTTCCTACCAGCACAGAAAAATATACAACCATAAGCGCTCCCATGGCCTAGGACTATATCCACCCTGCATTCATTAGCTAGGGGGCTTCACCTAACGAGCGAACTTCCCTTATGATGTCATTTAGAGAGGTGCGTAACAGTAAATTAACATTTACATTTTATCATCATTTTCATTACCAATTCCATTTCCATTAATCATGAGATTGGTTCTTTTTATTAAACCTAATATCATTAAACAACGGGGTTCGTTCTAGTTGAACCTATCATCTTTAAACACCTATGGGTTCATTTTATGCGAACCTAATTCCCATCAAATATTATCATTCATTCCTCAATTTACAATCCCCGATTAACTCTCCAAATGATCATTATGATCCTACAAATCTCCAAGGCCTATGTAACTTGACAAGCCCTTCTAGTCTCCAAGTTAGGGTACCTAACTTCCAAACTTCTAAGAGTTTGAATAAAAGAAGTAATGCCTTAACATTACTTTAAACCTCCCCGAAACAAACCCCAGATGAACCCATTTCTAGTCCAGGGTGACGACCAAACTCCATAGCTACTCTAGGACTCTAAGTTTACTTCTTTAAAGAAGTTTCCTAAGTCCTAATCCTAAAGAATAAGGAGGAAAATTAAAAGAAAAAGACCCCCAAAATCTGCTGGAACCGAATCGATTCGCCCCAAGGGCCGAATCGATTCGCCCCAGCGAATCGATTCGCTCTGAAAGAGAATCGGTTCGGACAACAAAATTTGGTTTCTGCAAATGACGAATCGATTCGGTCTTAATCCGAATCGATTCGGACAACAAGACCTGGGATTCTGTATCTATGCGAATCGATTCGCCCTAAGGGCCGAATCGATTCGCCCCTGCGGAAAAGCCAAGAATAGCTATGGAGTCTTGAACTCCAAAATTCTAACCAAACCAAAACCAACCAAACCCAATTCATTTAATGGAACTAGTACACCAAAAATACACCCAACTACCATCATTTGTAATATTTATCATCCAAATCAATCTCAAAGGGTTAAATACCCAAAATTCCACCAAAACCCTAACATTTCTAAATCATAAATATCAATGCAATTTATTCTACTTAAATCATAAACTTGCAAGTAGATTACTTGCCTTAAGTGTAAGAATCTGATTTGGTGAAGAAGGAAGCAACAATCCAATCTCCAATCTCTCTTTTTCTCCCAAGTTCTCTTCCTCTCTCTACTCTCTCTAGGGCTCAATTGTGTAAAATGGAAGAATGGGAATAGGGGTGGGAAATAAAACGGGGCTTAAGTCCCATAAGCCCACTTTCATGTCCAAAGATGTAACTCCTCTCAATTCCTGACATTCGTCACTTTCATGCGGGGGAGGTCTCGCAAGCGAAATCCAAACAAGGAACCCTCTCAATACACTAATATGTAGCGACGTCGGGGATTGAGAGTTAGTTAGATCGGGACTAGAGTTTAAAAAAAAAAAATTTGTGGAAATCATTTTTGATATTATAGGACAAGTCATCAAGTTGCTCCTTGTGTTTATACAGTTGTGGCACCGCATTCTTTTGTAAAACAGGTTGCAATGACCATGGAGCGATCATTGGCATTGTGTTGTTAAATTTTGTACTCAAGCATGCCCCAAGGCGGTAAAATGTTCATATATCCACGACTGCATGAACAATACACAAAACCATTGTTAATAAAGGTGCTTACGGTACTATTTTTTACCGCACCATACTGTTTTGTCTATTATTTTAGTTTGTGTTTTTTCGTTATTTACTATTTTTCATTGTTTTTTTAATTACAATTAACACATAAAAACAAGAAGTACATTAATGAATCTATAAAAAGGAAAAAATATATATTAACAAAAACATACAATTAGAAAAATACTTTAACAGAAAAATATACATGCCACCATGCATTTTCCACAAATGCTCTTGTAAATTGTAGTGCAAAGTGCACATTTCTTGCATAGTCATAAAGGTGGACTTGTTAAAATATTCGGGTATCATCACTTATGTATTTTCATTTAAGCAACTCCATGAGCTCCGACATGCTTTCATGGTCATCGGGCAACCACGTACACGAGCATTCGAAAAATCATGGTCAATAGAAGTGCTCTCTGCAATTCATACATACTCATGAATTGTTCAGTAAACTTGCACGCGAGCATTAGAAGAGTTACGGTCATTTTCTGCACACCAAAAAAAACCATTTTCACTTATGTCCTTATTTCCTTACGAAATTATCATTGTAAGAAGATATCCCCTCAAGGATACAAAAAAAATGAGCGCCTCATATGGATACGATGTTGGAAAATTTAATCTCGTACGTTGGGACTGCATAAAAATAATCTTTTAATAGTTGTTAATGTCCTCCCTACCTATCAGTATTAACAATGTTGCGTGTCAATCTTTAAAAGTAGGAGAATTGCAATCCCAACCAAACAAAACTTTTGTTCATCACAATTGATCTCATCCGATGATTTGTCACAAAATTTATCGAGGTAATGGTCAGATGAAGAAGACATTTTATATCGAAAGAGAGTGCATTAAATTTCACGACTAATAAATGCTTAAAAGAAATTTGTTGCAATTGGTGTTATTTTATATAGGGAACTTGAAAAGGTAGGTGTTGGAGTTAGAAAACAAGTCGCTAGGCACACAAAAAGACTAGTTGTTAAAAAGGTAACTGTTACATACAAAAAATAACAGTTGTTCTCGCGACATTCAACTGTTGTGGGGAACTAAATTTATGCTCAAGCTCAGCTTGGCTCATCTCAAACTCACTTAAAGCTAGATCCGAATTTAGCGGTCCGAACGAGTGGGCTTCAGGATCGCTCGGCTCAATTTATAGGCCTACATATATTGTTGTTCCCTTTGGATAAGAAAAGAAAGATTATCACCTTCAATTATATGTTTTCCACACTATTCTTATGACTTTCCACCTTTTGTTTTCTATTCATAATTAAGAAACAAGAGTATTAACTTGTATTAGGATCTTACATTACATGATGCACCACTGATCTAGTGTTTACTTGATTTCCTTTTTTTTGACACAAGCAGTTGCGGAGCCATGTTGCTCATGGGTGGCAAGTGCCAAACCCAAAATTACATAAAATTGACTTTACCCTTAAATATATATTGAGTTTCACATTCTGCCCCACTAAAATTTAAAAAGTATATAATAAAATTTTACAATTAATATAGATATTTTATGGAGGTAACATAGTTATCAATTTTAATTATTTCATATATTAGAGACTTTTTGTGAGTGAGCCGCTATATGTCATATTCTATATATGATTTTTAATGTATTTAATACTTCGCAAACAACACCAGAATTTTTTTGAATAATCATCCATGTGTTCTTTCTTATTTTCATAAATATTTTTTCATTTATTTTAAATATTAATAACGATCTGTATTTGTGATTTTGAAAAATATTCAATCATGTGTATATGTCATACGCAAAGATTGTTTTTATGTGTGTGTGCATATTTTCATAGACTAGTGCTCCATCTAAAAAAAATGCCTCCGCGTGATGCGATGCAGCCCCCTTCCTTAGCGAATTAAAGAGGTGCTGCCTAGCCCACACCTACTTAGAAATGAACTCCCTCGGCCTACTAGACTCCGCTTTGACATCCCAATGGTCGCAAGAAATATAACTCCTAAATAATGTCTCTTTTTCGTACTATAGGTTGCAAGTTAACGTTTGGAGCAAAATAGTTTATCATTCAAGCGTCACCAGAATAGATTGCTTTGTGAGCGTGAGAAACACTTTAATTCATGATGTGTAATTAGTCAACATGTTCACATGAAGCGCCAGTGGTCTAGTGGTAGAATAGTACCCTGCCACGGTACATACCCGGGTTCAATTCCCGGCTGGTACATACTGCAGCTGTGATGATAACAACGCCATAATGGTGGTGGTTGGGTTCACTGCAACCTCATCTATTGTCTCAGATGAAATATAGGCGCTACTGAGAAGTGAAAGAATGGTCTTTAATCCGAAACAGACCTTGTTGGATTCCTTGCTGGTGCATATGTATTTGGAGAAAGTTGATGATCACTATGTTCAAATTTACGGTATGTAATTGAGTTTACAAAGTGAGACATTGGTCAACTTAAGGGTCAATTTAATATGGGATCCACACGTTTTTTCAAACAGTTCGAAGTTGTAACACATTCTTCTTTGTAAGAAGTATAACGTGATATACTTACATATGTCAAATAAAAAATAAATGAATGAGAAATTATAGCTCAATATACCCACTTGGAACATGAAATTTAGTTGAAGTGTTATGTTAAGCTCTTATTCCACATCGGAAGAATGTGAAAAATGATTACAATATATTACAACCCATTTTCGTCTTAAGGCTTTGGGATTAACTTGGCTTAAGTAATAAATTTTGGGGCCAAATTCTGTTTGGCCTTTTATATAATTTCCGAGTCAATTTTTATTTTGTGTGTATTTTATTTTTGGCCCAATTTTAAGTTTGGGTTTTTTATGAGTTGTTAATTCCATTTTTAGAGTTATGTTCCCAACTGTTGTGCTAATCGCCACTTATTTAGTACAAATAAGTGGTTTAGTCATTATTTTTTTAATGATGGTTTAGTATAAATACGTTATTAATGGATCGATTTGGTATAGTCCAAAATAATTCCGACTAAAAGCAATCCCTTCGAAATAGAATTAGGCTTGAAATAAACTTTTCAAATTCGAAATCATATAAAAAATAAACCCTTCAAATTTCAAAACCAACTCTGAAATAAACCAATTTTATGAAACCCTAAAAATCACATTTTGAAAATAAAGTGGAAACCCTTCAACATCGAAATCACACCAACTCAATTTGATTCAGATTTTCATGAATGGTTTTTATTTTGCTCAGATTTCATGGTTGTCAATGAGTTTGCTGCAAATGGTGGTGGTGAGAGAAAATTCCTTTTTTTCTTTTTATATTTTTTAGATATTTTTATTTTTTATTCTTTTAAGGGGGAGGATAAAATGTCATGTGGCTGTTTATTACAAATTTGGGATAAAAGTAATTTTTAAATTGAAATCCATTAAAATTATAATGTTGGCAATTAGTTACACATTTAAGTTGCAAAAATAATTTTTTTAAATAGTACCGAGAATGAAGACAATGTGAGTTAACTAAATCAACTAGGATCAAATTGTAACAAAGCCAGCGGGGTTTATTTGTAATCCAAAAATAATTGGAAGATTAGATACCATTTAGCAATTATAATTCCAAGTTATTTATACCTCATATTAATATTTCAAGTGCTAATAATGGATGAAGAACATAGGGGGTACTTTTGTTACCAATTACAAGACTTTTTTGTTTTTTATATCCTCCATGAACTAATTTGTCATCTGCAACTCTACTAATTTTTAGAGACAACACATTAGTCACGGCAATCCCAACGCGCGGGGTAAACTTGCATATTTGGCCCCACAAAAATCCCAACGCAATGAGCAAATGTTTATATTTGGGCGCTCGTATGGCATTGGGTTGTCAAATGTGCAAACCCTTTAACTTTACTAACACTGAACATGAGTGTTAAAAGAGATTAAAAAGGTGGCATTTTATGTAGTATGTTCTAAGATGAAAAACAATACTTCATTTGAAAACATATTTTCTAAACCTCGTATGAAAGTCATTGTTCATTGCCAAAAATTTGGGAGAAATTTCAGACAACATAGCGTTCCGTAAATTTTGTATGGTTTCTACTTCAAATTTAACATACAAATTGCCAAATTTAACACAAGACCAGGAATGCTCTCACGGAAGTCTCTATGACCATCTCCTAGAGCTTTTGCACAAATTTTTACAGAACGGTGAAAAAAATATTTGCACAAGACTCTGGAAACTACGCATGCGAGTTATCGTCTCTAATCCAACAGAAAACAAACAATTCACCGTACGCACGATAATCCAAGTGCGCAAGAAGTTTTTTGAATAAAACCATAATCTTAGCGTATCAAGCTAACATTTGGGCATTATATGTGACAAACGCCCAAATGCTTTGAAAATGTTCTAACATTGTATGATCCATCACTGTATATTTTTGCACTCTTTTTCTCTTCCTTTTTGCAAAATCTATTAATTTTTGTTTTCGCAACCAACGGGCCCGGTGTATAATATGATAACTGCATCTCCTGTCCTCTAATCATTCAAGAAATTGGTCAATGGTGTAGCATTCCAACCACACCCTGCCACACGTGCAATATCATAACCCAGAAAATATTTAGGGAATGCTATTAGCATCAGTTGATAAATCTATCTCTACCGTCACTCTAATTACTCTAACCTTTCTTTTTCTTAGGACATGTCTCTAACCGTCAGTTTGACTTGACGAAAATTAAAGTGTCATGTCTCTAACCGAAATACAAGTGGAAAAATAAGTATGTGACATTATTTGATATGTTTAGTTTTACAAAGATTATTTTTTTACCCAAAAGTAAAACGCTTAAAAAAAATTAAGGTTAAACCTTATGACAAAATTCTATGCAACAAGAGATAGTATAACTGTGGATATTAGATATTTCAAACACCCCATATGCATAACACTCAGATACACTAAACATAACTGTGACACCCAGACTAATTAAATACCGGGTAGCTACTCCTTTATTAAATAAATTCAAAATGCCAAGTTGGTCCAGTTAATAGCATCACTGTCGAAAACATTTTTAAGATTACTAACCACCTAGTATTTAAAAAGTAAGTGCCAAATTTTAATTTAAGTCTGATTAACATGCAACAAGTGTAATGCATAATAATAACACCATACACCATACTGAGGTAAAAAGAATAACCATCACAATATGTAATTAAAGTCTGGAGGAAAAACTCCTCACTACAATCCCACAACTGAAACAACTAAACTGAATACTGAAATAATACATGCCAAAGTCTGAAAACTGTAAATGAAAAGATGTCTAATAGAAATGGGCAACATGCCCTACAACTGATAGATAATGACTCTGGAATCCAAATGATAGAAGCGTTTACAAGCAAAGTCCCTGTAGCTTCCACAAACAGCTACAGCTCGTCACCTGAATGAGTAACCTATGCTTGGTGTCCTTGTGGCTGGGCACCTAAAATGGTTTTATAAAGAAAATAGATTTGAAAGCAAATGGGTCAGAGCCCGAATGTGGAGTAATATTTTAAAAACCTGCAAGTGCTTTAAAAACATTTAAAACATTTAATGCAAAGTACATGTTAGGACGTGCACTCACATGATATTCTCACCTCTCGTCTAACTGTGCACTCCTAACGTAAGTACCCATCTACAACGACACAAACCACTAGCTAAGTGACATTATCTCTAGCTAGACTATCATAGGTCCTACCCATATTACTCGGTTCTATTAACATTATAACGCTCGTAATTAAGCAGGGGTTTAACGTAAACTCAGATGCTCAATATGCAATATATTACTATCAGCTAACTCGTTATGTTTCTCGAAACAATACCGTAATTATATTCACAACATTAACGTGAAGGTTCCCATTAATTAAGTGTATATTATTCACATCATAAATATACAATACAAGCACCCCGAGAACTAAGCTGTGGAGCACACATACTCTGCTATCCATCCCGGTACATCACGTACATAAGGATTACATATTCCGAATCTCTCATGAATAGTTCACAGATAACAACATCACAAATAATGGAGGCAAACACAGTCACATCACATGGGTCACGCACATACCTACGCTCCCACGATTAGCGGACTTATTAATATCCCAATAAGTCTTTCTATGACCTATGTTCATCAAGGTAACCAGTCTAAATCCGGGAAACACAAGGATTAGAGGGCCCTAAGCGAACGCAAACCTCCCGTGATAGCAAGTATGGTAGGTATGTCATACACACAATTCATATATCAATACTAAGTAAACACACGTCTTAGTAATCCCGTAGTTTAATCGTAGTACTATCCTCATTCTAGTACCAATATATAGTTATCACAATGTATACTATTCCGGTTGATAATCATACGCGCCATAATTTATTCTCACGTCGTAGTAGACACTCACGTCTCAACCCAAACCGTCCATTTAATTTAACTCTCGTATATAATTTTCTTCTCATAAATACCCAAATATCCCAATTCTATCATTACATCATCATCGGAATGTTATCTATATCTTCGAACAAGTTTACGGGACTCCAAAAATCAAAACAGTCTAAAAAGGCCCAGACTGTCAACTCGTTAGAAGTCTCGTTCGAACAAGACTGTTCGAACGAGATTCCACTGTCAACTCGTTAGAAGTCTCGTTCGAACGAGACTGTTCGAACGAGATTCCAGTTCGTTCGAACGAACTGTACCTTCTAACGATATCTCGTTCGAACGAAATTATCGAACGAAGTTCCCTTTCGTTAGAAGCGACTGGTCAATTCGTTAGAAGCTCGTTCGAACGAGTTCATTCGAACGACATGGGGAGGGGCTTCTAACGACCTGCCAGTTTCGTCCCAGATTTTCCTAAATCTCGTTTTTTACCATTTTTACTCCTCAAATCTCTTCTAAACTAAGTCCCAACAATCGTTTAAAGGTCTCTAAACAATCCTATACATATTATAATCACATCCTAACACGTTTTAAAGGATTAATCCATCCTAACATTAACCAAATTTACCAATCTCTAAACTTTTTCCGCAATATTCAAGAACATGAACCCTAACTTTTTGAATCATGAATTAATCCAATATAAATCCGTTTTAATTTCTTCCAATCACAAATATCATGAGAATAATCATTTACCTATCATTCTACATGCAATTCTCCTCAAGATTTCAAGTTCTAAGCTTCAAAATACATGGGTTTTCATTATCTTTCAAGAACAATTGATATTCTTCAATTTTCTAACATGGAAGGAACATTCTACGAATTTAAATATAATTAAAACACTTGCCTTGATTGTCTCTGGGTTTGGTGTAGGTTTAATGAAGCTTTTCTGCAAAATTTCTTCTCTCTCCAAGCTCCTTCTCCAATGGTGGCTTATGGTGGCTAGGGTTTTTCTTTGGGAAAGTTGTAAGCCTAATGATAGCCCCCGTAGCTTAATGGGTTAATATGGGTTGGTTAGTGGGTTTAGTGGGTTAAGTCCACATTAGATTTAGACTCCTAATTTTCGTCATTATTAATTCCTCAAAATACAAAATTACCAAAATACCCTTTAAGTTGTCGGTATGGCCTAAAAATACCCCGGGACCCAAACTAAACCCCCGGCTAGTGTTTTCTGACTATCTCGACCCTTCCGGACGCGTTGGCTCACTCAAAATGACCATACGGTTTATAGATTTTAAATTCACTTTTATAATCAAAATATTACACCGTGACGCGGCAGTCTCACGCGTCTCAACAAAATTTCTAAAATGCCGTATATAAATCTCACGACAAATTTTTTCATATAAAAACATGTATGCACATAATCAAATACCAACTCGCATCTCGCTAGTATTTTTAACCCGAATTAATTTCCAAATAATTCACATTTAATTAATTAATCCCAAAAATAAATATAGCCCAAAAGTACGGGGTATTACAATAACCTTTGTTCCTGAAATCTCTAACCATACGAACAGTTTGATGAAGAAAATACACTTTCTTATACCTCATTGCTACCGCTTTGGTATATTGAACTTGCAGAGAGGGCAGGTGGAGTTTTTGTTCAACCACTTGTTTATACATGCGGAATGAAAATGATGCCGGCAAGGAAGTTCCCGCAATTCATCTCCGTCATCGTAGGCACATATGCAAATGCAACATTCCTGCGATCCACACGTAAGGTAAGATCAAAGAGCCCGCCATAAATAACTCCGACTCAAACAGTCTCAAATTTATAGTCCCACTTTACATTTTAGAACATCTCAAAGTAAGAGTTATGATTTAAAAATTAGGAGTTTTTTTTTTACTTAAATATGTCTAGAGTTTGGTACCTTTTACTAGTTGACTTTCAATTTGGTACCTCTACCACTGAAAATCTGTTACACTTAACGGTCATGTAAAATAAACATAATAAAAATAAAAATAAAAAATCAGAAAAATGAAAAGAGCAAAAAAAAATTACCATCCTCTTCAACCCCCCATCCCCAACACTCACGCCACCACTGCCACCACCACAACAACGTCCAGCACCCCTCATCCCCCACCATCTTCAACCACCACAATTGCCAACACCCCCGCCACCAAACACGACAACAAATCATCACCTCCACCCAACCACAACAATTTGTATGAAATATACACTCTCCAAATCAATTTTCAAAACACAAATCAACACCAAAATCAAAATTAAAATAAGAAACCCAAAACGATTTTAAAACTCAAAATCTATTTTCAAACCTTATTTCGTATGTGTATGCATTTTCCGTATGTGTGTGTGTGTGTGTGTGTGTATATATATATATATATATATATATATATATAGAGAGAGAGAGAGAGAGAGAAAAGAGTGAGGGGTGGGGGATGGTGGAAGTTGGCGGTTCGGCATGGGATGGAGCTGCTCGTTCCAAAATTTCCATATAAAAATCTGAACAGTAGAGTAAGTACTTGCAAGAAACCCACATGATTTCTATTAATGCAGAAATCCTCACAGTACGCATGTTGTTGCGAAGATCCCCTTGTTGGAAAAAAATAATAATAAAAATGAGAGGGGTCTTAAGAAAGTTTATGCTTCCTGCATAAACTTCAATGTTTAAGGGGATTTTTTGCACTTCCTAGTTAGAATTAGTATATAAAGGTCATACCAGTGCACAAAGCTCTCGCTTAACTACAGGATCTAAGACAGACGGATCTCGGCTGACCTTAACCCCATATATGGAGAGTCTGCTCCCATGTCTCGAACCCGAGACCAGCCGTAGTTTGGGAGAGGTCACTTCCCCTTTTTGAGTGCTAAAGGTAGCCCCTCCCCTTTTTGTGTCCTATTAAGTCTTTTAGTGTCAGAGATACTTGGTCCCAAGTATTCCATGACTTTCATTATCATTGTAATCGTCAGTCGATTCATTCATCTAAATGATATTGAGAGCTTTCCACTTCGGTTGTGGGTGAGTTTTTATTTTGGTAGTTTTGCGCTGCATTTAATTTGCAAAAAATTGGTATCCAAAAGGGGTCTGGTCTCGGTGGTGATATTTTTGTTTAATCATTTTCTTTGCAATTGAATGAGCAAGAATCAAGCCTTATAGGGATCACAAACAATCAAAATCAGGAGATTCACTTGATGATACTAAGCACAAGATGGATGAACAATTCGAACGGATGATGGAGACCATGCTACTAATTTGTGTTTGGGTATCCCCCTCACGATGGAGTCGCAACCTAGACAGATGTTTATCTCATCATTTCTAATGGCAATGCATTGAAGAAAACCCAAATGAGACTCACTACCATTGGTGAGGCAGAAGAGAACCCTGTTAGGGTTGTCATGTACACAACCAACGTCAAGAGTGGTTGGCAATGGCTCGAGGACCTTCCATGTATGCCAGTAAAACAAACACACCTCCTAAAGCTCGACTCGTATTAAAAGCTCTTTGAGACACACACGTAAAATAAATTAGTCATGCTTAGAACGTATTTTAAAGCTCATTATATTATTAAGTTGGGTTCATATTTGGCTAGATTAAGAACAAACATACTAGAATATTATAAAATGATCAAGCTACTCGAGCTCGGTTCGTATTTAATCGTTTAAAATCTAACCTTTATTATGCTCGTTGAACTTTCCAAACAAGTTTGAGCAGCCCTAAGCTTGGCTCGTCTCGACTCATTTACACCCCTACAACATGAGGGTCGGAATGTGTGGGATGTTAGTGATGATGTCGATAGGGGCCTCCCAAAGGCAGCAAACGAAGAGAAAAGGATCCCGAGCCCTAGTTGGCTATTTTGCACCCCAAATGCGAAGTAGGGTGGATGGTAACAGAATACACCCCAAGAATTACACTCCAACAGCCATTTATCCAAATGAATCTATTCCCCTTACGATTATTTTTGCTTGAAGAATTATATCGCAATGGTGATTATTTGCCTGAATACGTGGAGTAATGACGCGACTAAAAAAACATTGCTTATATAAGGGATGGATTTAGAGAAGCCTAGAGTAGAGTTTTACATGATATACATCTAGTATCACGAAGCCATAGCAAGGAGTTAAACTTAGCCTAAGAAACTCGTTCTTAATCTATATTATCTAGACATGCAACTATTTTTTAGTGTTATTTATGTTGATTATATTAGTACGAGTGGATGTGGTAAAACGAGTGGAGAATAGGCTTAAATGATCCTAGACAAATTTTATGGTAAAAAAGAGATTTATATGTATTCGTACTATGATTTAATGGGCCTAGACAAGTGTGTGGTAAATAAAAGAATGGTGATAGACAAGTAATTTTGATAAAAAAGAATTTGTGTGTACGCTTTAATGGGCCTGGACGAGCATGGTGTTAGGCTCTGCTGAGCCTCAACGAGCGTGTAAAGCATAGTGAAATAAATTTATATGTATAATTATATATATGTGTGTGTGTGTGTGTGTGTATAAGCGACAGGCTCTAGTGAGACTCGATCGGAGCAAAGAGCGTAAAAAGTATACTTCAATATATACAAGTATCAGGCTCGAATGAGCCTCGACTGGTACAAAAATCATAATAAAAGTATATATATATATATAGGTGACAGACTCTAATAAGTCTCGACGAGCATAAATTATAAATAAATATCCATATATACTATGTGATATATAGATAAAAAGTATACATAGCAATGAAGTGCTTTTGGTGCAACAAATTAGGACACTGAGCTGCCTATGGCTTTTTAGCAAAGGGAAAGATAGTCCTTCTAAAATATGGGAAGAAACCTCAACCAGAAGATGAGATGTACCATGATGCTCTCATCATCTATCTTGATCCAGACACCATTGGGGAGCCACTTTGAGTTCGGGTTGAACTCTCTTCGAGGGAGGAGGGTGATGTAAATAAGTCGGCTTATTTGTACATTTGAGTGCTAAAGGTAGGCAATCCCTTTTTTGTGTCCTTTTAAGTCTTTCTATATTGGATACTTGGTCATAAAGTATCCCATGTCTTTAGATTTCATTGTAATCCTCATTTGATGTATTCACTTGAATAATATTGAGAGTTTTCCTCTATGGTTGTGCGTGTGTTTTATTTTGGTTAGCTTTTGCGGCTTTTACTTTGGCATCAAATGGAGTACACTTCATTTGATTTCGTGAGATGTGGTTATAAGGTGGCAACAAATTATATGTTGGGTGCAACCATTCCCTTTGAAACAATCGAAGGTTTTATTGGGTTGGGGGAAGTTATTGTTCCTTGAAGAGTTGCGGGGGAAGTTATTGGCCTACGCTTAACACACCAAACCATCTTAAACAATTTTCTCACAATTTATCCTGTATAGGAGCTACATTTAATGTTTCACGAATATTATCATTTGCAATCATATCCTTCCTACTTAATCGCATATAGACAAAAAAAATTAAATCTCAAATTTATGTAAATAAGTGGATGCGAAGTAAAAGACGAAATGAGTTGAAGTAAAATAATACTTATCTAAGCTAAAGTACATATCAACTATATTCAAGATTCTCTTTTTAGGCAGCTCATATAGTTTCTTCAAACTTACACCCATATTACGTAAACTCGAGCGTATATCCCTATGGCTATACAACACCTTATTTTAGTAAAGAAGATATTCAAGTACCTAAAAGGTTCTAGCTTAATTCACTTACGAAAGATGTAAGGACAAATTTCCAATTTTGTCAATTTGTATGTATTGGCTTAATTCCGGACAAAACTCTTTGAGTCATAGGATAGTAGTTGCATTTATGACCTTTCAATCCTATGACAACGTAGTGGCCAAGTCAAAAGAGATCCCATCCTATGTCGTGTTTCGTGCCTCGTAGTGTGATCAACATTTCAAGAATCTCTCAAGTATGAATACTTCAAATATTTTGAGCCTTGGAAATTTATTATTGGGTGTTAAAAATTTTGTTAAGCTATTTCAAAATGACTTTATATTTTTTTCGAGGAAAATATTTTGATTTTCCTAGAACGTTCGAACGAGATTTGGTGTTCGTTCGAATGACTTATAACGACGTCTCATTTTGGTTTATGTTGACTTCTCGTAAGAAGTCTCGTTCTTATCTCATTCAAATAAGATGGCTCTGTCGTTCGATCGAGAATGGTTTTCGTTTGAACGAAGGGAGCAGTTTTTGTCAAAAAACATTTTTTGAAGCAGTTTTTTCTCATAACTCCCCACTACTTTTCCCAACCATTTATGTCGTGCGGAATTGCATTTTTAACAGAGACTTTTCCAACTTCTAAGTGTGAGAAACCTTTAGAAAAGTCCAGGAAAGTTTTATATATGATTCATGGTTTAATCCTTCAAACAAAATACAAGTTTACACCAAATTATTTTGATGCAACAAAAATATATTTTAAGAGTACATTTTGGTGTCAGGTTCATCATTGAGGATTGTTTATTGCAAAGGATTCTATTTTTATTGGTGTGCATACGGTGGACTTTGTATGCGTGACAGTAGCAGTGCCCCATTAGTGGACTCCGAGATGTAGGTGGACTCCTACGTTGTCACTAGGTAGAGGTTGAAAGAACGAAGAGCGTCAAGGCTTCCGAGGGTGTCGAGTCATTGTGTAAGTATTCTGTGGTATCCGTACTTAGTGGACTTGTGGTTGCTCCGTCCAAGGTTTTTCCCGTTATGGGTTTTCCTCGTACATCGCGATGTTATGGTAGGTTATTTTATCTTGCAAATTCACACCTAGATGCATGCCTAGGTTAAATGGATAAAATTTGTTTAACCACAAAAATGGTTTAATTGGCGCCTAATTAAATAGGGATGTGTTAGTTTAAGAAAAAAGTTTAATTTGGTAAAATTCTTGTTTAGTTTGGTTTGTGTTAATTTGAACTTCAATTGAAATTTTGTTTAAGAAAATATAATTTAATATGAAGAAATTAAAATTTGGAATCCCGGGATCCATCATCCTATTTCATCCCTTTCAATTGGTGTCAGAGCATATGCAATATAATTTGGCATTGTGTAAAATTCAAGAATTTCCTCTTTTCAAGTGGTATTAGAGCGGGTTCACTAAAATATTGTGTTTGATCCTTTTAGGCTTGAATATGAAAAATTTGTCATTTTCGAGGTTTTTGTTTTTAATGATTCTAATTAGCTTACTGGAAAGCGCATATGAGACTAGCACTTAAGTCATTCGATGAGCGGGTTTGACAATCGGTTGTTAGAGGGTGATCCCTAATAATGTGTTTTGAATGAGAAGTTCGTGTTCCTAAACTCGTAGAAAGATGGAGTGAGGATGAGCTTAAGCTAGCAAATTTCAATTCTCCTAATTTAAATGTTCTTTTTAGTGCGGTCACACTGAAGTAGTTCCTACGTATTATGATGTGTGAAACATCTAAAGAGTCTTAGGACACACTCCAATTCACCCATGAAGGTACAAGTATTGTTAAGGCTTCTAAACTCCAAAACATCACCACTAAATTTGAAACCATTAAAATGGATGAGAGTGAATCCTTTGATGAGTTTTATCCTAGATTCTAATATTGTGAATTCGTCTTTTAATTTGGGAGAGAAGATACCCGACAACCGTGACATGAAGAATATTTTGAGGCCATTACCTAATAGGTTTAATCCAAAAGTAACTGTTTTAAATTCTTTAGGAACTTTAAACTCCACGAAACTTGAAGAGCTTGTATGTGACTTACAAACCTATGAACTTGACATGTTTACCTTCAAGGATGTGAAGAAGAAGGATAGGGGCATAACTTTGAAAGCCCGAAAAGAGGAAACACCTGTTTCGGATAATTAGTATGACATCGACTCATTTTGAAAATTTCTTAATTTTAATAAAGAGAAAATTAAAGATGATTCTAAGAAATTTGAGAAGTCCCCAAGTATAACAAAGCTGGAAAAAAACCCCTAAAAATCGAAATTATGATCTTAAGAGGGACGAGTCGAATAGATGTTTTGGTTATGAGGGTTATGGCCATAGGGCAGACGAGTATCCCACTAAACTAAGGAAGGAGGGCAAGAAACCTATTGCATATAATGTCACCCTTAGTGATAGTGAATCGCAAGAGGGACCCGATTCCCCCATTGAGCGCAAGCTCATCGCGTTCATGGCTAGCCATGTGAGCATTGATGACGAATCTTTCCATGAAGATATTTCTTTGCATGACACTTCAAAATCTATTAAGTGTGAATCCCAAGTGTTTTATGGTAAAGAAAGTGGAAAAGAGAGTGAGAATGAAAAATAGGAGGAGAGTGAACTCCAAGTTACCTTCCGTGTGTTGTATGCAAAATCTTTGAAATTGAAAAAGGAAAATTGTAAGTTGGAAGAAAGGATGAAAGAACGTGTCGTAGGTATTGATGAAATTATTTTAGTTGAAGATCTTAGGGAACGTGAGGGAACTCTTCGAGACAAGCTAGAGTATGTTGAAGGTGAGAGAGATAGTCTTTTAGGTATAATGGAGGCTATGAAGAAAGAGCTTCTTGAGTTTGAAGAGACTAGGAGTTTACTTGAGTCTAAAATAATGGAGCTCGAAGAGAGATTAAGAGACTCGAGTCGGGTCAAATTTGATATGGAGTTCAGATCCGAAAAATTGGATATGATGTTAGACATTGTCAAAATAAAAAATGATAAGTGTGGTATTGGCTTCGATACTCAAAATGCTTTTGTTAATAAAGCCAAAACCATGATTTTGAGAGAATCATCTAGGAATGCTAGAAAAGTCAACCCTTAAGTAATACTTATCACCGTGCTTTCACTTACACACATTGTGGGGTCACCTTAGGAGGTTTTGTTTTGATCTTAGAATCAGTCCTAGGAAATCCAAGGGTAGAGTCACCAAGGTCAAGAAAGCTCAAGAGCATCATATTACACCCATGTAGGTTAGGAGATCTAATTTGGAGGTTTTACATGATACACTTTATGATACTCATATGCTTACACATGATGTATCTGTTGTATATATTTTGATGGAATCATGACAAGCGTATCGGTTGTATTGTATTTTTGCATTTATTGAGTCTTATTGAAAAATACAAAAAAATATTATTTGTCCTTTGAGTTATCTTGTTTTAAGTTTGAAAAATAAATAAATAAATTGGAAAACTCATAAAGATTTTTGCATGTATTTTAGTTTTACATATTTTATGTGGCATATCCTCGTGTTTGAATCCTATATTACTTTCCATGTCCATGTGGCTAGAACTTTTAGTTATGAATTTCAATTCTTACAGTGTTCTTTAACATGCTTGCATGGAGTAGTTTAACTTAAATTTGCTTAATGGATTCTCTTTGTATATGCCTCTACATACACATGCACGAGCTCTTCTGAACTTTAACTTCATATGTATACTTGAGCTATGTGAGATGTTCTCCCATCAATTTTGTCATCTACATGTTTTGTGACTTTGGGGGATTTATGCATGTAAAAACCGTTACCCGTGAACTTTATTTGAATTATTATGAAAATCGATGAGGGTGCACCTTACTCCAATATATCAGATGCTAGCTACTTTACCCCCATATATGGAGAGGCTGCTCTCATGTCTAGAACCCGAGACCAAACGAATTTAGAAATGGCCATTAAATTCATAAAATTGAGAACCTCAAAAAATTGAAAAAAGATGCAAATTATCATAAAAAATAAGAGTGTTAAAAAAACTAAGGCTCATATGGGTTCATCTAATATGCAAAGCCATCTTTAATGTTTGATTTGCCTATGCATTACTACTATTCTCATAGTTTAATGGGTTTCTTGCTTTCATGGTTGTCAAGTGCTACATAAACCATGATAAAAATAAGTGCTTAATATCCTATACTCCCTCCATCCCAATTTAAGAAACTCAATCACAGCCAAGACCGAACACTTGTTTACGATCATGGAATTTGGTTCCTCAATTAGGTAAAAAAAAAGGAAGTAAAGTATTCATTCAGAACGACCCAAATAGGAAAAGTGTTTTTTTAGGGTATATTTTTGGGGACTTTAGAAGGAGTAATAAATTATAATTTGAAAGACATTATACACTTTTAGGTTAAAGTATGCAAAAACAGAACATTATACTATAATTTGAATTAAACCTGGGATGAGGGGCATTATGAGGGTTGGCCAAAACATAATCCCCAGCAGTTTCTCTCATCACTCTCTGAACTAGAATTAGAATAGCGAGAACTATCAGAAGAATTGATCCGTGGTGACACCTTCGATTATATTCAACAAACACGCAGCCCACGTGCATCACGAACTGAAAGGCGTAGCCGACGACCCAAACCCTAAGCAGAGTGGAATGAGACACGTTTCAGGTAGTGATGAGCATTACAATTGAAGTTGTGACGAACAAAAAGTTCCAAATGAGGTCGATGATTGCGATGGGTTTGGAGTAGGCCCAGTCGGATTGGCGGCCTTCGATTTGTTGGGCGGCGAAGTTTCATACGCGAATGGAGGGGTCGCGCATGACGCGGCGGGTGATGGCGCGCCAGAGGAAGCGGGCGGATGAGGGTTGGGGGAAACGGGGGTTCGTTAGGAATGGGGTGGTGTTTATTGCTGTGGATGTCATGGAGGTGGTGTTTCAATCGGTGAAGGGAGATTTTTGGATTATAAGGCAAATAGTTTACATTGGGCTTGGGGTGGGGTTTTAAGAGGTTTTATCGGCCATAGCTAGATATCCTATACTAATTGTAGATAACATTTTATTTACTCACTTCACAACTTAAAAAGTTTAAAAGTTTAGGGTTCGTACATATAAGTCTTGTTTAAATAGTTTTTTTATTAAGTTAGTCTCATTACTATTTAACTATTAAATCTATATCTAATCTATATTCTATATAACTACATAAAAATTATGGCCTCAAATCGTGTGAAGCTGACATGTGGCATATGTATTAAATATACTTAAGTCCCATTTCTACCAATATCAGCATCCGCGTTTAGGCCTTTTATCTGGCTTTTTAAATTCTTGCAATTAATTTATGTTGCTTTCAGTTGAATTCTAAAAATTCCCAAAACCCAAAAAATGACTTTACACCTTATTCTACTACATTCATTGAACCCATACCTTTTGTCTCCTCTCGATCCTTATATATTCCAAACTCCGCTTCATCCATCATTTCATTTTCGAATATCACCATTTCTTAACATATGCTAATTCCACACCATTTTTGCGTGTAGTGGTTGTTAAGATGCTTTCCTGAGAAGTCAAGGGGTTTGATGTCTTGCATGGTGGATTTTTCAAATATTTTTGGGTTTTGATTAAGGTTATTGTCTGCATCTATCCCTGGATCTGTGGATCTGGCTCTTATTTATTTGTTTTGCTAGGACAGGTTGAAAAGCCTTGATTTTTGTTCTAATGGTGGAAGATTGGCTTTTGGTTGGGCTTTTGTGCTTTGGCTCTGCTTTAAGATGGTGTTTGCTCCTAATTTGGGTTCTTACTTGGACCTATTGTTATTCGTAGTGTCTCTACAGTTGTTTGGGTGATGCAGAGATTGTTTCTCAGATAGATTTGGAGTTGGAACTCTCTCCCCAAGATAGTGTTGGTTATTTTATGATTTGAAGGAGCGGTGGTTTTGTAGTTTTACCGCTCATGTTTGGTTTTTACGATGAGTTATTTTAGTTTTGTTGGAGTTGAAGACGGTTCTCTCTCCCACAATTATCATGTTTATTGTAATCCGTAAGGGACTTTAACTGTGTTTCATTTCTAAGCTTTACTGATGAGAACATTCAAATAATAATTTATTAGTTTTCTACCAATCATGTATCCTGTTTTGCATGCTAACATATTTTTTTCACTAAAAATTATGTTAATCATCTGACTTTTAATATTAAATTAAAATTATATCTCACTTCATTCATTAAATATGTTACGTGAAAAAAGACGCAACAATAAAAAAATTTGATAAATTCGGCCACGGATCGCGTGGCCTGCATGCTAGTATATAAATATAATTTTGCTATCTCCTCTCAGATGATTGACATGTGGACCGCATTTTGCCACTATTAATGGACTCCAAAATCGCTGCTACAAAATGACCCTGCAATTACCACCTCCTAAATGGTGCTCTTTTAATTTTTTTTTCAGAAAATTAAAATGATGGTTCACTTCATCCTTTACAAATGTGTTTGGTGTCTCCTCTCAGAGGATTGACACGTGGACTGCATATTTTACCACTATTAATAGACTCCAAAATCGCTGCTACAAAATGACCCTACAACTACTGCCTCTAAAATGGAGGTCTTTTGATCTTCTTTTCCAGAAAAGTAAAATGATGGTTCACTTCATCTTTTACAAATGTGAAACCTAAATACTCATTCCCTCCTCATGACACCCTCATTTCTACCACATTACATACACTATATAAATCAGACGCTTCCTTTGAGAAAGGTGCCCATTTCCATTTTTGAATCGAGTAAAGGTAAACTCTCCCCATTGTTAGTTAATTCGATTTTAGCCATTTATGTAGTAACTATTATTTTTGTCTATTTTTTTATTTCCCTTTTATATGAACATGATATGCTATATTTTCTTTTGATTGATGGTTACATCCGTAATTTATTATGAGAAAATGAAGTTTCTCTTTTCCTTTTATTTGAATTATTACGAAAATTGATGAGGGTGCACGGGAAAGGGCTACGAAAGGAGAAAATCTCCTTTGCGTGAAAGCCACCTTTGCACGAAAGCCACCTTTGGCAAGGGCTTAATGAAAAGATTAAAGGCAATAAAAACAGAAAAATTGCCAAAGGCCAACATAGTTTAGTTTGTTTTATCATTAAAAGAAATAACTTCAAAAGATTTGTGAAAGGAAAAGAAAAGAAAATGTATAATATGTTTATCTTTTGAGGGTGTTTAGTTGAAGATCAGTGGGTTTGCACAATAAATCCTAGTTATGCTTATTTTGTCATGACTCTATTGATTTGTAGAATTATCAAAAATCTAGAGTTGTGTACATTGTGCTTGTTTGTTCTTTGAGTTCACTTTATCTTGTCATGTGAGACTAAATCTAAGTTTTTTGCAATCAAATAGAACAGCTTGAACATGTTTGTGATTGGGTCATAATTCTTTTGTATCTAGTTCACTCCTTCACTCGAATTACCATATTTGATTTAGAAACATTTATGCCATATGAGTGTGGAAAGCTTATCGTGTTTAGTGCCTTGTGTGGTGTTTATACCTATATATATGTGTCTATGCTTCATTGGTAACTTGTGTATGTGTGTGTGTGTGTGTGTGTGTGTGTGTGTGTATATATATGGTATCGTTCGTTTTGAGTCTTTGCTTTTAAATCTAGCCCTTGTATGTTCTGTGTCCGTATCAATATCTATCTTGTTGCGATTTTTCATTGGTATCACATGTTCATGTTCATGTTCGTTCATTCTAGTTGATATCATTTTGCTATCGCATCATAGGTGGTATGTATTGTTCCTTACGTGAATTAGTTGTTCTTGGGTTGCCAAGTTGTTGTGTTGTTTTTTGTATCACTCTAAACCATTGCATGAAATGCCTGTTTTTTCTTTATGCTTAGCCCTTATATTTCAATTAGGGGAAGAATTGATTTAATCAGGGAAAAATTTATTTAATTTTATGTCACCTTAGTCTTTATTCCTGAACATAAAATGGGTAAAAATGGTATCTAACTCTTTTCAATTAGGGGAGCTTTTTTACTTAGGAAGAGACGTCCTTTCTTCGGTAGACATTGTTAAAAAAAGGAGGACAAAGGGGGAGGATTTAATTATGCAATTTTTATTCCTATATTCTTTATACGTTTATGGTGTGCTTAAGTGTGCGAGTTTTCAATCATGCGGAAAAGTTTTAATGCAAGCAAAGTACTCAGTATATGTGTCGGTCAAGCGTCTGTATTTTTTATTTTAGGTTGGGATTGAGTCTTTTAGATAAGCTTGACGACCCATAGGATTTTTCTTTCTGATTTTGACCCGGAATAGCTAAAGGGGGAGATTTGTAAGGCCAAATTTTCAATTGAGACAATTTATATGTATTGGCTTAATTCCAGACAAAACTCTTTGAGTCATAGGATAGAAGTTGTATTTGTGACCTTTCAAGCCTATGACATTTTTGTTGAAGACGTAGCAACCAAGCCAAAAGAGATCTCATCATATGTCGAGTTTTGTGCCTCGTATCATCATCAACATTCCAAGAATTTCTCAGGTATGAATGTTTATATTCTGTTGAGCCTTGCAAATTTATTATTGGGTGTTAGAATTTTTGTTAAGCTATTTCAAAATGACTTTTCATTTTTTAAGAAAAATATTTTGATTTTCCCAGGTCGTTCGAATGAGATTTGATGTCCATTCCAACAAGAATTGATGTCCGTTCGAACGACTTCTAACGAGGTCTCATTTTTGTTTGTACCGACTTCTTGTTAGTAGTCTCATTCTTATCTCGTTCGAAGAAAATAGCTCTTTCGTTCGAAAGAGCTTAGTTTTCGTTCGAATGATCGGAGCAGTTTTTGTCAAAAAACCGTTTTTGAAATAGTTTTTTCTCATAACTTCCCACTACTTTTTCCAACCATATATATAGTGCGCGATTGCATTTTTATCATAGACTTTCCCAACTTCCAAGTGTGAGAAACCTTTAGAAAAGTCCAAGAAAGTTTTGTCTATGATTCATGGTTTAATCCTTCAAACAAAACACAAGTTTATTTCCAATTATTTTGATCCAAGTTTTAACATTCATATATGTTTTGAGATTACGTTTTGGCACAGGGTTCAACACTAAGAATTATTTCTTGCGAAAGATTTCGCGTTCATTGGTGTACATACGATGGACTCCGTATGCGTGACGATAGCAATTCCCCATTGGTGGACTTCGAGATGTAGATGGACTCCTACGTTGTCACTAGGCAAAGGTTGAAAGAACGAAGAGTGTCAAGGCTTGCGAGGGCGTTGAGTTATTACGTAAATATTATGTTGTGTCCTTTTATAATTCCGTACTTAGTGGACTTGTGGCAGGTTTGTCCGCTGTTATTCCCGTTGTGGATCTTCTTCATACATCGCAGCATTGTGGCTGGTTATTTTATCTTATAAATTCATACCTAGATGCATGCTTAGGTTAAAAAGATAAAATTGGTTTAACCGCAAGAATGGTTTAATTGGTGCTTAATTAAATTAGGTTGTGTTAGTTTAAGAAAAAGTTTAATTTGGCAAAATTCATGTTAGTTTTATTTTTCTTAATTTGAACTTTAATTAAAGTTTTGTTTAAGAAGAGATAATTTAATTTGAAAAAACTAAAATTTGGGATTCTGGGAACCATCATCCTATTTAGCCTTTACAACAAATTTTGCTCGTAATTAAAATATGTATGCTTTGAAACCAGGCAAGAGAGGAATATTCAAGTTTCCCAAATTGCAGTTAAATATTTATGGCCAGTTCATAGTACATTTAAGTCTTATTGGTATATTACCTGATTTGCGACTGCATATAAAATGGTGATAATACATGGCAGACAGCAACAAAGACCAATACCAATGACACATGCCACAGCAAAGCAGATGATACAGACTACATCGAATGTCACGAATGTAATATAAAGCCTGGAATACGAAACCCGTGCATAAATGATCCAAAAGGACAGACAGGACAAAATTTTTAAGTCATAACCCCATTTAGAAAAAAGACACGTGCTAGAACTAACCAGTAAAGTTGAGGTGAATCATGGGTCAAATCTTGGTCACCAATAGACGCCCAAAGGGATCCAATGATCCATGAAATAAATGAGAACATTGTATTTGCAGACTCCAGATGCTTAGCAACACTGCCACATACAAATTTTGGCAGCAGTTATAAATCATATCGTACAAACATGCAGAGTTTGTAATTCAATTTATTTCAGTGAACCATATCTAAATACGTTGCAACTTGCAAGATAAATGGTAAAAACAACTTGGAATTCTGTATGAAAATAAAACTATAAATTTTCAAATTCTTTTTATACTTGTTTATTTTGGTTCAAACTCAAATGCTGAGAAATACAAACCCCGGATTCCTTGTCTAACATTCACAGATCCAAATGACAAATGCTGAGAAATACACATGCAGAAAAATTTGAGAAATGATCATAAAAAAAGGTTGTAACCTGTGCACAAGGCCCCCGGGAGAGGCGGATGTCAGCTGCCTTATCCCCATTTATGGAGAGGCTGCTCTCATGTCTTAAACCCGAGATCAAACGCATAAAGAAATAACCTTCAAATTCATAAAATTGAGAAGCTCAAAAAATTGAAAGAAGTCAGACATTATCATCAACGATCAAGCGGGTGTTAAAAAAACTGAGAGTCATATGGGTTCATCTAATGTGTGAAGCCATCTTTAATGTCTGATTTGCCTATGCCTCACTACTATTCTCACAGTTTAATGGGTAAATCTTGATCAAAGGAAGTTTTTAATATCCTATACTCCCTCCATCCCTATTTAATAAACTCAATCACAACCAAGATCGGACACTTGTTTGCGATCATGGAATTCAGTTCCTCAACTAGGTCAAAAAAAGGAAATAAAGTATTCGTTGAAGACGACCCAAATAGGAAGAGTGGGTTTTAGGGTATAATTTGAATGACATTGTAGTTTTAGGTTAAAGTATGCAAAATCGAAAGAGGATAGAAGAATTTAAATAAAACCTAGGGTTAGGGGCATTTTGAGGGGTGTCCAAAACATAATCCCCAGTAGGGTCGGTCCTCTAAAAAATGGAAAAGAAAAGCCTGCGCGAGTTGCGACAACGAGTCACCATGTGCGGAACATGGAAAAGAAAATATCTCTCAAATTTGTTAACAAAACTCCCAATAAAAAAGGACGAAGTTCAAAGAAAAGTTGGTATACTAATGCTACTACTAATTTATTTATTAATATCAATCTATTTACTTTTTTAGTTACTAAAAGTTAATTTATAAAATGAACAAAAAATCGCCATTAATTCTTAGACAACAAGGGAGTTTTGTTATTGAAAATAAAAAGCAATTCCATTTTATTAATATAACAGTTGAAGAGTGTAAATAAAGTCTCTACAATTTAGGATGCAAACATACAACATCTTCATGACTACAAATTTATGATGTAACTACTGAATTGTAACACAATTAATTATCATTTTTATCCAAATTTAATTTATAGAGTATAGAAAAGAATAAAACCAGAGGAATTATCTTTAGAACGTGCAAAATGCAATAATACCAAAAGATTCTCTTAAAATTAACAAAATTAAAATCCCCACGATATTTAAGTAGAGTAAAATGCTACTATGTCCAAGACTTCAATCCTAAATAACTTGGTATAAAACAATCAAGAATCCAAATAGAAAAACCTAGTAAGCCAAAAATAACAACATAAATTATCAAGGCTCTAAAAAACGCGGGGCGTGATCGAGGCGTGGAGACCAAGCCTTAAGCCTTAGAAGCATAGGCGAGCCTTAGAAGCATAAAAAAGCGTGAAAAGGTGTTTAGCCCTTTTTTTAATGTATTTTAATATTTTTTAACAATGTCAAGGCTAAAAAAATACTAAAATGGTACATAACTTAAAAATATATATAATTATTTGTAAATTAAAATACTATTTTTTTAAAATGCTAAAAAAACAAAAAAAAACTTGCATTTTTTCTTATTATATCAAGCAATAGACATTGATTGCAAACTCATATAAGTTGCTAAATGGAAAAAATAAGTTAAACCGAAGAAAAAATAGATTCTAGAGGATATATGTATAAATGACAGACCCACATGTTTGCCAAAAATGAACTCATCGTCTTGTGAACAAACATACCTGAGTACAGGCACTAAAATTTTTGGAGGCAGAAAGTTAGGCCAAAAATATGAAACGGGAGGGGGGTATTTTTATAGCCAACCAGTATGGATATTTGGAAAGTTAACATGGGAGAGGGAAAGCCAAAAGATAGAGTGGTTAAATGTTAGGGAAGGGAAAAGACAAGTTGTTGCTGGACTAGTTGATGGATGTTGATATGGCTTTGAGCCAATGTGGATGGTTACGTGGATAGCTTTGAATTTGAGTCTTTTAAATGCTTTTATAGCATTTTAGAGTAGGGGTATGGCTATTCATACTCCCAATTTTTATACCCAAGGGCTTTCTCACAATACAACCTTTTTTATTTAAAAAAAGATATAATAACCTATTTCAACAAAAAAATAGTAACCATTGATTTTTTCACTATTGTTACTTTAAATAATTAAATAGAATTTAAGTAAATAATACGATTCACACTTTAAATCTAATATTTATCTAATTTACACTTGTATCGTCATTTATTTTTATTGTTTTACCAAAGACGAATACGACCTAATTAAAACACGAGACATCATAACACGATAAAAAATCTTATTTTGTTAACCTTATACGCACACGATACAACATGAACTCTAATTTTTCTAACCAAACAGAAGAATGACGAGGAACACGACACAAAATCTTAATTTTTTTACCTAACACAAACAAGATCAAATTAAAATGAGACACGACACAGAACGATACGAAATCGTATATTTTTACCCAATAGAAAAACAACCCAAATAAACGTGACACAACATGACACGACACAGTTCTTTTTTTAACTAAATACGAACGCGACCCAAATAAAAGTAACACAACATAAGACAACACAAAATCACTTTTTTATTAAACAGACAGGACAACATAAGACATTTGGGTCGTGTTCGTGACATATAAAAAAATAACATTTTACAACCCAATTAAAAGTGACACAACACAAATGTTATTTTTTATACGTAAAACGAGCCGGCCAAAATAAAAAGACCATGACATGGCACGCCATGACACAACATGATAGGTAAAAAAATTAATATTTCATGTTATGTCATGTTACTTTTATTTGGATTGTTTTCGTGTCTGGTTAATAAAAATGTAATTTCGTGTTGTCTTATGTTGTGTTACTATTATTTCGGTCGTATTCGTGTTTAGTTAAAAAAATAATTGTAGCGTATCATGTTGTGTCACTTTTATTTGAGTTGTTTTCTTATCGGGTAAAAATATAAGGTTTCGTATTGTTCTGTGTCAAGTCTCATTTTAATTTGGTCGTGTTCATGTTAGGTAAAAAAATTAATATTCCGTGTCGCGTTCCTCATAATCGAGTAATTTTCATGTTTGATTATAAAAATAAGATTTCATGTTGTATCGTGTTCGTATAAAGTTAAAGAAAATAAGATTTTTTATAGTGTTCTGATGCGTCGTGTTTTAATTAGGCTGTATTCGTCTTTGGTAATAAAATAAAAATAAATGACTATGTAAGTGTAAATCAGACAAATACTAGGTTTAAAGTGTGAATCGTATTATTTACTCAAATTACGTTCAATTATTTAAAGTAACAATAGTGAAAAAAATAATGGTTACTATTTTTTTTTTTGAAAAAGGTTACTAGATTTTTTATCCTTAATAATATGATTGTTCACGTAATAAAAAAAATGTTACAAAGTCATTGGATGTCAAAAAGGGCTATATTGTCACTTAACATAATTACAGTAGAAAGTGCAGTGTTGGAAGAATTGAAGGGAGTGCCAATAGCCATGCCCTTTAGAGTATTATAGAGATAATTTTTTTATTTAGTTTTTTTAAAACACAATTGACCCTTTTTGATATTTCACAAGTAGTGTCTCTTCCCTCTCCTTTCCCCTCACATACAGCTTTTGTAATTAGATACCCCATTAAATACATCTCCAATTCATATGTTATTTTCGTTTCACCTCCTTTGCTAATAAGAACCTGATTGTCCCCGCCTCCATCGACAACGACATCAAAAACTATTGTTGTTGATATTTTTAAGACGTATAGGATCTCAGACGATTAACAACTATCATTGCGGAAACGGTCTTTGAATCTTATATTCTGGTATTGAAGGCACACATGTATATTTCTTTTCTTTCTTTTCTGTTGAATTGATGGTTGAAATTCATTATTTTTCCCCAATAGTTTCCTTTTTATTAATGATGATAGGACACTATATAACCTGGATTTTCCATTTCAGGAATATAATATGTGGTAAGTAGATGTTTTCCAATATTAAGGTAGTAACATGACTATTATTAATAGCGTTGTTTGTTACTATTTTCTAAAATCAATATAATGAACGTTTTTTTATACATTATCTCTTAATATATTTTAATTCCTATAAGCAAAATGTGAAGTTGCATATGTTAAAAGATGTTACCACAAATGAATCCATATTTCATTTACGCTTCCTTCTTTAGTCCTTCTAGATGTTATATGTGATGTTTGGAGAGCTTTAGAGATGTTGCCCAAGACATATCTTTTAAAAGAGGTGATTATACTCCTTGTACATGTTATGCACTTTATCATCTTTTGTTTCATTCTTTATTTGCATTGGTAACACTTTAGATTTCTTACCACTTTTTATATTACAACATTATGTAATCACTTTTTTCTATATGTATGATATAATATACTTTCTCACCACATCTTTTTGTAAGAATGTAATGTAATCACTTTTTTATTTTGTTTAGTATAGGGAGTGTCATATAATGTTTGAGGAAATGAAACTACTTCCAATATAAATTCTTCCATTCAAAACATTTTATGTCTTAGGTGTTAATAGTATTTTTGGAGAATAATCTGTTTATTTTGCCTGAACTAATTTTTGTACCTAAAAAATATTTGCTTACAATTTAGTAGGAAAATAATTATATTAGTGTACTCGAACATTACACAAAAAATGTAAATTTAATTGGCAATGTTTCATTTTTTGTCATATTTTATGTGAGTAGAAAGTTTATTATTTTTCTTTGCAAATGCAAAAGTCAAATTCTACAACATCCCAGCAAGTTCTAGCAAGTGTCACTTGTATCCCTTTTCGGTAGGCACTAGGAGAACCAGAGAGCTCCTGCAATGACATCTATAATTTTGCCAACATGTTCTTCATGGGACACGGCCTTCTATCCGGTACAAATTTTAGTAGATAGTTATGTTTATGTACCAAAATTTGGTTATATGATCTTTTGAAACATTGGTGACACATTGTACTACATGCCATGATTAGTCTCACCCACTAAAACTGTAAGTTGGATTTTCTTGTATATATTAATATTTAAACTCTGAATGTTTCACATCACATATATTCCATTGCATACTCTGTGTAATATCCCGTATTTTTTTGAATAAAATAAAAATTTAGAAATTAATTTAAATCGATCTATTAAATTAATTAAGTTATGAATAAATTAATTAATTATTATCTCCTATTATGCGAAATTGACTTCGCATGATAAAAAATTTCAGTAAGAAATAATTGCATGTACATTGAATAATTGATTTATGATGCGTGACACAATTGAAAAGTATACTTGTTGAATAAAAGATATTCGAGATGCGTTTCGATAGGTTTTGTGGGCTCGTTAAGGTGTTCTAGACTTTAAAAATAGTCCTGGGGTGTTTATATATGAGTCAAGAGGTTATTGCGCTAGTTGGGGAGTGTATTTGGGTCCATTTCGAGGTCTAAATTTTAGGCCTAAGGCCCAAGATTTAAGCCTTAATTATATTATTGAGGAGTTTAATAACTCCTTATCATTTGTATCCAAGAATCCTAAAATAGATTTTGAGAAAGAGAGGCAAGAACACTAGAAGGAGAATTGGAAGAAAAAGATTCAAGAAGAAATCCAAGAAGTCGATAAAAAAATTGTTTAATACTTAAGGCAAGAATTTTCTTGCTAATTTTATTTAGTCCAAATTGCTTCTTAATTCATCGTGTATTGAAATCCCTAGTAGAAATTCTGAATTTAGGGAACTTTGATGATTTGATGATAATATTAGTTTATACCCCTGAAGGAATTGATTTTGATGTTAAAGTATGAAATCCAGAATTTAAGATGGTAGAATTTTAAGAGTTTATGTTGATAGAACTCATGATTAAGACCCCTAGTATAATGATTTTGATGATTTATATCTAGAGGAGTTAATCCCTGTATAAAGCCTGGGATGTTGATTTAATTTGTACACCTACATATGGTAGATGTCAGGAGATTAGTTGGCAAAAATTGAATAAATATGAACTTCTCCATGATCCTAATTTATGTGATTTGGGACTTAATCAAGGTTGAAAAATACGTAATAAACAACCATAAGATGATATATGATTTTTGACTTAATCAGGGTTGGAAAATGGGTAATAAACAATTGTAAGATGGTAAACCAAGTCATAGGGTCTGATATTAATAATTATTACAAAGCTTAAGCCTTTGAAATTGGGTTTGAAGGGAAGACTGTAAATTCTGTAGTAAGATAAAATGTTGGGTTCGCAAACAGCTAACAAGGGCGAACATATTCGGCCCTGGGCCGAACTAGTTCGGCTCCTGGGGATCAAGCTAAGGGGTTTGCAGATGTGTCACGACTATTTTTATGTATTCATACGAGCTGGTGGGACTGTGTACGGATAATCGAAAAATTTATTAAAAATAGAAAGGTGATGTTACCAATAAAAGGAAAGTTAAATTAACTAGATGGTTAATTACATTTTATAAAGAAAATGAGGTTGATAATTTACGTGATGGTTAATTATTAACTAAGGGTAATTACTGATAATCTTTATGGGACAGCTATGGGGTAATTATTAGGATCGTTACTTTTACATGTGGTAATATGTAACTATATTTTGTGTGAACATACCTATGCTCGTGGATTGTCCTATCGATCGGGGTACGCACGTTCGGGATCGTAGCACACATCGACACAGGTGGGCTAGGTGTAATGTAGGTCATATTTTAGGTACTACATAGCAATGCCACTTATAAGAGAGAGGTGTTGATATTGGAATTCATGTGTCACTGCTAAGTATGGGGCGTGCAATATTGTACTGCGTAGGTACTGTCCCACTAGTTTGTATATTGTGTTATTCGTGTTGGATAGGAAACTCCTCCGGACCTACCGATAAAGCATGAATGGGACACTATTGGTAGATGCCTTAGTGTAGTGTATATATATATATATATATATATATATATATATATATATATATACGTACAAAAAGTCTCTTATAATGGCTCCTTATGGTGTAGACCCCGGTACATACCATTTTTTTAAAATAGTAAAAGCATGATTTTTTAATGAGACTTCATGGATATGATATCCATGGTGAGAAGATCATCTCCAATTTTTTTCGTCAAAAAATTCAATAAAAAAACCGTTGAGATGAAGTGATACGTAAAAATGGTATAAATATGCATTTTCAACCGTTGAAATGTTGGGTCGATGCCAACCGCTTTATTGATTGAATTTTTTGATGAAACTTCATGGATATGATCTTCTCACTATTGAGATCATATCCATGAAGTTTCATCAAAAAATTCAATCAAAGAGTGGGTGAGATGATCGCCAACATTTCGATGGTCGAAAATGCATATTTATACCATTTTTTTACATATCACTTCATCTCATGGTTATTTTATTGAATTTTTTGATGAAAAAAATTGGAGATAATCTTCCCACCGTGGATATCATATCCATGAAGTTTCATTAAAAAAATTATTTATTTATTATTTTAAAAATACAGTATGTACCGGAGTCTGCGATATAAAGAGTCCTTACAGGAGAGGGCCACTCTCTCTCTCTCTCTCTCTCTCTCTCTCTCTCTCTCTCTCTATCTATCTATCTATCTATCTATCTATCTATGTATCTATATATATATATATATAAGGACATATATATAATTAATAATGGAAGAAATACGTAAGTCTAATGATGTATACTATAAAACACAAACCGAATACTACGTAGTATGTATGATGTTTGATGTCGTCATTTTGGGAGTAATATATCTAGGATAATATGGGAAATAGGGCCTTGCATATGGGTATATTTATTTCAGTCGCATGCCCTGCTAGATACATTCTTATACTGCGGGTACATATGCCTTGCTAGATACGTTCTTATACTGCAGCTGCGTAACCCTGGAATAGAAAAATTCTGGCGTCCCTGTGGCTGGAAACCTAAAGGTTTTGAAAATATTTTATAGCAAGGGTTAGAACCCAAAACATTTGAAAATATTTAACAAGTGAATTTAAATGCAGGAAATTAAATTGCACGAATGATCTTCATATTTAAGTTAGTGTCCCGCACTCTCTTGAGGATGCCTCACCCCTCAACTAAAGTACACGCCCAACGAAACTACACACGACCCATCTAGCTAACTACCCTATAAGTAGTCTTGTCACATATATCCCACGATTTCCCACTACTCTATCCCTTGTGAGTTTAGTATACTTTATAAGTTATTAATCACATTAACCTATTTAAGTCATCTATCTATTAATACCATATAACATTCTCACGATTCATATCAGTCATACGATTCACATCATGTATAAGGGTTATAAGTTATTATTTACACTAACTTATTTAAATCAATTCTCATTTGATACCATATAACGATCTCCCAAGTTATATTATTTATACATTTCACACCATGTATATACTCGTATATAATTATGCACCATATATACGTATCATATATAGTTTGTCAATGTATAAAATACCGCAAGTGCACGGGCTATTATAGAATAGCGAGTGTAAGTACGGGTCGAACCCACAGAGATTTATCAATTTTAACTTTTAAAAGAATTGCAACTGTTCAACTAGATAAAATGGGGTAAAGAAGATATAAAATATTAAACTAAGAAAACACAAATAAAAAGTGTGACTACAAGAGATATAATCAAGTGGGCGTGAAGACTTGGACATTGGATCCATTTATAGCATTCAACTAAGATTATACAATAATTTAAACTCGTCATTCCCGATTTTATAACTCAAATTAAATCGACTCTCGTCGTATTTAATTCGGAAGATAACACGTTTAAGTTCGCCATAAAATTTAACGTCTCTAAATTTAAACGCCTAGAATCCTTATTTCCTTAGAAAATACAAGTTTTAAAGTACGCAATTGTATTTAAGCATGGACTATCAAAACAATCAAAGTGCAAGCATAATCCATCGAAAATTAGTATTTTTAAATTCAAAACTTAATTTGACAAAACAATCTTGAAGGTTTTAAAATACATTCTCGTGTCGGTTTAAAATGAATACCGAATTTTTAAAAGTTTTAGAACATATCGAGAAATAAAGACGAATTTAAACTACACACAATATTAAGTAAACACAATAAACTTCACCTAGTCCTAGTAAAGAAATTAAGCTAGCATCATAGAAGACAAAATAAAAGTGAAAGAATGAATACTAATTTCATTAATAAATCAACTTACAACAATAATCGAGTATTACAATTGATCTTGACAAAACTTCTCTCACAAAAGAATAATATTTTGCCATCGATAAAAATATACTCTGAAAATAAAGGAACCAAAAACTATCTCCCAAACTCGCTCATTTTTCTCTCCCAAAATAATGGGAGAAATGGTCTTATTTATGGGTTAGGAATGAAGTGTTTGAGTTGGAGTGAAACTTTTTTTTATTGGTTGGATTTGAACCGATAATTATCCCATGTAGTCTTGAGAAGAGTTTGAGATAATTGAGAAGTCTTTTTTTTAAAACAATTATCCCCAATTTTGGCTCTATTCACAACAATATCTTTAATCGCATTTTTGACCTCCAAAACATTAAAATTTCATTTTTGTCCGAACTTCAAAGTTGTGGTTCTTGTCAAGACCTTTTCGGAAAAGTTGTGTTACAACCTCAACGGACACTCGAGCGATTTTATAAAAAATATTTAGTAGAGGTGTTTCAACCATGTCGTGTCGTGTCGCGTTGTGACATATCCTTACAATTTTTGCACATCGACTCCTTCGTTGTCCAAATTTCGGGGGTACCTGTAAAAATGCAAAACAAAAATAATTAATTCAAATTTAGGGTCATAAATATTTAAAAGACTATAAAATTACCCCTCTTTGCATTTTAAGCTCCGAAATTCAAAAATTGCTCGTATTAATCCGGAATTCAACCAAATTTCAGAGAGAACTTTATTTTGCCTATATAAACATTTAAAAATTATTTTTAGGCCCATAAAGTTTGAAAAATAATGATTTCACCCTTCAGGTTACTAAAATTGTATTTTAACTCAAAATTTATTCAAACTTGCATTTTTCTTTTGTTTTACGGAAATGACTCTAAAAGCTCATTATTTATAATACAATGGCCCTAAAAAAAGTCCAGATTTGGGCATAATTCATTCAAAATAATACACTCCTCAAATATCCCCAAACCTAAACTTTGCAAGTGTAACAATCCTCGCTTTTAGGAGGCTGATTTTATATTAATTTACCATATAAGGTAATTATATAAAATGTTGGAACTGGAGTAAATATTAATTTTATGAAATGAAAGTTAATATTTGTTGGGTTATTGCATATGTACTGCATGAGAAAGTAAATATCATTCTATTTTATGTTTTATAGTGTCATGTGTTTTAAATGACATTATGGTTTAATTGAAACTGGAATTTAAAATGGTTTATAAAATTGTTGGATGCCATTTTAGAGGGCGTAGTTAGTCCCAGAATGTACAAGACAGTCAAATTAAGTGCCATATTGTATTTTTGTGTTTTGGCCACTTTTACCGGGTTTTAGCTTAACGCGTATTTACGAGTCATTTTAATGTGGTATTAACCACTTAAGTAGGGATACTTATGTTAAGCCGCGATTTAGACTTCTAAATCCCCTAATTTCCCTATTTCATGCCTTAAACATAGAGAGAAAAGGAGAGAGAGAGAGCTTGGGAGAAAAGAGGAGAAAGAAGAGAGAAATTGAAGATTGAAGATGGATGGTTGCTACTACACAAAGGAATCTGAGATTTTAACTTCAAGGCAAGTTTTCTACTTGCTAATATATGTTTTAAGATGAATAAATTGAGTGATATTTATGTATATATATATATTTGGAGATCAAAAATGGAAATTTTTATATTTAAACCTAGATTTGGTTTTGATGATAAAATTGTGAATTGTAATGGTTATAAATCATGTAGAATAATCTTTGGTTAGATAAAGGTTGTTGGTTGGGTTCAAAATAGAAGAGATTTGGGATTTGGGAAAAGTGAAATTTTCACTTGGTTTTAATTTTGGAAGAAGGAAGAACCCTAGGTTTCCTATGACCGATCGACCGCGGTCTTAGGACTGGTCGACTGGGCCTTCGCGGGAGGACTTAGTGCTTTCCTACAAAGGCATAAATCCTAGGCACGGTCGACCGCAGTTCCCTGACCGGTTGACCGGCCACTCCATTCTGAGCTTTCTATTTTTCTTTGTAGGCAAAATATGGAGATGCGGTCGACTGCGGTCTCAGGACCGGTCGATCGGTCCCCTGTTTTTCATCCTTAAACCTTATTTTGTTTCCTAGATTTATTTTCTTCAATAGGGACTAGGAACCTTCTTGAATGAAGTAAATTTAGAGTTTTAGAGTCCTGGATGATTTAGTTACCCACCCTACATTAGAAATAGGATATGTGGGGACTCTTTCGGGGATATGCCAATTGATGTTAGGGCATTCTTTCTTCTAGTTGATTTTTATGGAACTAGGAGTTATAATGTTATGTTTGGGAGATTATAGAAGCTTGGTGGAGCTATTTCAACCTTGATGGTTTATAATATAACACCTTAAACGAATGTTAGGAGAATAAAATTGAAAGTTATTCATTCCCTTGAGGTATGCTAGTCTTGGGGTGGTAAAATAATACCCTGAAATGTTGGAGGTTATTAAGAGTTTATCTAATCCTTTGAGGTTGTAGTAACGATATAATTTATCGTATGGCTCCGGATAATAAGTTATATTATTTACAAAAAGTAAATGGTAATGGTTTCGGATAAAATGAAACATATACATGGAATTGGTAATGATGATGGTAAAGGCTAATTTACTTGATACACACCTCTCTAAATGACATCATAAGGGAAGTTCGCGCACTTGGTGATGCCCCCTGGCTAATGAATGCAGGGTGGATATAGTCCATAGGCCATATGAGCAATTGTGATATGTTTTCTGCGCTGGTGAGGGGATTCCGGTGTGGTCTTGACTCTCCCGCGGGCATATGGCCGCTTCCCGACGTTTTGTGTTATAGGTGACCAGGTTGTCTTGTATAGTTAGGCCCTGAAAGATGATGGTCATTTAGGGGTGCGCCCAGTGGGAAAACTCGGAGGGGCGGTCTTAGAATCTTTATATGTAAATAAATATAACTATTCATAATCAAGTGGGGCTTGATGTATGAGATTTGCCATAAAGAGCACTATGAAATGCCACAAAGAGAATTTGTTGATAATGATATTCCTGCTAAGGAATGGTAATGCTAGGATGGGCATGTAAATTGAGATAAAAAACATAAAGAGCTTAAAAATTTGACTATATTTTCCTATTAAGGAATGGATTAAAAGATGGAACAAGGTTTTGATGTGAACTTTTAATTTAAATGTTGTTATTCTTATTTTCTTGCATAATCAAATTGTCTTAGCTTATGCCTTAAACTGTTTAGATAAGTTTTTATCTTTCTAGCATGATCTTATTCATAACTGTCATATATTTTATTCATCTGGTAATCATATAGAACCAGGCCCTGACCCGTTTATATTCCTTGTTGCACATGCATCTTATCTCCGCTCAAGTACTCCGCCGCAAGGACGCCTGTTCTGACTTTCCTATTCCGGTGATGTTGACGAGCCGTGATGCTTTGCGAGTACTACGGGTTATATTGTATAGTCGTTTTCATTTTCGCACTCTAGTTAAGATCAAGTCTTTTATTCGGGCGTGAGGCCCAAGCCTTTGTAATTGTCTAATGAAATGTACTGTATAAATTATCGTGATTGTTTAAATACTGTTATATAGTTTGTTGACCGGCTGCACATTCAGCCCCTTTATTGTATTCTTGTTGTATTATTCATATATGTCTTGGGATTTCCCCTATCTTTTCAGGATTTGGGTTGTTTAAATTCTTTGTTTAACTTTAAAACAAAATTTTTGGCAACCCGTTTTCTGAAATATTGGGTGGTTATCCTGGATACTCTATAATTTTATTGAGATGTTGAGAATGATTCCACCTATGATTCCTATTATATTAGAGTATTGGGCTGGCCACCCCTTATTTTGGTGAGCAGGTTGTCACAGATGGTATTAGAGCATCAGGTTCTAGAGTCCTTAGGAATTTGTGTGGACGCCTTAAGTTTTCAGCGTTGCTTTTCATTTGACATAGAGCCTTAGGATTAAGGTCATTGAACTCTCTTGTGAGATTTCATTTTTCTGCCAAGAGGTAGGACCCATAGAATCTTTTACACATTCGTGTGAGATTCATAGGTCGATTGAAGGACGCCAAGGAAGTTCGTTGTGAAGGTGTCATGAGATGGGGTTACGAAGAACTGTAATTTGGGGTCAGAGATGAGGACTGCCTGGGTGGTCGCTTTCTTGTTGTGGTGTTTTCTTATTTTGCTACTACGACTACCAATTACAGTGGATGTAGTTTTCTTAGTACTGCTAGAAGAGAGAGTGGTACTAAGCTTGGGACTCCAAGTGACGTTAATTGAAGGGGAAAGGAGCCACGAGAAGGGCCAAGTGTTAAAGGAAGTTTGGCCCATGGAGAACCCCTAAGGACACTTGCAACAGTGAGTTTCTCTGGTATAACTGGGCTGATGAGAAGATAGATTCTCAAATGCTCACGCGAGGTTCGGTCAAAGGCCGACAGTGAATAAAGAATTATACAGTTAGGGAGAACGGTAGCATATTCTCTTTATTGAGGAAGAAAAAGGGATTGCGTGTAAAATTGTGGTCAGCCAGGGTCGGAACAATGGCTCTAACGTAGAGTGGAGAACCACTCACTTCGATTGTGTTAATTAGATGACTAGGACAATTATATATTGCCTAGTCGGGACTGGATGGAAGTAATATTGGTTAGGATAAGACTCGAATGCGGTGTCTGAGAACCATCAGAAACTAACCCGGAGTGATTAGCAAGAATGGGTGGGAATTCCACCTTTGTTGTGGGTAGTGCATCCCCCACAATAAGATAGAGTAGTATTGTATCTAGTGTAGATTCGAGTGTGTAAATTGAGCTCGTAGTAGTATTTACACTATTCTAAAAGAGTAATTATGTGACTTCCGTGGTAGGGAAGTTTTATGATTTCTTCACTCCTTATGAAGCGAGTGATGATATATTAAATGTATATGTGTAATATGTATTAATTGCATTATGTGTCCCTTGGTTGAGTGCTCTATTTCTTGTTTACATTATATGTGGATGTTATGACTTATCTCCATAACCAACAAAGTTAAGTAGTAATGCATAGGAGGGGTTCCTTGTTTGGATTTCGCTTTTGCGGGATGCTCCACATGTGAACCTTAACGACGTTGGGAGTGGAGGGATGCCACTTTCCTTTCTCTTATTTTATGTATAATATGCGAGTAAAGATGTTTTGGATTGGTTGTGGTGATAGCAGGCAAATAAGTTGCAAGGCTATCTCACTTCTAGTTTCAGAATGGAACTAGTTGTTCTGTAATTTCTCTCCTGGATACAGGTTGAGGCTTTATAGAGGTGGATCGAGGTAGGTAAGAGATTTTCGTTAATTGTTTAGTTATCTTACGTGTGTGTTTAGTTGTTTGTTTGTCTTGTTTATGCTTGTTACGCTTTATCTCCATAATCAACAAGTTAAGTAGGCATGCGTCGGAGGGGTTCCTTGTTTGGATTTCCCTTCGGCGAGACACTCCGCCGCGTGAACACTTAACAATGTTGTGGGTGGAGAGGCGCTATTCTTTTCTTTTTCTTTCATTTGATTTTTGTTGTTAGAAGTGGGTTGAATGGTTTAGCCAAGAATCACGTAGAAGAGTGATTAAGGGCTATTAAAGTGCGAGATAGAAGCACTGTATATGGTTCTCTCCTCTGATCGATGTGAGGGAGACTGTGATATGAAGTCGAATTGAGACTTCTGGATTGTGCCTTGATAAGAAGGCTATAAAAAAAGATATATATATATATATATATGTTGTTGTGGTATTAATGGTTGCAAGACTTTACAGAAAGTAGACGTCTTGTTAGTTGAAATCCTCAATTATTGAATGGTAAAGTATAGAAGTAAAATCTTATTAGTAGAGTTGTGAATTAACATTTTGTTTTTCGGTCCCAATTATGTGTCTTAGACCGTCATATCTCGATGACCGACAAAGTGAGGTAGTAGTGTAACGGGAGGGTTCCTTGTCTGGATTTTGCCTCGGCGAGACGTACCACACATGAAACCAAGCGAATGTCAGAAGTCAAGATTGGCCTTAGGCACTAGGGATATATTTTGTATCATATGTATATGACTTAGATAGGATATATATATTTAGATTGACCTTAGGTTTATTAGAACGTAAGTCCCTTAGGGCAGGTAATGTTGATTTAGGAAGGCGGTAAGGAGTTGACCACGAATAAGTTATGGGTTAACTCTATGAGGGATTAGATCCTAGGAATGAGATTTATGGGGTCTCAAGAGGTTTGGTAGTTTAGGCCAAAGGAGATGAGGCCTTTCTTAGAGATGGTGTTATGTGACGACTTCACTTATGGGGAGTTAATGGACGAGCTGACCTTCACTCCTGAGCCCATGATAGTGAGCTCGAGAGTGGGTTTAATGAATAAGTTTATGCCAGGTTGGGGAGTAATAATACTTGAGCATAGACCCATTGGTTATGCGTCTCACAAGTTTAAACTTGTGGGAAGTATCATCCCACGTTTAAACTAAAATTTATTGTGGTAGTGATCACCCGAAAGAGATGAGGCATTACTTCCTGGACAGAAATTGGTCTTTATCGCGGGCTACAAGTTATTGCAAAAGGTCGTAAGAGAAATAGAGTTGGTGTTTAGAGTTCGGAAGAATTATCGAGTGGACATTCCCTCTCGCTAAAGGAATGCGATTGAGGTAGTAGATGCATCGAGTAGGAAACTCGTCGGAGATATAAGTGGTAGCATGTAAAGCCAAACAGAACGAGCATGACAAGATAGATCGTGTAGCAAGAGAATTCATGTTGGTGATTGACCATTTCACCTACTCGTGTAAAAGAGAGTAGCAATGGAACGAAGAAGGGTATATTCATAGACGTCAGCATTCAATTGCCGACATCAAACTGGTCATGATCCTCTTTGAGAAAATTGTTGATCGTTGGACCAAATCGTTGCTTTTCCCGGCCATTATGGGCGGACTAGATGTAGAAGAGTACGCCCCATTCTCGATGGAGGAATGGTAGAACCGTAGGAGGTGCCTATTAAAATAGGGTGGACCGAGACTAGATATTCGTGTCGGAGGTTTGGTACAAGTCTCCATGAAGTAATGGGAACAGTATGGAAATGGAGTATACCTTACCACCCTAAAGCGGATTGATGAATGAAGGAAGTTGACTTAATGGCGAAAGGCATATCTGGAACGTGCACCTTAGGATACATAGCTATTGAGAGCATAACTGCATGGAGGGAAATTCCCATACAACCATTAGGCTTTTGAATGGCCTTATCGATCATTTCCTAAGGCTTGGCACCGTAAGTGGTCTAGTGTGTCCGGTTGAGTAATTTGTATACTCGTTGGATGAAACCAACGGGTAATATGTTCCTTGGACTTGGTGTGGTCTCGAGACATTTCTTTAAAGATTTGGCTTTTGAGACATACGTTTTGATGAGATACGTCAATGCAAGGGAAAGTTGAGTAGCGTTGGGGTTAAGCCACTTAGAGTTGGTATGGGTTCCCCGAGGTGAGATGTAACATGATTCTGGAGGTTAGGCTAATTGCGCCAAGTTATGTGGGCATCGTCTTCCGCCGTAGGAAGCTAGAATCGATAGTTAATGAGGAACGTTTTGTGCTATGCTAGAGCACAAATGATGGAGACTGAGATCGATAGGGTCGACCTTAGTCCGGGTCCATTTGAGACGTTGCGATAACGAGGGGATTGTTTAGGATGGTAGAAGTCCTAGTTAGAGTAGTATACCATTTATGAGATTTAGGGTATGCCCGAATTTTGAGGGCAAAATTCCCTCATAAGGGGGGGAGTACGTAACAACCCTCGCTTTTAGGAGGCTGATTTTATATTAATTTACCATATAAGGTAATTATATAAAATGTTGGAACTGGAGTAAATATTAATTTTATGAAATGAAAGTTAATATTTGTTGGGTTATTGCATATTTACAGCATGAGAAAGTAAATATCATTCTATTGTATGTTTTATAGTGTCATGTGTTTTAAATGACATTATGGTTTAATTGAAACCGAAATTTAAAATGGTTTATAAAATTCCCAGATGCCATTTTAGAGGGCATAGTTAGTCCCGGAATGTGCGAGACACTCAAAATAAGTGCCATATTGTATTTTAGTGTTTTGGGCACTTTTACCTGGTTTTAGCTTAACGCGTATTTGCAAGTCATTTTAATGTGGTATTAACCACTTCAGTGGGGAGACTTATGTTAAGCCACGATTTAGTCTTCTAAACCCCCTAATTTCCCTATTTCATGCCTTAAACATAGAGAGAAAATGAGAGAGAGAGAGCTTGGGAGAAAAGAGGAGAAAGAAGAGAGAAATTGAAGACTGAAGATGGATGGTTGCTACTACACAAAGGAATCTGAGATTTCAACTTCAAGGAAAGTTTTCTACTTGCTAATATATGTTTTAAGATGAATAAATTGTGTGATATTTATGTATATATATATATATATATATATATATTTGGAGATCAAAAATGGAAATTTTGGTATTTAAACCTAGATTTGGTTTTGATAATAAAATTGTGAATTGTAATGGTTACAAATCATGTAGAATAATCTTTGGGTAGATAAAGGTTGTTGGTTGGGTTCAAAATAGAAGAGATTTGGGATTTGGGAAAAAGTGAAATTTTCACTTGGGTTTAATTTTGGAATAAGGAAGAACCCTAGGTTTGCTATGACCGGTCGACTGGGCCTTCGCGGGAGGGCTTACTGCTTTCCTACAAAGGCATAAATCCTGGGCGCGGTCGATCGCGGTTCCCTGACCGGTCGATTGGCCACTCCATTCTGAGCTTTCTATTTTTCTTTGTAGGCAAAATATGGAGACGCGGTCGACCGCGGTCTCAGGACCGGTCGATCGGTCCCCTATTTTTCATCCTTAAACCTTATTTTGTTTCCTAGATTTATTTTCTTCAATAGGGACTAGGAACCTTCTTGAATGAAGTAAATTTAGAGTTTTAGAGTCCTAGATGATTTAGTTACCCACCCTACATTAGAAATAGGATATGTGGGGACTCTTTCGGGGATATGCCAATTGATGTTAGGGCATTCTTTCTTCTAGTTGATTTTTATGGAACTAGGAGTTATAGTGTTATGTTCGGGAGATTATAGAAGCTCGGTGGAGCTATTTCAACCTTGATGGTTTATAATATAACACCATAAACGAATGTTGGGAGAATAAAATTGAAAGTTATTCATTCCCTTGAGGTTTTCTTGTCTTGGGGTGGTAAAGTAATACCCTGAAATGTTGGAGGTTATTAAGAGTTTATCTACTCCTTTGAGGTTGTAGTAACGATATAACTGATCGTATGGCTCCGGATAATAAGTTATATTATTTATTAAAAGTAAACGGTAATGGTTTTAGATAAAATGAAACATATACATGGAATTGGTGATGCCATCATAAGTAAATGGTAATGGTTTAGGATAAAACGAAACATATACATGGAATTGGTGATGTCCCCTGGCTAATGAATGCAGGGTGGATATAGTCCATAGGCCATATGATCGATTGCGATATGTTTTCTGCGCTGGTGAGGGGATTCCGGGTATGGTCTTGACTCTCCCGCAGGCATATGGCCGCTTCCCGACGTTTTGCGTTATAGGTGCCCAGGTTGTCTTGTATAGATAGGCCCTGGAAGATGATGGTCATTTAGGGGCGCGCCCAGTGGGGAAAATCGGAGGGGCGGTCTTAGAATCGTTATATGTAAATAAATATACCTATTCCTAATCAAGTGGGACTTGATGTATGAGATGTGCCATAAAGAGCACTATGAAATGCCACAAAGAGCATTTGTTGATAATGATATTCCTGCTAAGGAATGGTAATGCCAGGATGGGCATGTAAATTGAGATAAAAGCCATAAAGAGCTTAAAATTTTGACTACATTTTCCTATTAAGGAATTGATTATAAGATGGAACAAGGTTTTGATGTGAACTTTTAATTTAAATGTTGTTATTCTTATTTTCTTGTATAATCAAATTGTCTTAGCTTATGCCTTAAACTTTTTAGATAAGTTTTTATCTTTCTAGCATGATCTTATTCATAACTGCAATATATTTTATTCATCTGGTAATCATATAGAACCGGGCCCTGACTCGTTTATATTTCTTGTTGCACATGCATCTTATCTCCGCTCAAGTACTCCGCCGCAAGGACGCCTGTTCTGACTTTCCTATTCCGGTGATGTTGATGAGCCGTGATGCTTTGCGGGTATTACGGGTTATATTGTATAGCCGTTTTCATTTTTGCACTCTAGTTAAGATCAAGTCTTTTATTCGGGCGTGAGGCCCAAGCCTTTGTAATTGTCTAATGAAATGTACTGTATAAATTATCGTGATTGTTTAAATACTGTTATATAGTTTGTTGACCGGCTACACATTCGGCCCCTTTATTGTATTCTTGTTGTTTATTCATATATGTATTGGGATTTCCCCTATCTTTTCAGGATTTGGGTTGTTTAAATTATTTCTTTAACTTTAAAACAAAATTTTTGGCAACCCGTTTTCTGAAATATTGGGTGGTTATCCTGGATACTCTATAATTTTATTGAGATGCTGAAATTTATTCCACCTATGATTCCTGTTATATTGGAGTATCGGGCTGGCCACCCCTTATTTTGGTGAGCGGGTTGTCACAGCTAGTCCTTGAGCAAAACTCAAAATTTTAAAATCTAACTCACTTTTGTAGGAATCACGATTTCACTTAGCATGCGCAGCAAGCCGTTAAACCCCCAGGTTACCCTAGTGGACGAGCTTTGTCTCGTAAGGGTTTGCAGTGAATATACCCACAAAATTTAAAATCTTGACTCAATACAAAAGACTCTAAAGTTATATAACCATGTTTGAATGCAAACTTCATAAATATAGTAGAACTTCACTTTTCAATCTCAACTTATCACCTGTGTGTGTGTGTGTGTGTGCATAGCCAATATAACCGTCAATTTCAAAGATTTGATCGTTACATTTTTATCCGAAAGTTCGTTTTGATTTCAAAATCACACGAGATGCACTCTCAATCGAACACTCGAAAATGGGTTATTTTCTCTCGGTATATGTGAATAAAAGAGTAAATTTACGTGAACATATTTCACATATACATGATTAAAAATGGAGTTTTTATTAATGGATGAATATTATCTCATGAACGAAAAATCGACTACTTTTAAAAAATATTGAATCACACCATAGATCCTATTCATCCTCTCTCCAGACTATAACTAACTTCACTTGAGATCGATTAGGATTTTCTTTAGTTGTATAGTAGGCTCGGATTTGGCTAGAAAGAATGTTTTTTTTTAATTCAAAATTTCTAAGAATATAGAGGTTTTTTCGGTATATTAATTTTTGGGCACTATTTCTCACCGCCATTTTTCTTCTCTATTTCCTTTTTCTTTTCGACTCATATTTTTTTCACCTTTTTTTCACACATTATTCTTTTGCAAACATTTTTTTGGCATTTTTTTTCAACCGTAATTTCACCCTAGTATTCTCAGAAAATGGGTATGGCTTCTTTTTATGGGCTTTAGACTCCTAGTTGGAGTTAGGTAGGATAATGGATTGTCAATGAAAAGACATATTTTCTTTTTGGCTAAAATGGGATTGCAACGGAATAATGAAAAAAAATATTTGAGTTTAGGCTTAATTTTGGGCTTCAAAACGATGGTCTAATCTCATTTCTCAAGTTTCGTTATGTTGATTTGTGTCTCAAGACGACTTATTAAGACTTCTAGTGCTTTAAGATTCACATTTTGACCTTTTGTTTTCAGTAATCGAACAAAACAAAGAATTTGAGATCATCAACGAATTTATCACTGAAGGAAAGTTTGAGTTATTTTAACTCGGATTGATTTAAATCTCTCGAAAATGATAATTTGCACAAAATCTCAACGAGTTAAATACTCGACATTTATTCGTTAAGCATATTAACTTTTGCCTCAATATCCATTTTCAATCATATTATATGTCTAATGTGTAAAAAAATTTATAAGTTGAGAGATCCATGAATTAATTCTATATTAAGAAATCATTCCAAAACTCAACTATATTGAAAATCTTTTTGGATTTTTGAAATTTTTCTGATTTTATTTTTAAAAAATACCATACTTACCCCCAAATCTAAATTTTACATTGTCCTCAATGTATGCTCAAATAAAAATATGGACAAAGAAAATAAAGTAAAGAAGTGAAATGACAATATTACATGTGAACTTCACTTTGCTACCAATGTATGTCAAAACATCATCACTATAATATACATCATCCAAAGTAATTGTGACAACCCGCTCACCAAAATAGGGGGTGGCCAGCCCAATACTCCAATATAACGGAATCATAGATGTAATCATTCTCAGCATCACAATAAAAATATAGAGTATCGAGGATAACCACCCAATATTTCAGAAAACGGGTTGCCAAAATTTTGATTTTAAAGTAAAGAAATGAAAACAAACAACCCAATTCCTGAAAGATAAGGGAAACCCCAAGACTAATATAAATAATACAACAAGAACACAATAAAAAGACCGAGTATGCTTCCGGTCACCAAACAAATACACCAATAATACACAAGTTCAATAAGTTACTTATTACATTTCATTAGACATTTACAAAAGCTTGGGCACCTCGCCCGAATAAAAGACTTGATCTTAACTAGAATGCAAAAATGAAAACGTCTATACCAATTTTGTCCCGTAATACCCGCAATGCATCACGGCTCGCCGAGGACATCGGAATAGGAATTCAAATCAGGCGTCCCTGCGGAGGAGTACCTGAGCAGAGACAAGATGCATATGCAACAAGAAGTGTAAACGGGTCAGGGCCCGGTCCTATATGATTACCAGATGAATAAAGAGTATGATAGCTATGAATATCATTACTAGAAAAGACAAAAGGAAACAAATCTATCTACACAGATCTACAGCATAGGCTAACGAAATAAAGAAAAGCATGAGTTTTTAAATTTAACTAAGCAAGAGGAAAAGAAAGATTAACATAATTAAAACTTCTATCATATACCCCGATTCATGTCATTGTTTATTCCTCAACAGGAAAATAAATCTATAACTATAAGCTCTTTATGGATTTTATCTCAATTTTAAGCTCTTTGTGGCTTTTATTTTCATTACATGCCCATCCTGGCATTACCATTCCTTAGTAGGAATATAATCAACATTAAATGCTCCTTATGGCATTTATCATACATCAAGTCCCACTTGATTTAGAATGGTTATATTCTTATGCATACAACGATTCTAAGACCGCCCCTCCGAGTTTCCCCACTGGGCGCGCCCCTAAATGACCATCATCTTCCAGGGCCTATCTATACAAGACAACCTGGGCTCATAACGCAAACGTCGGGAAGCGGCCATATGCCTGCAGGAGAGTCAAGACCACACCCGGAATCTCCTCACCAGCGCAGAAAATATAACATAATCGGTCATATGGCCTATGGACTATATCCACCCTGCATTCACTAGCCAGGGGGCATCACCAAGCGCGCGAACTTCCCTTATGATGTCATTTAGAGAGGTGTGTATCAACCATTTTTTATTTACCATTTTCAAGAATCAAGTAAATTATCATTTACCGAGTTCATGATTAAGTAAATTATCATTTACTAAAATCAATACCATTCCCACGTACATGTTTCATTTTTATCCGAAACCTTTTCCATTTACTTTATTTGTAAATGATATAACTTATTATCCGGAGCCATACGTATATCATAACGGTATTACAACCTCAATGAATAAATGAAATATCAATTTATTCTCCCAAGATTTACTTGTGAAGTTATTATAAACCATCAAGACTGATCATAGCTCTATTGAGCTTCTAAGGTCTCTCAAACGTAATACTACATCTCCTAGTCTTATATTAGTCAACTAGAAGAAAAGAATGCCCTAACATTAATTGACATAACCCCGGAAAAGTTCCCTCTTGTCCTATTTCTAATGTAGGGTGGATAACTAATTCATCTAGGACTCTAAAACTCTAAAATTACTTCATTCAAGAAGGATCCTAGTCCCTATTGAAGAAAATAAATCTAGGAAATAAAATAAGATTTTAAAGGTGAAAAACAGGGGACCGGTCGACCGGTCCCAAGACCGCGGTCGACTGCATCTCAAGGTTTTGCCTACGGAGAAAAGCAGAAAGCTTAAAATAGAGTGGCCGGTCGACCAGTAAAGGAATTGCGGTCGACCGCGCTCAAAATTTATGCCTTTGTAGGAAAGTAGTAAGCCCTCCCACGAAGGCCCGGTCGACCGGTCGTAGCAGACCTAGGGTTCTTCCTTCTTCCAAAATTTAACCGAAGTGAAAATTTCACTTTTCCCAAATCCTAAATCTCTTTTATTTTGAACTCAACCAACAATCTTTATTTACCCAAAGATTATCCTACATGATTTATAACCATTATAATCCACCAATTTCATCAAAATAAAGATTAGGGTTTAATTCCCATAAATTCCATAATGATCTCCAAATGAATATACATAATTATCATACAACTTATTCATCTTAAATCACATATTAGCAAGTAGAAAACTTGCCTTAGGGTTGCAAATTCAGATTTCTTTGAGTAGCAGCAACAATCCATCTTCCACCTTCATTTTTCTCTTATATCTCCTCTTTTCTCTTCTTCTTTCTTTCTCTCTTTCTCTCTCTATGTTCAAGACATAAAAATGGGGAAAAATAAGGGATTTTAGAAGACTTAAATCGTGGCTTAAGTTAAAACTCCCAACTTAAATGGTTAACACCACATTAAGATGACTCCCAAATACGCATATAAGCTAAAACCAGGTAACAGTGCCCGAAATGCAAAAATACAATAGGACACTTATTTTGACTGTCTCGCACCATCCGAGACTAAGTACACCCTCTAAACTGGAATCCGGAAATTTTATAAATTATTTTGTGAGTTCCAATTTCATTTGAACTATCGTGTCATTTATATACATGACACTATAAACATGCAACCTGATGATATTTACTTCCACATACTGTAAATACGCATCACTCTAGTAAATATTAACTTTCAATTCATTAAATTAATATTTACTCCAGTCCCCACATTTTATATAATTACCTTATGCGGTAAAACTAGTATAAAATGAGCCTCCCAGAATCGAGGGTTGTTACAGTAATAATATACAGACACAAAAAAAGTGTAACAAACTTCACTTTGCTACCAGCATCCAAAGTAACAAGTGTATGATAACAAACACAAAAAAAGGAAAAATACACTAATAATATACAGACCCATGAAAATTACCATCATCACTATAAATTAATAATCGAAATAGTTGTGAGTCATTCCAATTAATAAACATTATAGCACTAAGTGCCAAAACATCATAAATTTTAGAGCATGACTGCACACCATAAATTTCAATCTTAAATCCATGGTCAGAATGGTGCGCACCGACATCACCGATAATAAACAAATTTGAATCGCATGAATGATATGTCGATGCATCACATGGAGATAAAAAAATATATAATAAGGATCCAAATGTTTACTATCCCTTTTTCGAAAGTAGTCACGTAAAACTGTGAGATTTTATGAAAAGCGCGGAAATAAGAGGTATCACGAGGCGATATACTTTCTTCGTCAAAAATTGGAAGACCATCATAAATACTTGAAGTATCACTAAAATCGGATGACGAATCCTCAAATAAAATTTCCAACATATAAGAAGAATCAACATTTTTCTCAATTAAATTAGGAAAAAAAGCTCGACATAAATTAACATCCAAGTCATCACAACTATTATATGTGTCAAGATTGTCAATTTTTTCCTCCTCACAAAATTGATTGTCCCCATTTAATTCATGATTATTTTTAAAAATAGCATCATTATACCGTTTCTTTACCTCTTTCCAATTGATACACTTTGGTAGAGAAATAGTAATTACAGGGGTTGGATTATCATCCATACCTTCTTTAATTTTTAAATGACTACTGACCCACTCACTCAAATGGAAATACGTAGTCATCTAAATTTTTAGTATTTTATAAAAACACGTCCACGGGATCAATTGAGGAATATGAGAAAGATGGAGGAATAATAATAAGAGGATCACCCATTGTAATTTATAACGCATGAATTTTTATCTTTTTTTCTATATTTTTTTTTAATTTAGATGCAAAAGCAATTACAATTGACTCAACATCTAATTAGACATCCCATACTCTTTGGCGAGGGAGAATTTAAATGACGACCAACTACAGTTATTGCCTCAAATCCCGCTTTTTCCTCCAGATAAGCAGTCGGTACGAAGACTCATTAAAAATCACGAATCCTAGACAAGGTAAAACGGAATCGATTTCATAAGTTCGCGTTGGAGTAGCTTTTAATTCTAGTCTCGTTAAGAGTTTTTCCACTAAGTCAATTTATGCAAAGTGCTAAATTAAGTGTGAAATTAAACTACGTAGGAGCACACAAAAACGTACGTCTGATGCGGACTTTGTACGGTCACTTGCTTACGTCGGACCGAAGTTTAAGTTGACATCGATCGGGGGGAAAATTCGTCTACGTTTAAGTCATCTCCGAGAGTTCCTTCTGCTCGTGGCAAGATTGCACAAGTTTTCTTCACGTTCGATCACTGTCGCACAAATATTTTTTTCACTTTTACTATTTTTTTCTTTTTTTTTAATGTGCTTCGAAAAAAAAATACAGAAGAAACTACACCATGTGTAAAGTGTGATACACAAAAAAAATAATAAGGAAAAGAAAAGAAAAAAATTAAGACGACACGCGCACTAATGGTGTATTCAACACACAAACAAAAATGACCAAGCACACTTATGAAACATTTTTTTTATTTCTCTTATTCTGGGAAAAAAAATTGAATTTTTGATTTTTTTTATGGACTACTGGCTAAATAAACGAATCTGGAAATTTCCAGGAAAAAAAAATCGATTTTTTTTTTCAATTTTTTTGTATTTTAGGATAAACCAGTGCAAAAAGTAAAAAAAAAAAAAAAAACTAGTTCGAAAAGTCACAGTTCTTAAAAAAAAATTGAACAAATCCTCGGCAACGGCCCAAAAAACTTGCTTGTCAATTTATAAAATATCGCAAGTCTACGGGCTATTATAGAATAACGTGTGTAAGTATGAATCGAACCCAGGAGATTTGTCAATTTTAACTTTTAAAAAAATTGCAAATGTCCAACTAGATAAAATGGGGGTAAAGAAGATATGTAATATTAAACTAAGAAAACACAAATAAAAAGTGTGACTACGAGAGATATAATCAAGTGTGCATGAAAACTAGGACGTTGGATCCATTTATCGCATTCAACTAATATTATGCAAAAATTTAAACTCGTCATTCTCGATTTTATAAGTCAAATTAAACCGACTCTCGTCGTATTTAATTCGAAAGATAATACAGTTAAGTTCACAATAAAATTTAACGTCTCTAAATTTAGACGCCTAAAATCCCTATTCCCTTAGAAAATACAAGTTTTAAAGTTCGCAAATGTATTTAAGCATGGACTAACAAAACAATCAAAGTGCAAGCATAATCAATCAAAAATTACTATTTCTAAATTCAAAAATTAATTTGACAAAACAATCTTGAAGGTTTTAAAACACACTCTCGTTTCGGTTTAAAATGAATACCAAATTTTTAGAACTTTTAGAACATATCGAGAAATAAAGACGAATTTAAACTACACACAATATTAATAAAACACCATAAACTTCACCTAGTCCTACTAAAGAAATTAAGCTAGCATCATTGAAGACAAAATAAAAGTGCAAGATTGAATACGAATTCTCATTAATAAATCAACTTACAACAATAATCGAGTCTTATAATTGATCTGGACAAAACTATTCTCACAAAAGAATAATTTTTTGCCATCGATAAAAATATACTCTCAAAAAAAGCAACCAAAAACTATCTCCCACGCTCTCTAATTTTTCTCTCCCAAAATAATGGGCGAAAGGGTCTTATTTATAGGGTTAGAAATGAAGTGTTTGAGTTGGAGTGAAACTCTCTTTGATTGGTTGTATTTGAACTGATAATTATCCCATGTAGTCTTGAAGAGTTGGAGATAATTGAGAAGTCTTTTTTTTAAATAATTATCCCTGATTTTTGTACTATTCATGTCACTATTCACAGCACTATCATTAATCGCATTTTTGACCTCCAAAACTTTAAAATCTCATTTTCGTCCGAACTTCAAAGTTGTGAGTCTTATCAAGACCTTTTTCAAAAAGTATGGTATGGCCTCAACGGACACTAGAGCGATTTTATAAAAAATAATTAGTATAGGTGTTTCAACCGTGTTGTGTCGTGTCGCGTTGTGACATATCCTTACAATTTTTTCACATCGACTCCTTTGTAGTCCAAATCTCCGGGGTACCTCTTAAAATACAAAACAAAAATAATTAATTCAAATTTGGGGTCATAAATATTGAAATGATTACAAAATTACCACTCTTTGGAATAATTCATACAAAACAATGCACTCATCATATATCTCAATATTCACAGGCATGTCAGATATAAATGCTATCACCCATGCGTAGGAGGCGACCATAGTTCCCCCCGAAAGTGATCGTTCCATATCACAACGGCCCACCCCTATAAACAGACGCTATGACCTAGTGATTATACTCACCCTGCATTCGCTAGCCAAGGGACTCACTCACATCGCGCAACCTCCTAAGATAGCATTAATATTGGTATGCTTTACTATAAATATTATTCACACAAATGTTTATAAATCATATATATACTACACATCACCGTATATACATGTTGAATCCAGGCTACCGGTGTACTAGGTCCGCACACAAGCCTTATGCTTTACTATAAATATTATTCACACAAATATTTATAAATCATATATATACTACACATCACCGTATATATATTATATCCAGGCTACCAGTGTAATACAACCCTACACAAGCCTAAATCGGGCAAGTCTTCAACTGGACTTAATTTCAATTAAGTATGCACTCATTAATTTCATTATCTTGGTGTTGCCCAACCAATTATACCCAGACTCTCTCTCTCAGCCCAAAGTTCAAAAATTCCAATCCATCATTCGATTTCATTCAATTAAGTGTACCGACTTAATTAATAAGGTTTCAAATCACTGGATCATAAACATTAATTCTCCAATTTAATTAATCCTCTAATTTATCCAAGGGTGATTATTCACAAATTCAAACCCTAAATTATAAACATCATTTCAGATTAAACCTATACAGGAACCATTCATCAAAAAATAACAAATAAAACAACATTTCTAAAAAATTTACCCCGCGAATCTGTCTAGATTTTTAGAATGCCGTTTTGAGGCATTTTTGAGCCTTTTTTGGAGAAAACGCATCGGATAACAAAATGTATAAAATGCGATTTTCTACGGGGCCACGCGAACATATTCACCATTTTCATAACCAAAACGTTGGAAAACAATTTCTAGAATGATGGTTCAATTATCCCAATTTCATACACTTCTTCAAATTCAGGAAATTGTTCTACAATTCAATCACACCCATCAAAACCCAATTTAGATATCAATTAACCCCAAAACCATATCATCTTATCACTCCCACTATGCTATGAATAAATAAATGCAATTAATTAAGTTGAAAGTTAAACCATTTGACTTAGATTTGTCCTTTGATGAAGATGATAAATTGGAATCAAGGATCTCCTCTTGTTCTTGATGTAATCTTCCAAAATCTTCAATTTCCCTTCTAAGGGTTTTCTTCTTAAGCTCTCCCCAATTTTAGTATTCTAAAATGACTTTAAGTTGGCTTACCCTTTCACAATTGGAGTTAAGAACTCAAATACCGTTTTTGGGCCTGAGCCTCATAAAAAGGGCGCAAACTCTTAATTTGAAGGTCAATTATGTCTAGAAAGGTCCCGGAACCCAATATATACCTATGGCATTTCTAACTATTTCAACCCATCCGGACTCAACTGTGCACTCCGAATTGCCATCCGAATTAATTTACAACATTCTCCAAATTCTTGACCTCAAAATGCGACACAAAATAATCCAAAATAGTAAACCTCTATTCGCCAAATTAATAAATTCCTCAAATTTAGAAATTACTCAAATCATGAATTTAATTCCTCTAAATAAAATAAATTCATTTTCTCCCCAAATATTATTTAATTAAAGGTCCTTGAATTTACGAGGTGTTACATACTTCCCCCCTTACAACGAAATTTTGCCCTCGAAATTCGGATGAGCCACGTACTCCCAGTCTCAACTAGCCCTGCAATCACTTATCCTTAGCATTGCTACACAAAGTTATTGAGCGACTGTAATTAACCATAGGACCCATACACCCTGTACCCGTGCTTAACCGCATGAAATGAAACCCGACATTTACTAGCCCTTAATCCGTAATATAACTTAAATCCCATAGTTATAACATTCCATATACCGTCATCTCGACATGAAAGTATATATATCCACTCTTATGTAAAAAAAACAACACATACCACCACGCCCTTACTATTACTAGTTTCCTTGCGCAAAAATAATACCCGAGCTATATCTTCACGCTCGATAATAATTCCATCCGCTCTGAATCACATCAGTAATGTCCCTACTCCCTGTGATTTAATTCACAATTTATACAATAATATGCAACACATTTAACATACATAACCGTATATATGCGCTAGACCCTATCTCAAGTGAAACCTAGCAACGATAATTCATACCTTGGTATCGCGAACATTCAATCTTACTATAACTATCCACTATAGCCCTAAACTATAGCTACACAATTGAAACTTGAAAAACATCCACGCTACTCTCGTAATTCTTGAAAATAGGAATATCCCGTATAATGCAACCATGCTCTTAGTATAACCCCCCCACTCTCACGCGGTTAACACCAAAGAACCCCGCTATCCCACAGTACTTATATATATATATATATATATATATATTACGAACAACACATGCACTAATATTCGTCTCACTCACGAATCCTAGTGATAACAAATTATAGGTTATAACGCACTCATTGTCACTTCCAAACACACCCATGCTTAATCATTCCATAATTCGGGGGACAACTTATTCCCATTCCGGCGGAATATATCCAAAATCATTTCCTTCACGTCTTCTCCCGAATCTTCTTAGTATCTGCACAGTAGAGGCTCTAGCTCCTCCCAGAGTGACCATACATCCTATATCTCGTGCATAATTGCACAAACCTCCGATCATCACTTACATAACCATGTTTATCTCAATTTCGGCCCCAACATTCTCGGTGTGTCTATATCCTCCAAATATTTTCGATGACTTTACTCATCACTATTAAATTCTTCCTGATATTACCTCACCTATCAACTTGTGGTGCAAAGCTTTGCAGTGTTTCTTTCGCAACACTTTTTGGCTCCACTAGACCTATCTCTTAGTGTCTCTCTGCTCAACGTACTTTCTCCACATGTTCACTAATTTTCATTAAACTCGATGATTGGGAATCCAATGACGTCTCCACACTTTTGACATTTTATTAAGGCTTATGCGTATAACACTTCTCAGCATAACCCAAAAAAACTTTTCCTAATGCACTATTCCTCAGCATTGTCGATCCTTGATTTCCACAGAACCCAAAGCATATCCCCAGGACTTTCAAACCTTGCCCATATACTCACAAGTCTATCATTGACTCACGCCTCTGTAAAGGAGTCATATACTACTCCGTTTGTACTATCACTAAGCCCTCAATGCTAAATATTAATAACGAGCTAAATCTCTCCGCTCTACGACAACCCTACATCCCTTGAATCTCATCTGTAAAAGTCCTACGCACCGAGATCCAATATAACTAGACAACTGCACTCTATGAATCCTAATTCACCCAATATTGTTGCTATGATATAACTCAACCCTCTTTTAGGTGAGATAGCTCAAGAGAATAAACATCCGGCACTGAATTAACGAACACGATAGCCTTGCTATGATCACCCACCATTACGAACCCGTCCGTACCCAAGAGAAAACCATACCTCAATTATCACCTCTCAAGGGAGCTAGTCCTCAAGAAATACTTCATCTCAATGTACCCACCCATTCATTACAGGTGGAACCGTAGAGTACCCAACTATTCCATGGTAAAAATATACATACTAATGATATTAACGATACTTCCACTAAATCCATTTCTCATGCGAATCTAGTACTAATACATTACTGTGACCCGCTTGCATCAAACAAAACATACCCCAATCATCTCTGAATAAAACTTATAGTTTTAGTTGCCCATAACACTACCGGCTCAACGATTTTTAGACATAACACCCGCGTCTTATCCAAACAAAAAACTTCTTCGACAGATGCCCTACTAGGCATCTAGCTCCTGTCCCCGAACTTCCCACGGATAAGATCCATCCATGTATTTCTACTCGTTTACACATAAGACACCTTTTTGTGTTATTCCCCTTTCTCCTTTCTCTGGCACCACCGGTCATGTTGGGGTTGTGTTTCTCATGGACCTGGTAATCTTGACCCTAATTGCTAACCCAATTGACCCTTTGGATTCGTTGATCCAGTAGACTGGTTGTTGGCCTTAACGACCCTAACTAAACCCACCGTCACTTAGTAGAAATTCTATTGATCTCAATCATTAATTTAGGTCCCCTATAGCGTAATCCTTCCCTTGGAACCTTACTAGCACTAAAAATCAAATCTTACTCTTCTGATAGATTTTTTAGCTCCCTTAGCTCCCCTCTCTCGAGAGCATTGACACTAACGTAATGTACAATCTTGACGACAACGACACCAATCATCCTAGCCAGATCTCCTATCCATATTGGTACATTCTACTCATGAGTTTATTATTAACTTTCAACCCTACTTGATTCTCCGTATCCCTCTCATCGGTTACGAAGTTTGTGAATTTCATCAACTTTCTTTCCCATCCGGCCAGTGTCTGACCCTTTTAGAGCATTATTGAAATTTTCCTTACCTCTCTAGTTAACCTCGAGTCAGAGGATTCATAATAATACGCACCCAAAATTCCTCATTATTCACAGTATCTCCCATGAATGTAGTGATTGTCTCCCATCACCCCATACTGCTTTTAAGAGCAAACTACTTTGCCCAAAATTTTGACTTAAGTGTCATTACACCCCCCCCCCCCATATGTGACCCCAATTGGATGTTCTCTACCCATTGGTAAATCACCCTTTTGCACCTTCCTCGAATCCTAGCGAATTGTTCTTCAGAAACAAAATCTTCATCGACCCTTACCCCTTTTCGTCTACACTTGGGGTTTTAACCTTGCAACACCGTCCTTCACACATTTTTTGGGCAACTACTGCTCCCCAAAAGTTTCTCTAACTTCAATTTTTCAAACAATATGGTGACTCCTATTGCGTCACTATTTTCGGAATACTCCATGGCTTATGTTGAGTCCTCCCTCCTACAATCCTTTTATGGTCCACGCTTGTCGTCTATGATGTTCGACCTACCACGCTTGATCGAAACTGTATATGAGTCAAATGAACTATACCCTATAGCAGGAGAATGTAAATCACATACGTGAGTGAATATAACAACCCTAAAATAAGGCTCTTAAATTCCCAAGATGGGTATACTATGGGTGTTCAAATCAGTAGGGTTGTGAAGTTATACCCAAGCTCATTCAATTGGACTTAGATTACATGTCCAACGTAATTAACATTCCTGAGTGGGAAAAATTTGAATATATGTGCACCGAAAACTTGATGATTTCATGTTGGGAAACCAATAGCCCGAGCTTGGGGGAAGACTTAATGATAAGTCAATAATTTAAGCCCAGATATCACCTTGCACATCCCCCATGTTTTGCCGTGACACGAAAATCTTGTCTCTATCTGACACAATATTCAGGGGCACCCCATGTAATCTGACAATCTCAGAAATGAACAACTGAGCATACTGACCCGTGGTATAATCTGTCGGCACCAGCAGAAAATGAGCCACCTTGGTCAAATGGTCTACAATCACCCAGATAGAGTCGTGGCCCTGCTGTGATGTAGGCAACCCTGTAATAAAATCCATGGAAATACTCTCCCACTTCCACGCGGGTACTTCCAATGGCTGAAGCAATCCTGACAGTTTCTAATGGTCCATCTTCACTAGCTGGCAGGTAGAACACTTGGACACGAACTCAGCAATGTCCTTCTTCATCCCAGTCCACCGGTATTGCCTCCTCATATCCTGGTACATCTTATCTCCTCCAGGATGTACCACAAATCGGGACCCGTGAGATTGGGTCATCACTGCATGACGCAATTCTGCCCCTTATGGAACCACTAACCTCCCATTAAACCTCAAACCCCCATCAGAACTAACAGAATAGGACTCAGCACCCTCGGCTAAAAGTCGTACAATCTTCTCCTGGAAAAATGGGTCTGTGGTTTGGTCCTGTATTACCCTCGTAACAATCTCGGGTGTGACTGTCGTAACAGTTATGAAGGAACGGGCTACTGCGTCCTGGTGACCCAACTCCTTCCACTTCGCTTTCCAGACGTCCGCTACCTCATTTACCGGTCTTCGGCTCAACGCATCAGCAACTACGTTGGCTTTCCCCGGATGAGATTGTATGTCGAACTGATAGTCCTTCACAAACTCTAACCATCTGCGCTGACGCATATTCAGCTCTTGCTGAGTGAACAGGTACTACAGTGATTTGTGATCTGTGAACAAATGGAACTTCTCCCCCAATAAATAGTGTCTCCATATCCTCAATGCAAAGACGGCCGCTGCTAACTCCAGGTCGTGGATGGGCTAATTCTTCTCATGCGGCTTAACCTCGCAGGAGGCAAAAGCTATAGCCTTCTCTTCCTGCTGAAGTACTCCCCCAAGTGCCCGTAAAGAGGCATCGGTGTAAACCAGTTACTCCACACCCGGCTTCGGTAAAGCAAGGACTGGTGCTGAAGTAAGCTTGTCTTTCATCTCGTCGAAAGCCAATTGACAAGCTTCATCCCAAACATATGGTACCCCTTTGCGAGTCAGGTTCGTCAATGGACCCGCTATTTTGGAGAATCCTCGAATGAATCTCCTGTAGTATCCGGCTAGCCCCAAGAAACTACGCACTTCCGTCGGTGTCGTGGGCTATCCCCACTCCCTCACCGCTAACACTTTACTCGGCTCAACTGCTATCCCCTGTTCAGAAACAACATGCCCCAAGAACTGTACCTCTCGCAACCAGAATCCACACTTCTCGTACTTAGCATACAACTGATGCTCTCGTAAAGTCTGAAGAGCCTGCCTCAAGTGCTCGGCATACTCCTCCTCGGAGTGTGAATATATCAAAATGTCATCTAAGAAGACGATGACAAACTGATCCAAGAACTCTCTAAATACTTGGTTCATTAAGTCCATGAATACGGCTGGAGCATTTGTGAGACCAAATGGCATCACTCTGAACTCGTAAGACCCATATCTCGTCAAGAAGGCAGTCTTTGAAACGTCATGCTCTCTAATACGTAGCTGATGGTACCCCGACCTCAGATCTATCTTCGAAAAGAAAGTTGCTCCCCTCAGCTGGTCGAGCAGATCATTGATTCGAGGCAACGGATACTTATTCCGTATCATGACCTTGTTCAACTCCCGGTAGTCCACACATAACCTCAATGAACCATCTCTCTTCTTCACAAACAAGATTAGAGCGCCCCAAGATGAGGTACTCCTGCGAATGAAGCCCTGACCTAACAGCTGCTCTATCTGATCTCATAACTCTCACATCTCTGCCGGAGCCATACGGTATGGAGCGCGTGCTATAGGTCTCGTATCTGGCAATAAATCTATGACAAAGTCTATCTCTCGACTGGGGGTAGGCCTGGTATCTCCTGGAATACATCGGAATACTCACGAACGACTGGGATCGAGTCTAAAGGAATCACAACCTCCTTAGAGGCATCCTCCTCTATATAATACAAATGAGCGGTCGAACCTCCCTCTGGGCGAGGCATCGCCACTACAAACATCTCTTGCCCCATAATGGCAAAAATAATGCTCCCACCGAAGTAATCAATCATGGCTCTATAAGCTGCGAGACAATACATACCGATAATAACATCATGCTCATGCATATCTAAGACTAACATGTCTGCAGGTAATACCAAACTACCAATCTCTACCCCCACTCCCCGGCATATAAAGAAGATAAGCGACCCACTCCCCGGTGGTGAGTCTACACATGTCACTGTGCTCTCTGCTATGGCTAACAACCCTAAGGCCTTCAAAAAATGCGTAGCTATAAAACAATGCGTCGCCCCAGTATCAAACAAAACCCGACCCATAGTACCATGGATAGGAAACATACCCTCAATCGCGGGTGGTGCCTGTGGAGATGCTGCCTGGTGGACGTTATAGACACGTCCGTACTGTAACTGTCCCTACTGCACTGGAGCTACTGGAATGGCTGGTAGGGCTGGCACCTGGGCTGGAGCTGGGAGGGCAGCTGGAAAAAGTGGTCTCTGTGGCTCATTACGGGCACCCTGCTGCTGTGGGGCCCTATTACCCTCTGGGCAATCCTGGCGCTTATGACCATGCTTGCCGCATACAAAACACCGGCCTCTGAAGTTACCTCCCCTCTGACCCTGCTGACCATGGCCCTGTTGGCCGTTACCTCCCCGCCACTGGCCCTGCTGGCCCTGATTAGCACGCTGTTGGCCCTGTTGATTAGGCTGGCCCTGCTGGCCCTACCTATAACCCCCAAATCCCTGCCTGGAATCACCTGAACGGAATCGCTTAGCAGGGTCCCCCTGATGGGAACTCTACTCGTGTTGACGAGTCTGTCCATGAGGTGGTGCCCCACTAGCACTACTACCCCCGGTCCTGCCCTGCTGGCTGGACTCTCCTGCTCTCCTGCTTCCCTGCAGATGGAAGCGGTGATCCTGGCAATGTAGTAACGTAGCATTGAGTACATCAGTGAAAGTACTCAGAGATAGATTCCCTATAAGATGCTGACGGATCCTCCAAGCTAACCCGTCCATAAACAACATAATGTTCTTACTCTCAGTAGGTGCCTCATCTTGCACTATGGTGAGAAGTCTCATGAACTCCTCCTCATACTCAGCAACGGTAGAGTTCTCCTGTTTCAAATTCAGTAATTTTTGCCTCATCTTAGTCTGCACGGCGGGTGGAAAGTACTTGCGGTCAAACCGCTCCCAAAACGACTGAATAGGGATCGTGTCCCTCTCTTCCAAGGTGGTAGTGGACTCCCACCACTGCAAAGCGGCCCCCACCAGCTTAAAGGAAGCCAATAACTTCCATTGCACGTCGGTGCACTCATACATACGAAGATGCCGCTGGATGTCTTTCTTCCATTGGCTGAATGTGACGATATCTGAGCTACCAGAGAACTCAGGGGGATGCGCCTTCTGAAAAGCATCCCTAACCCTCTCCCATGCAGATGGAAGTTGTGCTGGTACTAGCGCCACTGCCTGAATCTGGGGTGGAGCCTGCTGAACCACCACTAGCGCGGCATTCACCGCCTGAGCAACAATGGCGGCTATTTCATTAGGATTCATAGTGCCTTATGCCGGAGCTGCTGGCTGGTCGGCCAGGGCACGCCTATCCTTCGATGCATGTCTCGGAGGCATCTGAAACGTGAAGAAGTTTATTAGTCTACAGTCATCATCAAATCCAAAATGGCTGAAGACGTAAACGTAAAAGCAGAAATACAACAATCCTAAAAATAGGGCTCTATAGCAAAAACGTTAAGCTGAAAGCGAAAATAAGTCGTACAGATCCTATGGACACTAGAACCTGATGCTCTGATACCACCTGTGACACCCCGCCTAATTAAATACAGGGCGATCACTCCTTTATTAAATTAAAATCAAGGTGAACAGTTGGTTCATTCTGAGCATCACTGTCGTAAAAATAACTTTTCCAAATTTAACACCCTATTTAATTAAGCTAAGTGTCAAAACCATATTTTTAACATTACTTTCCAAATTTTATTTTGAAAGTAAAGATGTAATTATCTACAACAATTCAATATTTAAATAATCACACCACAATAATCCTGGAACATATAATCCAATTAATTTAAACATTCAACAACTAAACCCCAGCATTTAAAACTTAAAGTAAAACATACATGCTGAATAAATCCCAAAGTAACAGTACTAGAAATAACTGAAATACAAATGTCCCAATAAAACAGATAAATAGTGGAAAGGGCGACACATGCCCAATAAGGAGAATGATAGAAGTGGAATCAAGTAAATGAAATCGTCTAAGCAAGTGGCCTGCAACTCCCACCTAAGCTGCAGCACGTTCCTTCCAAGGGATCCTAAACAAGACGCCCCTTTGGCTGGGCACCTGTAATATATACATATATATACAAGAGAGAAATAGGAATAGAAACGGGTCAGAGCCCGATAGTGCATATGATTTAAAAATTCGTTTAGCAAGTATTTAAATTGATACAGGCCAATGCAACAACATATTAGTGCGACACTCTCTTGAGAAATTCTCGCCTCTCTTCTAATGTGAACTCCTATCGCACTAACCTTCCCAATGGTTTATCTCATCATATATCACACTATCCTTCCCCAAGTATTTAACTTATCTTAGGTGACTCTCAAAATTTAAGATTTAACAACATCATGGTTTAAAAAGGGTAATTTCATTTAGTACAAAATGCTCATTTTAACTTTATTGATTCATAAAGTTTTTCAATATCATATTATACTTTTCAAAACAAGTATTTCCAATTTGAGTCATTATACATGTCTTACTTACCATAACCCTGTAGGCAGTTTCCCATATTTCAGAAGTTCATATATATATATTAAATACTCGTATAATATATATATTCTAACAGCACTCCACATAAAATTTTATGGTGCGGGCATACTCTGCTATCCAATCCCCGTATCAATCGTACTAAAGGGAATACAAATTCGGAATCACTCTCGAACTGTATAAATACATACATAAATAATATTGAGGTGAATCATAGTTTCCAAGTCCAAGAGGTCAGTGCATACCCTCACGTCTCTTAGGACCGTGACTACCGATTCGATAGCCTGTACCTAGGATTTCTATCTTCTAGGGTACGAGTCAATATCCCCCATAAGGCGCACGAGATAAGATCGTCCCAACGCGGAAACCTCAGGGATAGCAAGTAGCGCGGGCATGATTTTCACAAGTATATAATATATGCATACACAATCATATAAATATACCACTTTTATTATATCAATTTAGGTTTATCCAATAACCCACATTCACAACATTTATCCTTATTTTCCCAATATTATTTATCAAGTATAATGGTTCGTTTCTAACTTTAATTCGAAGGGTTTTTCCAACTTACTATGTAACCCTCATGGACTATATTCTTCCAAATGTACAATTCAGTAGATATCCATTTATGTTCCAACGTAACTCTCTCTTATGTGTCTCTCCCCTTTAATATATACTTACATTGTCCCTTATGCAAAATATCCCAAAAATATAGATTTTGCCTTACATTAAAGGATTTTGAATTTTATTTTTAAAGATTAGAATTTCAAACGGTTTCGAAATCGGAATTAAAATGGAGTTTTAATTGAATTTTTATTATCTAGAAGATTCCTCGAAACATAAAACTCTATAGCAAAAAATATATTTAATAATATTGAACGGTCTGATGGAGCTGATTTTTTTTTTTTAGCTTCCTCTTGTCTTCAGATAATTCTCTGTAAAATTTCATTCAATTCCAAAGGGGTCCATTTGTCCGGAATAATTTTTTTTTTAGTGTTTGTATCTGATTAGAACTCTTTTCTTAATCAAACTCTTAATCCTTTACATGACAAAGGGTTTCCAGAATATCATATAAATCATCACTAGATGAAAATTTCCCATCCCAAATTGGGTTTTTCTTCCATAAATCTCATCCTAATAACTCCTAAACTAATATGGATGATGCATCAACGAAATAAGCAAGATAGACACTTGCTCGGGCTCCCCAACGGGAATGTCCTTTGGCTCATAGACCGTTCCCCCTTGGACCATCGCGTTGTAACAGCTACCAGCTTCTTCTACTGTGTATGGCAATGGTGGTGGGTCTTCCCTATCTCTTCTAAACTTTCTCTTATTGTCCTTCTTCGGTGCTTTGCCCCTATCTCCCCCCTCGTTGTACCTTACCCGTGGAGGTTGAGACCTCCCCCCCGCAGGTTGCATCGGCTGCCTGAACATCATGGGCATCGCCACCGGATTGGGCCGTACCACCAAAGAGATATTTCTCACTGCTTTTAAAAATGCCGAAAAAGTCCCCTCGTGCATCTCATTAATAAGATGGCAGATGTACTCAGGAAGGATCCCCTCAGCACAGATCTGTAGTAACTTGGATTTTTTAGCCTCCTCCCTCACGTCGAGGGATCTTTCTCTGAATCTTCGAACATAGGCCACCACCTCTTCCCCAGGTCGTTGCTTCTCTATACCCAGTTGGGTCAAAGTAAACTCATCTTCTGCCAGAAAGAACTTCTGGACAAACAACACGTGCATCTCTTCCCATGTAGAAACGTTGTTAGGAGCCAAATGAGAATACCAGGTATATGCCTTATTGGTCAAGGATTTAGAAAACTCCCTCAACCTAAGCCTTTTATTGTTACAATGCGCCCCCAAATGTTCAATAAAGCGCTTAATATGCTCCTTCGGGTTCCCACCTTTTCCCTTGTATTTTTCAAAAATAGGAGGAATATAGTCCTTCGGATAAGGCTCATCGTTGTATTCCTGGGGGTACGGTGTTCGAAAGTAAAAAAAACCCGAAGCCCCCTCGCCAGTAGATTGCGAGGAAGCTTGTATGAACTTCAGCATCTCCTTTTGCATCTCCTTTCTCATCTCCTTCATGGGTGATGATGCTGGGGAAACAGCCAGTGGCACCATGGGTTGGGCGCCCGTTGTAGCTGGCACAAACGTCGCAGTAGGGGCCGTTGGAACTCCTGAGGTTCCCACTGCTGGATTCACAACAGAGGGCATGCATGCTGGAACCGTTCCCACCACACTTGCACCCGGTGGGGCCGTAGGAGCTATCCCTGATGTTACGAAGGTAGTAGCCTCCAATCCTCCCAGCATAGTTGAAGCTATTGTAGTTTGCAAAAACTCATAAAACTTACTCATGAGGAGCGCCACTTGAGTGGGTCCCAACCCCACACTCATGGACGCTTGTGTCACCCCTGGCATATCTGTCGTTGCCTGAACCGGAGGTACCTCTATTAGAGGAATCCCATCCCTTAGAGCCTCCAGTTCCCTCGCAGCCTGTTCTTCATTATGCTAGATGTCATCAAAGTTGAGCCTTCGAGTAGCATTATTTTGCGCCATACTCCATACCCAGGAGAATGCCTCCCCAGCAGAGTCGCCAAATGTAAGAGGGTACTTTAAGTAAGATGGAGGCATAACCCATTTTTAGAGTATGGTAATGATAAGTTAATTATCCCAAGACCTTGGATTAATGATAGGACATACAAACACAAACCCAATGGAGATGAACTCAACTTAAAACTCTCGAATCTCTCGTGTATAACTCAGAAGATAGTAATGAACTTAGAAGTAACTTAGCTAGAGGGAGAGAGAAGTAAGCACCCCAGATACACCTTGGTAGGCAGGTAGAAACACACCCAACACCCTCAAGAATCTCAGTCAAGTATTAAAAGCTTCGTAATAAATGACAATGGTGAGTGAGTAAACTCTCTAATTTGTAATAACTCTCTCTGATGTCTCTTTTCTCTATCAATAACTCCTGAACTCTTCAAAAAGATCCATCCCTCCTCAAAGGTGGTTGGGGTCCTTCAATAGCCTCCCACACCATCCCCGAGGCAACTCAGTCATTAAAGGCTATGAAAGACGTCCCCCATACTTTATGTCACAACATTAAATTCTTGATGCACTAGTTGTCTCCACGTCATAAATATTAAATGCCAAGACATGCCTTTTGCCTAACCACTGTGTCAGGGGACTGTTGTCGCAGTGGTGGCTCACCAACTGCCTGACAGCCCCAAATACCATGGTGGTTTACTCAAGTGAAGGTCTGACATTTTTTAGTTGGCTAGTGACATCACCTACAGTAGATGTGACATTAAGTAGAGGGTTATTTGGTTCACAACTCAATACCCGATGGAACTCGAAGCTGCTTCGCCCGAGGTTCCACGGTCAGGGTCCTTCGGTGTTTTACCAGGTATATCTAAGATGGTAAGGATAAGCCCCAATGGTATCTCACTTCTCAATCCTCCAAACCATGTCCCTCTAAAGTTCCCACGGCGAGGGTCATTCGATAGAGCATGAAATCTCTCCCAGGACCTGCCAAGCCTGGTCTTTCGCGAGTACCGTTTGACCTCACACAAACTCGTTATTATTCTCGTTACAACATTACAGCCGTTATAACTTACAGTCAGTATAAACAGAGATACAGTCTGACCAATACAACAAGCTAAAGTAAGAGTTGCCATGCCAAGCTGCCTCGCTGAGTTGTCACGCTAGAGCTGCCACGTTTGAGCTGCCTCAGTTGCTTAATTAGGAACACTATTGCCAATTAGGGAATTATCCCTAATTTTGGATACTATTTTCCTTTTTGCAATACATCTACACCATTTGCAACTTTTTGCGACAGTTTTCCACATAAATGTAGCAAAAAGTGAAAATGGTACCTGAACTAATATTATATTTAACTTGGGTACCCAAAATGATAGATGTCATGATTAATATGGGTAGAAGCAAATGTTTCGTTTAAAGAAAATAGAGATTTGGGGATCTACTTGACTCTTTATTTCTTTACGTTAAGGACGAATAAAAATATTTGTGATATTTTAAGGAACCCAAAACACATTTCATATGTAGTTAAACTTCTAACAAAGTAGATATTTTGACGCCGACAAGCACCATTGGAGGCCGGGTGTCGTCGGGAAAATGATGTTGTTGAAAAAGGTTTTATTAGTTGGAGAGAACAAATGAAAATGAGTTTTTCTCATCATAAATTTTTTAGGAGGCGTTAAGTGGAATTCTCTATCAATAAAGTATTGTCGACAAAATTATTTAAGAAAACAAAGTCATTAACATAATATCTACAAAAATGTGAAAAAGAGTTATGATATTCAATTTTTCATTGAATTTACTCTTACTAAGTTCATAAAAATATTTAGAGTGAAATACATTAATAGTCCCTAAACTATTCGCCATGTTTTTAAATAGTCCTTAAACTAAAAATCGTATCAATTTTGCCCCTAAACTATTCGCATAGATTTTATATAGTTCCTTAACTATATTTATTTCAACTCAATCTTTAAATTATGACAAGTATTTGAGCCCGGTCCCTCATACAAATTTACCAAAATTTCATAAATGATTATCTAATCATATTATTACTTTAGTAAGATTATTTTTCTCATATTTAACATAAGAGTGTGCTTAAATATGGGAAAAATAATCTAAGTAAGGAAATAATATGATTAAATAATCATTTATGAATTTTTTGTAAATTTGTACGAGGGATTGAGTTGAAACATTTGTTATAATTTAGGGACTGAGTTGAAACAAATATCGTTAAGGGACTATTTAAAAACTCGGCGAATAGTTTAGAGACTAAATCGACACAAATTTCGGTTTAAGGACTATTTAAAAACTCAACGGATAGTTCAGGGACTATTAATATATTTTACTTAAATATTTTTCAATTCAACTTCGCTTTTACAGATATCTTAGTCGTATACCCGAACATGATTTCTAATTTTTCTCATTTTTTGATTATCTAAGATGCTTGAAGCATAACAAGCCTAATAAAACTTATAGTGTCAACAGTTTAATGTATGAGAGTTGTGTGGTTTAAAAGGTTAACCCAACAATTGGATGATTTATTTATAGTCTGGAACGGGATACAACTGATCAAAAAATAAAAAAATTACTTCTCAATTACTCCCTAACCAGCCTAACTAAACATGCATTACCTTTAATATATAATTTTTTTATGTTATTCTCTACACAAACTTAACTTTTACATGTTACAAAAAATTCATATTTCATGCATAAACTTTAAAGTTTTGAATTTGCATTACAAAAATTTACGTATTATTACAAAATTTCACACATGTATTAATAAAAAAAATTAGATATACACTAACTCACGGGGACTTCACACAAATGATGTGAAGTTTGGCTAGACCTTATCTTATTTTTTATCGTGCCCTACATGCAAGAAAAATTTATCAAATACGGAGTACACAACAACAAAAAAAGTTTTATTTTTTAGAATTATGGCGAGTCTAGTCATTAATGATAATGATTTAAACATGTTGAACTTTCACGTACTAACTGGTTAATGACTTAAACACGTTGAGTTGTTTAATTCAGTCCCAAGTTGATAAGATTTTTCAACAATAGTCCATAATTTTGCTAATAAAGCCCCTCTCTCTTAGTGTATATATTATTTGTTATCAATAATATATTGATTAGTGTGTGGGAAACACACAGGGTTTTTTAAAAATTAACAAATATATATATATATATATATATATATAGTACTGTTTTTGTGCGGATTAGTTCACATTTTAAGAGTGCGGACCGGACATGTGTCATCTGGCGGTGAGCGTGAAAATTATCGGCTAAATTATAAGCACACTTTATCTCTTTTCTGGGCTCACCGCCAGGTGATACATGTCCGGTCCGCACTCTTAAAATGCGAACTCGTCCGCACAAGAGCAGGACGCTGAGGGACAGGTTACTCGAGTGAACTTTCCCACGCTCAATATGATCGATCTTATTAAATGCTCAAGTACCTCTCATTAATGCAGAAGACATTGCCTTAAATGCGTGGGTACACTTAATTTGGCGAGAAACGGTTTCATTGGCTAGAGGTATGGTGGTCATTAATGAGGGACATGACATGGAAGCTTGGATTTTACCACTGGACGACCAGAGGTTCAGATTTGGTGAACTAAACCTATTGTGCCAAGGTTAAACTCACTTGAGTGCCGTAACTTCGAGTCCCTAAATGTCAGATTTTGATGATGTCAGAAAGTGGGTAAACAGTGACTCTATTAGGTATACAGTCACATCAGTCAACCCAGATGGCGTCTTCTTTTAAGGTTTCTCGGCTGGTAGGTAGCCCGAGTGTTTGGTTTTCTATTTTTTGGTTAAGAAGTATCTTAGAACCAAGATGCAACATTGAGGTACCTTGAGAAGGTTCCCTTGAACATGTAAGGGTTGAGGTTGCTCGACTATAGTGGCTCGAGCAACCGTATGTGCTAAGTGAAGTTTTACCCTAGTGTGCCAAGAGGGTTTGTAGTTGTATTCCGAACGTTTCCTTGCTCTCAATCCTCCAAACCATGTCCCTGTGAGGTTCCCAAGAGGAGGTTGCTCGATAGAGCATGTTAACTCTCCTATGCCCTGTCAGGCGTGGTCCCTCATGTGTACCAATAACCTCACTCAACATATATTGTTAAGATAAAGTACATGATACACATCCTTCTATTTCTCGTTACAAACTACCCTCATTCAATTGACTTTCATCTATAAGTTGGATCCTTTGAACCAGGTCTATTGGAGAATCTTCGAGGTGGGTCTTTCAAGCGATTTATGTGTAGCCTCTTCGAGGTAACTTACTTGGGCGGTCTTCCTTCTCCTTCTTCATACGTCATTCAATCTGATTTACTAAGTTAATCACTCTTCGGGGAGGACACCCTCTACAGAGAGAACGATAGGGAATCTATTTGTTTGTCATAACATGGAGAAATAAGAAATGACATTATGTGTGTGATAACATGACGAAAAAAGAAATGACATTGTAAGGGGTAATTAACTTTGTGGGTAATCCATGCAGAAACCAGTGTCAATTATTGTACACCGTGGCGAAGGGACTTTGTAAGGTGGAGGGGCAAGTGCCCCACCAAGAATTTATGAAAAAAAGTTAATTAATTATTTTGGGATAAAAAATAATTATAATAAAAAATAGGGTCAAAACTCAAATATTTTCTTTAGTTATAACCTAAAGCCCAAAGCTCTTTCTCCTACGGTTAAAACAAAGACTGTGTGTTGCCTCTTTGTGAAAGAAAAACCCTCACATTCTTCCCTCTCCCTCACTATGGCTGGCCCTGCCCTTGCCCCTCTCCCTCCTAGGCAGTTCGTTGTCACTGCCCTCATCCGTTGCCGCTTCTTAACATCTCCTCCCTCCTTCCTTCCTCCATTATTACAGGATGTAATTGTAACAATGTTGTTTATATTTTTGCTAAACAAATTACCCCCACCTCTTCTTGTTTGCTATTTAGATTTGTTATTTAAATTTGAGTTCATGATTTTATTTGTTATCATTTGTAGGTTTTTAGGGATTTAATTTTTATTTAAACTTGCATATTATATTTTTCGTGAGCTATAATAATTTAATATTAATACTTGCAATTTCAGTTATGGAAAAGTTTTATAAAAGAACTTGCAAAAATGTGGTGCCTCCAACGAAAAAAATTGATGTCCAAAAGTAACCTACTCCAAAATCACAAAAATGTGGTGCAATTTTATTTTTGGTGAGTTCACATTTTTCTCTTTTTTAGTAATGAATTGTTATTGTATTCGATGTTGCTTTTTTAGTTATAATTTTAAAAATGTTAAAATAAGCCTAAATTTTTTCTAGAGGGCTATCGCCCCACCATGGCTTGATTCATGGCTCCGCCACTGATTGTATATTGTTTTAACTTTGTCTTCTATCACCATCCTGTACTTTTATGTAACATACTATGTTATACTAACATTATACTGGTTAGATGACATTGTAAATTGTGCATGTTAGAAGATGTTTTACATTTTGCCAGAAAGATTGAGATTTGATATCATACTTATATAAAAAAATTATCAAATGAATTATGTAATTTTTTTTATAAGTAAATTAATCTCAGTAGATAAAACCGTCAAGGGGGCGGGATTCATATACAAGGAGTATACAAATCATACTATACAAACCGAAGTGAAAGGAGATAGACTCAACAAGACACTAGCATCTCTTACAAACCTCTAAGGAGATCCTTAACAAACTTTATAATGCTATCAATAGAAACAACATGATTATCCTTTTACCAACTCAAGAGGGTGCTAAAAATATATAACGAATACTAAAGGACGCAGTCTTGATCCCTTCGAAACATCTTGCATGCCTGTTATGCCTGTAGTACAAAAGGTATCGTATGGGACTAGCCACCATACTTTGATGTCCCCGTGCCACCCTTTAAGGGGGTGCCAAGCCACTAAAACAACCCTCACTCACATAGGCATCACCCAATCCACCCAACTAAGCGATAAGAAGACCTCCTATAGGCCTCACGTTATCCTTCAATGCAAAAGTAGTTGATTGGTAAGCTCCTCTGCCTCCATACATAACCATCAGCGACTAGCCAATGTATATCTTATCTTCTACAAATCCTCAGACGTTAAAATGGCCCGCCTTACTGAAGTCCAAATGAAGAGCTTCACTTTTGGGGGCTCCTTAACCTTAAATATTTTTTTCTAAGGAAAGAAAGCATTATGGCTCAACATACTCCTAAAAAAATAGTAATAGCCTTTGACCGTAAACACCCATTTTATGTTAACCTTCCATCGCATGATGACGCGGCCAAAAATATGTCTAGTGTTCATGATATATAGGATCAAGTGCAAGCCTATCACTGAAGTAATAATTCGATAAGTCGGGTATCGATCCTCAGGGAGACATGAAGAAAAAATTCATGACGACGTTCGAAAGGCGAATAAATCCTTATTTTGACTCTAAAAGAAACGAAAAGATGATTTCTAATATGAAACAATTACAACTAAATGAAAATTTAAGAATAATTATCTAATGAAACTAGATTGAATAAAATGAAACTACGGTAATTAAATGAAAAGATGATGACAATTGGACTAAAAAGTTTAACTATGACATGAGAAAAATAGGTCGGGTTACAATGCCCCACACCCTAGAAATACACTTAGTAGGACACTAGATTCGAAATTAGAATTTTACATGAACCCGGTCTTTAGTACTCCCAAGAATTACACATATGAGGGATCGTACCCGGCACAATATGTAATCAACGGACGAGTAGAGTGGTGTCACATTAACCAATACACGCGTCGCATTCTTAAGCATCCCGGTTACCTAGGGCAAACGAGATCAAAAGTCCTATGACGGTTGCACCAATTCTGCAAGACGATTCATCTAAGACTTTAATTCAAAAGGTATATTTCCATTATCGTCAATTACATCGGGTGGGGTTCAAGGACCCCAACCCTTAAAAACTGAGCCGGACATAGTAAAATAAGAAGAAAACATGATTTTAATGAAAAAAACATCTTAACTATTAACTTAGAATTATGAAGAATGAAATTATCAGCTAAAAAATTAACTACAGGAATTATGAAAACAACAATTGGAAAAAATTTACTTGAATTGTAGCAACTTGAATCAAGGCTAAAAAAATTAGGGTTTTTGTTGTTCTTCTTTCAAAACTAAGTACAAGGCTTCTCTAAAACGAATTAGAAGCCCCCTTTAATGTCTGTGAGGAGTTTGAAATATATACACAATGAAAATTACAAGAGTTGGATTCCTACAAAACTCTATCTTGAAGAAGATAATACCAAATCTCGAACCCCAGATCGATCCGGTCAGGACATTTCGGATCGATTCGCCTGATGACCGGATGGATCCTTTTTATATTTCACCCGGATCAATCCGGAAGATATGCATTTATTAAGTGACTTTGGGGGGCCAGATCGAACCTTTTCTTATGATGACCAGATCGATCCGATAAATGCTACCTTTTATAGTAGGTTCGAGTACCCAGATCGATCCTTTTTTTTTGAGTCCCGGTTCGATCCGATTTTCTTTTTTAATTTATCTTCATTATCTCTTCAAATTCTCATGATTATTTCACATCTTTGGATCTTCACAACATCTATTCTGGAGCTCGGATTGGAACGCCGTTTCTTCCTACGCACTCGTAGACTCAAGATCTTCGAATTTTTTTTGGGCTCTTATCCGGATTACAGATGAAAATTAAACTTTTATCATTTTGACTTTTCTTCGTTCTTTCTCTTGCTTCTTTAAGTCTCTTTATTTCTTTCATGTATTAAATACCTATAAAATCAACAAGAAATACACGAAACATTGGATATATGTTAGACGAAGCCATTAGTAATGATATGAGATAAATCAACTCGTTTTACGTTGTCCGAGTTAATAAAGTCGTCTAAATTAAGGGAAACATCAGAAAAATTTACGCCTAATCAAACCCCCGTCACTTAGAATTTTGATCGTCCCGAGCAATGTAAAAACAATCAAAACATGATCTAACTCTAAAATGGGATAGTATACCTCTTTCGCGGGTGAGCGGTTGCATTTAGCATATGCAAAAAGCCTTTAAACCTATAGGTGACCCTAGTAGGATGAGTTGTGTCTCGTGAGGGTTTGCAATGAATATACCCACAAAATTCGTTATTGACTCAAAGAAAAATAAAAATACTTAAAAATGGTACAATTTAGACTCCCCAAAAACTGGTCACCATAAAATCATATTTACGAGTGTCAATCCATAGTGTATGTATGTTTGTGTGTGAAGCCAAAAATCGAACCACTAACCTCCATCGATTAATGATTATGTTACTTTTCAGAAATTTGCTTTGATTTCAATTCTCACGGATACACTCACAAACAAATCACTCGGAATGTGGTTATTTTCTCTCGGTATGCGTGACGTAAAGAGTATACATGATGGACACGAATTCACGCACACAAAATTGAAAAGGCAGAATTTATTTAATGAAATGATCTCATCATCGAATTACGATCATTGGAAACGGGAAACATCGCCTCAAATTCACACCATTTTACCTCTCATATTATCTTTTTTGTATCTTAGGTCTCTACACGGTAATAAATTTCACAATTAAAACTCGGTTAGGACTTTCTTGGGTTTAAGGTGTATTTGGGTAAATGTAAATGGTGGAGAAATGTGGAATTGGAAAATTTTCTTATGATGGTCGTCAACGCTTTTTCCGAGCTTTTTCCTATTTTTTCCTTATTTTTCTACTTTTTACACTTTTCTTTTCTTGTTATTTTTATTGGGCATTTTTCTATTTTTTTCATGCTCCTTTTTATGCACTTTTCTGACTTTATTTATGGGATATTCATCTGTCACAATTCCGGGTTTATGTGGGTCTTTTCGGGTTGTCAAACAAAAGGAAAAATTATTTGGCTCAAATTTGGGTTACAGAACGGATAATTTTTCACAACTTTTTCTTGACAATATTTTGGGTAAACAAACAAGGGCATACTTCATTGTCCAAATGCGAGTTGTTTTACCATATGCATCTCGAGATTAATTAAGTTTAGAGATATGTCAGCGTGCTTATTGAGACAACACCTCACACGTTTCCCATAATCGATCAAAACAAAGGATTGAGAACATCAACGACTTTTTTTAAAAACAGAATTCAACTTTGAGTTAACCATTAACTCGGATTGATTTAGAATACTCTCAAAAAAATATAGGCTCGAAATCTCACCGGGTTAATAATCTCCACACTAATTTCGTTAAGTCGTCAATTTTCGCACAATTTCCATCTTTGGTCAATTTTGACTGTGCATTTGATTTTTACAACTTGAGACCAAGTCTTTGTGACATTTTTTACGCTTTTAAATTCCAATTTTTATTTATTTTGAAGAAAAATATTTTTGGACTTTTTAAAAAAATTCAATTTTTTTGAAATTTCTGGGCATTTTTTAAAATTTGTGAAGTTTTAGAAAGACGCACATAGACTCCCCCCCCCCCCCCCCCCCCCCCCCCAACTTAGAATTTTTCATTGCCCTCAAGCAAAAAAGGTTGAAATCCAACTTAAGGCAAATGAAAAGTGCTAAGAAATAAAACGAACAAATATGGAAAAGGCAGAATTTTTTTATAGATTGACCATATGAATTACAAAGGAAAAGGAGACTAACAACCAATAATGATAACAACCCACACTGTCACAACCAAACAGCGTCACAGGGGTGGGGCATGGGATCCACCGAGACATTTGGGTCATAGAAATAGGACAATAGTGTACCCATAGTCATCTGATACATCTCCGCTTGGAGACGGTGCATCATGTTGGTGTCGCGCTGATAAGCCCTTAGGTCGGTTACCCGGTCGGTGTTGTATTGGTTTATGAACCCATCAATTCGGGTTTCCACCGCCGAAAGATGCTAACTAATTTCAACATTTGCTAACAAAAAATCAGAATTTGTATCACTATCATAATCTGAGTCACCCTCCCCCATCACGATATCCTCTCATCCAGTAATACGCCACAAATAACAAATGTCCAATAATTACTAACTCTCGTCACGCTAGTAAATATTTAAAACAACATTCTGGATTAAAATTAAATTAATTTATCTCAATTAAATTTAATAAATCCTTAAATTTAAAAGCCATGAAAATACGGGGTATTACAATCTCATGGATGGTTGTCACCGTAAATCCCTTTGGTTGATTAGGAAGGAAAATAATACAGTTTTGGATTATTCACATATGGATCGGCCAGAGACCTATAGTGAATAGAGAGAGTGATATGGAGAAGTGAACCTAGTACTGAAGTAAGGTGGGTAAAATTAAGACATAGTCCTTTAGTGGAATGATAGACTCGCAAGATAAGTGTTGCTAACACTTGTGGGGAATTGGTATCCATGGAACCCGATTGGTGGACATCCACCCGGGGAACTCATTGAACTAGGGTTGTTGAAGCCGGTAGTGGAGTTTCCTTTTAACGAAGAAGTTAAGGGAACTATGAATGCAATCATCAGGATCAAGGCTTTAGAGTTCGAGATAATGATAACCTTAACCTGGTCAAGATCAAACCGGAATGTAGAACCACGCACTTTGACCTTGCCCGGTAGGAGATAAAGAACAAAAATAGGGTGCCAAGGTGGGGCATCAATTAAAGTAGTTTTGTTTCGGTTAGGGCAAGTATATCATCTCCGAGAACCATTTGGAGTAGCTAGGGAGATTTGTGAAGTTGTTATGAGTTCACCTCAGATAAAGGAGGTATATTCTGTGTGACAAGATTGAGTCGTAGTATTTTATTATCCATAGATTCGTGTGTGATTCAAGTTTATTAGTAGTATCGATAACATTATATAGTATATGTTTATGTGTTTTTCCACGATAGCGGGGATATATTTTCTTTCATTCGCTGTGAAAAGTGGGTGTTAGTATTTTGAGTTTATATCAGGTTTGTATTGCTCGTTTTGTGTGTGTTATACGAATATGGTGTTATTTTGAGTATAATATGATCTTCATTGATCGGAGCGATAGCAGGCTAATGATTGCAAGACTATCATCTCTGTTGTTCCAGGGCGGAGCAGGTTATTGTTTCAATATCTCACCTGGATACATGTTGAGTTCACCTTTGTTATATGTATAGATTGAACTTTGTTAAGCAGATTTCATTATTGTGATACGAGTTCGTGGTGACCTTATAGATATGATTTAAGGTATGAAGGGTTTCTTGTTGAGTTGTGAGTTTAAGCTCATCATTGTTTGTGCTAAGGACTTAGTGCTAGTACGAGAACTTGGTGGTGTGGCTCTGGGAAAAGGAATAGGAGGTCAGACCACACTTTGTTGAAAGAGGGGATATGGATATCCCGATTGCACATTCAATCTAACGGACCTCCACGACTGACAAGTTAAGTAGTAATGTATTGGAGGGGTTCCTTTTTTGGATTTCGCTTGCGAGACGCTCCACGCATGAACCTTAACGACTTCGGGAGTGGAGATATATTATGGGATGCAAAGATGTTGGTTTTGATGAAAAGTCACTTAGTATGGAGAAAACACTATAGACTGAGGGCCGTATGATGATTGTATGTTTATGGAAATATAATTGCTATGGAGAAGAACTGAAATATTTATCTCACCGCAAGTATGTGGGTGAGGCAAGGTAAAAGAACTGATTTAAGTCATGTAGCTAGGCCTTGATGTTCGAAAAATATATTAAAAGAGAGTAGGCGCTTCAATTAGTTAGACTTTCCTTTTCGCCAATGTGGAAGAATAGATTGGTTGAAATACGTTAGTAGGTTAGCCAGGTAGGATTTAGGACGTCTCGCTAGTGTACCTTAGGCCGTTATGTCTCAATAACTGACAATGCGAGGAAGTAGTGTAATAGGAGGGTTCCTTATCTGGATTTTTCTTTGCGAGACGTCCCATGCATGATGCCGAGCAAATGTCGAGAGTTGAAAAGCTATGGGGCACTAGGGATATAGTTAGAATAGTACTATTTTACGTATGTAGGAAACACTTTGATCTTAGAATTATTAGGAAGTAAGACCAGTAGAGCTAGTGGCCTCGATATAGGAAGATTGTTGGAAGTTAACCACAAGAAGATTGGTTGGTTAACCTTGAGAAAGATTGAAATCCAAAGGTATAGGAAGAATTGAATTTTGCGGGTTAGGAAAACCCATGTGGGAGTATTAAACAGACGAAATAAGGCCCATTATTTAAAGAGAGTGTACATGTCGGACGTTTGCAATAGTTGTGAAGAAAAGCATGGATTAAAAGGTCCATAGGCACCCTGGTAAGTTGGTTTTATATACCGCCTGAAATAGATGGGGGCGTAGTATATGAAACAGAAGATTATGCCATGAGGCAGTCATGAAGGGATCTGGAGTGTGTTGGATGAAATGTTGTATGAGGTATTCGATAATCCAATTGTATAGGGAAATAGGAGGTAGCATGCCCAAGATAAGCAATGAGACTGACGGGAGTAGTCAAGCATGAGAGTAATTTCCTTTTTGATGGAAATTAGATATACTGATGTAGATGAGTGGACGCTTAGAATCGTGATTCTTTGGTGAGATTTGGACATTGGAACTGCGGCTATAGGCTTGTTTTCTCTATATGTGGCACTAGAAACAGTGGGTGCGATATGACTTTATTTGAGTCACCTTATGATGAGGTAGTATTGTAACACATGGGGACTTAGTAAGCTAGTGCATTATAGTATAAACCTCGAGATATGTAGGTACCGAACGAGTGTATGGTTGAGGTGTGATTAGCGATCCTAGGTTGGTAGTACCGGTCGCATCTGAATTTCGCGGGCAAAATTACGTTGTAAGGGGGGGGGGGGGGAGTATGTAATACCCCACACTTTTATGAATAATTAAAATTCATAAGTAAGTGTAATTTGGGAATTAGAGGAATTATTATAAATAGTAATTTCTGGTGTTTTCAAAGATTAGATGATTTTTAATGTGTGTTATATTTACTATTGGGATTAAGTAAATAAGACAAAGCATTTTTTTATTTCATCTCAGTTGGGTAAAGTGACAAAGGATAACAATTTAATCGAAAAACCCGCATTAAGATGTATTGGGTTTAATTATTGGATTGCGGTCCTGTACCTCGGATGGATATTTTGAGTGTGGAGTTGGTTTCAGAATGGTCGAGATAGTCAGAATAGCGTATCCAGGAGTAGTGTTTGGATTCCAAAAATTTTTGGGCCAGCAAGGACTCGTAATTGAGTAAACGAGTCATTTTTGGGTTTAATACGGGATAAGATCTTTTCTCTCCTATAAAAGTCACAAGAGAGTGAGAGAAAGGAAATAAAAAGGAGAGAAAGGAAGAAGAGAAGAAAGGAAGGGAGAAAGAGTAGAGATTTCGGTCATACTTCGCCGAATTCGACTCGAGGTCGTCGAATTTCATCCTCCAGGCAAGTGTTTACTTGATTTATTTCATTTAGTGTATATATCTCATATTATAGTTGGTAAACTATATAATTTTGGGTTAAAACCCATAAAATAAATTTGGGCAATTTGAGTATCAGTTTACATATTGATGTAATGTAAACTCTTAATGATTTCTAGTGTTAAATCCATGATAATGGAGTGTAGAAACGATTAGAAATGGGGGAAATGGAAAAAAATAGGGTTTAATGGGTTTTTGGGTTCAAATTTATGAAAATTTGTTTAATCCTCCAAATTTATTATTTTATTAGTTAGAAATTATTGAGTAATTGAATATAGTGTTGTTGGTATAGATTTGAGACCATAAAAATGGAGTTTGGGATTGTTGGTTGGTATTTTGAGGAACTGATTTTCGAGGGACTGGTATGACCGGTCGACCGCGCCCCTATGGCCGGTCGACCGCGTCAATGAAGAAGGGCCTACTGATTGGTATGTTAGACTTAATTTCAAACTGTGATCGACCGGGGGTCTAGGGCCGGTCGACCGGCACTCTATTTTCAGCCCAAGATTTTAAAGATTGTTATTCTTTCTCCTTTTTCTAGTTTAAAGTTTAGGGCCTTTTGAAATTAGAGTATTAAAGAGAGTTATATTCAAAAGGACTTGAGGAATTGTGAATTGACCTTGGGTTATTTAAGAGGTTAATCCGGGAATATGGACCTGTCGATTGTTTAGGATGAGATAGAGAGACTTTTGGGGAAATTATTGGGATAGAATTCGAGAAGTAGGTTAAAGAGGATTGAGTGGCTATCCGGTATGTCTGTGGATGACTATTGAATATGTAATAAGAAACTTATGGGATTAAAATAAGTTGAGTCTCAACTTATTTAAATATTATAAATTTCTAAATTCAGTGACTATATAAATCCTTAAACATGAATAAGGTACATGTTATTTATCAGTGAGAATGTTTGGGATTATTGGCCATCGCTACGTGTGGTTGGCAATTATGGCCATTTATATTTGAGGAACGATGTAGAGTATATATACGATGTGATTACATTGTATATATATGGATGGTATATATATATTTATTTGAAGCATACCCCCTCTAATGCTATCATGTGGAGTTGCGCGATGTGGGTGAGCCCCTGGCTTGAGGAGGAAGGAGCATATACTCCCCATGTCATAGCGTCCATTGTTATATTGTGTGATATTTATTAAGGGTGAGACGTGGAGGGTATGTTTCGTCTCATTTTCGGGGACGAACTATGACCGCTTCCCATACGTTGTGTTTTGGATTTTACCATATCAGCGATATTTAGTCCGACCGCTTGTACCCAGGATGGCATGGTACGTGAGTAATTCCCTGGAAGATGATAGCATTGAGAGACCGCATCCTCTAGTTATAGCTCGATGGGATGCTTATTAAACTTGTGTGTATAGTATATTACCTGTGTATGAGAACAAAATATTATATATCTCTACTAGAGTAAAGAGGTGAAATGAATAAAGATTAATTCTCATTCCTGGATATTCTACCCGGACTTATATTGTGATAGGTACAGGAGAGAGTACGATAATAGATATATTTATATGAGTATGTATATACGTTGCGTACTGAGGGTCTAATGGATCTTGACGATCAACACTGCCAAGTAGTATTGTATCGGGGGGGTCCTTATTTTGATTTCGCTTTGCGAGACACCCCACGTACGAACATGGCACAATGTTGAGACTGGGGAGAAATTTAGCCCTTCGTACTCGGATCAATTAGGATTTTCAGAGTTTTGATGGAACGGATTATTTAGGAAGGGTAGCTTAACTAGGTTGTGTATTAAAATGCGTTAGGTGTGCACTATTAGAAGAGAGGTGAGGGGTATCTCATGGGAGGGCGATACCAATTTAAATATGAGGTAAAACATATTTTAAAAATAAAGCATTTATGCACTTGCAAAATAATTTCCAACTCGGGCTCTGACCCGTTTATCTATTTTCCTCTCTTTTGCAATATATATATATATATATATATATATTAGTTCCAGACACAAGGACACCTGGATGACGATTCCTTCGAGTCTGAGTCGGCTGCAGTAGTTGTGGATGCATGCAGGTTTACTGTAGACACTTCTATCCTTGTAATGTAGATAAGAGGTACTGTATAAATAATCGGGCTATTTATTCTTTTACCGCCTTTTATGCGGAATTCGATTGGGTTGTATTATTGTTAAACCGAGCGTTTGGTTATTTTATTTTATTTTTCGTCATTGGATTTGGATTTTATTTATGGATGGTTGTATTTCGATTTTTATCTGGAGTGTTATTCTAGGAATATTTATTTATTTTGTTATCTTATCATTCATTACTATCTGTGTGGAAATGGTGAATGTGATTCATTTAGTTTATATTTATTGCATCTTAATATCAAGAATTAAAATTTTGACTCCGGGCCATTAGGGTGTTAGTAATTAATTGGATTTTGACAGTGATGCTAAGAATGAAACCATTAATGAATCCTATTTAATTTAATAATGTGCTGATCTCCCAGGATTAGAATCGATGGGGTGTCACACGAATATCCAACCGCCTTAGTACTAAAAGGAAAGGTAGAACAAGGCCTCGACAAGGGACAATCGATGGATATATAGGTGCAAAGAAAATCTCTAATCCTCGTCAAACAAGCGTAAAAAATGATTTCAAAGATATAATCACACAAGATCAACATTCTAGTAACAATCAATGAGTAGCATGATAAAGAATACAACAATCAAATGAAATCTCAACAGGAATATGAAATCTCCTTAAATGATAAACATACTCTCTCTAAAGATATGAGTGAAAGAAGAAAATCATGAAGAACATGAGAACGCATGGCATATAAAATCTGAAACATATGAAACATGATAGAAGAAAGTGAATCATAATAAGATATCATGAAAGCTTGTGATAGAGACATGTGAGCACGGAACATGTGAAACCATGACAACAACAATATATATCCAACAATCAAGAACAATGTTATACCAAAAAGATTTATCTCTAGTCATATAAGCTCAAAAGAGATAATCAACAAGATATAATACCGAACACTAGTCAATACAAACACCAAAAAGTCACAAAAGACATAAAAAGCTATAAGAAACAAGTTGTCTAAAATCAAACTAGTAGGATACTAACACGATAAGCATAATCTCAACTCACAAAATCAACCAAATTTCACATAAATCCAATTCCACGACACGGAATAATAGTATGCAAAAACACATCACAACTGAATTAACTACAACAAGAATAAATGTGACTGGAATAACTCTCTCGTGAAATTATAACATTTACACTACGTAAAACTGATATCCCCAATGCTTACATAAATAATTACAACCTCTATAATCCTGGGTGACATGCCCTAAATGAAGTAGACGCTATAGATGAGTGAATCAATTGAAAGGAAGCATATAAACAAAATTCACATATCTGCTAGTAGCTATAATCCATCAAAACATCCATAATCTATGATGGGTATCCCTGTTGCTGGATACCTGATGTACAAGATATAATAGAGAAGAGAATATGTAAGGAAACGGGTCAGAGCCCGATTGTAAAAGGTTTTAAAAATAGCAAGTGCTTAACAATTACAAATAAGCATTTATTAAGTACATGTTAGTTTCTCAGGCTCTCTCTCTTGAGAATTCTCACCTCTCATCTAGAGTGCACACCTATTGTATCTTATTATCTTCCTAGTTAAGGTTCCCTCCTAACTAGTTTTCATAACATAATTCTAACCCATATCATAAACCCGTATGTCCCATACCATACGTAATATAATTATCCATATTCATTTCTCTTTAATATGAACTAGTCTTGTTACAACCTTGGAATTAAGTGTTCACTTACTTAATTAAATTCAGATTTCATTATATACTTCTATCTACAACATTACATAGTATATTAAATCACAGTTTATATCTTTAATGTATAATATCACACAGAAGATTACAACTCTATATCTACAATGTCACACAGTAGACTACATCATAGTTTATATATATAATATCACACTAATGATATATATACTAATACGGCACCTTTCCAGTCATAACTGCGGTGCATGCATACTCTGTTATCATGTCCTGATACATCATGTCACTGTATAGAGGACTATTGATTCGGCGTCTGTCACGAATCATATCATAACACAAATATATTAGAAGCGAGCATACTCTCCAGCTAAATGGGTCACACATATATCTCGGATAGCACGTTTCCAAGGTCCTATGATCAGGGTATGAATCTAAAATCCCTCCCAATTGGGCGCATAAGGATAAGACCGTCCACAACGCGAAACCTCTTCCCTGATAGCAAGCAACGTAGGTATGTCATACATACAAACGACATTGCAGCTCGCTCAAGCGAGATGTATATATTTTTCAAACGATATGGACATTTCGTTCGAGCGACATACATATCTCGTTCGAACGAGGCGCCGAATTAACTTTATTTTTTAAGGCGTGTTTCACTCAGAATTTTAAAAGTTACAGAAGAAAAAAAGTTTCCATGCTGTACGTTTTCTGCACAAGTTTTCTAAGGTCTTCAAAGTCTAAAAATATCCTTAGAGTTTCAAGATCCACTACACCAAATTTGTCGAATTATCACGGTCATTGACATTGACAAGTTGGACTTGTTAAGGTTAATGACCGTGATAATTTTGGGGGTGACAACTTTTTTGTCATGGTTATGTCATGGTCTTTGACAAGTTTTGTCACGATTAAGGACCGTGACAAACCTCTTATAGTTAATAAAAAATTATCACAGTCAATGACCGTGACAATTCTAGGCAAAATTTAAAAAAAAATATGCTGGGCAGTATAGCCACTACACTGCCCAGCAATATATTTGTACCTATTATAGCAACGTTGTATCTGTTCAAACATTATATATCCAAATAAAATAGATATAATTCATATATACATTCAAAACAATATGCATCACAATATAATCCAAATATAATTCAAATGTAACAACTTAAAACAATTCAATTCAAATAATGTCACTACATGTCTGGGGTAAAGTTAGCTCTGAGGAGGTGAGTAGGCCACACGAGATACGAAATGACACACCCAGAAATATACATCATGTCGCATTATTCATGTAACCACGAGGGGGATTTCTCCTTTCCGGGTATCACATGCGTGCTGAGCACCTTAGACTCGATGTCTTGAAGTAAACGTCTGTGAACTGGCATACCATGGACGGTATTCGGGTCCCTCAACACCCGCCTTATCCGCTGGCCATTAAATATGTCCAGTAAAAACACGCTCGACCAACCTAGTGTCGACATCGATTGGTTGAAGGGATCCAAATAGGGGAGTGGATCATCAAAGCCCGCACGTGTCGGCGATGAAGCAATGAGGTCCACATCCTCGTCATCCTGCACCTCCTCCTCCACCACATTCTCCTTCCCTTTACCCTTACGATTTCCACCCAACGAACGCTTCATGAATGAGAATATATCTTGGACCATCTCCTCCAAACGGGACAGCTTTGCGTCATGCGAGTCCGCCATTCGAACCAACCCGATGTCGCCTGTCTCCAATCCGACGATCCTAGATTTGGCCACCCGCGAGCTCACCCCCTTGTCCTCTCCTTGTGATCAGCACCAAGCACTTGGCTGAGTGCGTCTGTGGACAAAGATACCTTGTCCACATCAGACTACGACTCATATACTTCCTTAAGCTTTGCCTGAAACGACAAAAAACACATGATTAGTAAAATAAGTAAATAAAAAAATTATAACATAATTAATAAAAAGTAAACTGTCGGATTACTTACAATCATGGCCGCGACGCTTGGGGACACCTCCTTATCCTTCCCCTTCTTCGTCCGAATAGCCACATAAGTATCGAGCCTATGTGGCCTACCCCCAGGGCCACTCCCTGTCCCCTGAAATAAAATAAAGTAAAATTAGTATCTGCCCCGCAAAGTAAAATAATGCAGAATAATATATTTCTCTAGTTATAGAAAAATTAAATCTTACCATCATCCTATGCTCCACCTCAGCGTAAGACGTCCAACCGGAGTAGTGCACGTTCGTCTTTTTTGCTCGATTTTTCCTCCTCGATTGGCGAGATGCCAATTATCGCTCCCCGATCTCATTGTCAATGAACTTTTGCCATTGTACTAATGTGATTGGCTCCTTCGACGGGACAGATTCACGCATTCGGATAACGGACTCTCGGGCCTTCCCAAAGTACCGAGTCCGCATATTTTTCTTCCATGTCTTGTGTTGCTCCCTCAACTTCTCCAAGACGGAATCGCGTAGGTTTGGATCCAGGCTGAATTGTTCTTGTCCAACAAAATAAATATAAATACAAATATAAAATGAAATCTAAATCGAAATTTAAATCGAAATTGAAATTAAAATATTCATATAAATATAAATATAAATATAAATTCATTACCTTTAGTGCCACCCAAATAGCTAACTTGAGCTCATTTGGCACCTCCCTCCAACTAGTGTACCCCGGGCCAATGATCGTCTTTACCAGCTCGAGGGATCTCGCTAATAGCCTCGCCTTGTTCTCGATGGCCATCCCCAATTTTCCATATTTGGGGAGCCTAGGGGCCGAGGAGCCCTCCTCGCCTCCGATACCTTGCCTGTTATCATCGCGTCTAACCTAGATAAAGAACAGGAAGGTAAATTATTGCGTGTTCTCAGCGAACACAAAGAAGCCCTCACCTAGACCATGGCCGACATTAAAGGGATAAGTTCGTCAGTGTGCATGAACAGAATACACTTAGAAGAAAATGCTAAAAATTCTTGTGAAGCACAACGTCGACTTAACCCCATACTGAAAGAAGTCGTTCGATCTGAGGTGCTCAAGTTTTTAGATGCGGGTATTATGTATCCGATCTCTAATAGCCAATGGGTCAGCCCCATTCAGGTTGTTCCAAAGAAATTCGGTGTTACAATGGCGAGAAATGATAATGATGAGTTAGTCCACACTAAGATTCAAGTCAGTTGGCGTGTCTGTATAGACTATAGGAAGTCGAATGCTACCTCACGGAAGTATCACTTTCCCCTTTCTTTAATAGACCAAATTCTTGAGAGATTATCCGGCCACCCCTATTATTGTTTTCTCGACGGTTATTCCGGTTATAATCAAATTCCAATCACTCCCCAGGATCAAGAGAAAACCACATTCACTTGTCCATTTGGTAGTTTTACTTATCGACGCATGCCCTTTGGGCTACGTAACACACTCTCTACCTTTCTGCGGTGCATGATGAGTATCTTTTCGGACATGGTCGAAAGGTTTTGAGGTTTTTATGGATGATTTCTCTGTGTTTCGGTCTAATTTTGATGAGTGCCTTCACCACCTTACCCTCGTTCTGAAGAGGTGTAAGGAAAAGAACCTTGTACTCGATTAGGAGAAGTGTCACTTCATGGTTAGACAAGGCATAGTATTATTTTTTTTCTCTTTAAAACAAAAAACACATTGTAAGTGCATATGTAATTATTTTTGTATTTAATGATTTTTGTTGCACTTTACGCTTGGTATGGGTTTTGTGTTCTTTTTTAGATAAAAATAAAAAGAAGAGACTAAAAAAAAGAGTAAGAAAAGAGGAAAAAAACACGGAAAAGAAAGTAACCGTAGGAAAAGCTCTAAAGTAGCCTCCAAAACCATTGGTGAATTAAAAAGTAGCCTACATCGTTTGTTACAACACATCAACTACAAAGTAGCCTCCAAAAAATAATTCCTAAAGCATTAGTTCCTAACTTTATATTTCCTAATGCTATTTCTAATCAATTACAAAGTAGCCTCCAAAAAACAATTCCCAACAAGTTTGCTAAATTCTCCTTGCATCTTCATCATTTCAAAAATAATTTCCAAAAAAAGGTCCTCACAACGTCCCAATCTGCAATTCAAAAAGTTCCAAGGCATTAGTTTCTAACTTTACAAGTCTATTAACAATTGATATATAGAATAACATCAACTAAAAATTAACACATTGAGCTAAACACCAAAATAATTATGAAATTCAATTTTATTTTTAATATTTTTTAAAAAAATAGACAGAGTTGCCTTTGTTTATAGACTAAAAACACCCTATTAAATTAAAAAATTAAAAAATAAAGAAGCCCAATGACAATCCACCAAAATACCCCTTCCGTCAATTCAAAAGATAAGGTAATAGCATCGCCAACATTTTAAAAAAATTCGGCAGAGTTTCCTTTGTTTATAGACTAAAACCACCTTGTTAAATTAAAAAATTAAAAAGCCAAGAAATCCAAAGACAATCCACCAAAATATCCCTTCCACCAATTTAGCAAATAAGGTAATAGCATCACCAATAAAGGTATTAAATAACTCAAAGGATGTGAATCCAACAATGTAATTTCGATAAATTCAACATTGAAATTATTAAAACTTACCATCTAGTAAACGTGGGAGGAAGGGAACCTAATGCTTTTAAAGCATCACACAACTTGTCGAATCCAAATTGACGAGCTTCTAAACGTTACAGACGCTCATCACGAGCCTGTAATTGTTCATTTAACTCATGATTCGCTCTCTGAGGTTCCCTAAGGGCCTCATCTAACTATGCGTCTCGTTGTGATTTTTTTATTTGGTAGCTTTCGATCCATTCCCTAGACCTATGATATATCCAGATTTAGTACCAAGTACTCGATCAACTATCTCATCAGGAGTTAAAGGTTCACTACCCTTGGGAGTAGGCTCAGCTTGCAACTGTTTCATCTTAATCTGTAAAACAAATTAGTATATATCATTTCATAAAATCGAAATTATGGTATTTGTCTAATATATGTTAATTCTTACATATAGTTCCTCGGCTTCGGGAGAAGACCATTTTTCAATAGTGCAGTGGGTTTTCTTGTAGAACTCAATTCGATGTAGCTCCTCATTCGTCACATCATTCTTCATAATCATGAAAGATAATTATTATCATCAATATTTGTCAAAGATAAGATGAACTTTAGAAAAAATAAATATATAAAAATATATACCAAGTGATAACGAGCTACTACAAATGCCCTTAACCATTGATTGTGTTTGATAGTTTACATTGCTCGATTATTCTTATTGACGTCATATTGATGCTTCAATAATAGTTGATGGATAATTCGTATGTTATGGAAAGTACAAGTCCAAAGATTCCACAAAACAAGTTAGCACCAACAATAACAAAAAAGAAGAACTAAAACTTTAACTAATTGCACTATAGACAACAAGAAAAAAAACATAATATATACAACATGAAATTTTAACTTCTAACTAACTATACACTAGAAGTTGAAATTTTTTAGGGTCCACCGAAAGTACGACTTGAATTTGAGGGATAAGCGGTGTACCCCCATTTGCGTGCATACCTTTCGGAAAATAAGAATTTCATTTAAAAAACGAAATGTAAGTATAAGGCAAAAGAAAGGAATCATCATCAATTAAAATTATTGTGGGGTATGATGATGGGTTTGGATAAAATCGGGTGACGAATACACATGGACTCGGTAAAAAATGAATTTCCTCCTAAAAAAATTTTCAATGGAATGGGAGGTGGTGGACATGGAGGAAAAATTACAATCACGGAAAGAAACTCAAGAAAGTAGTCCTCATCGGTAAAAGGATAAAATAGTTTAAAGTTTGGAACCGAATCATGGGATGATTGTAACGGTTCGATGATGGAGAATGAAAAGGGGGAGGAAATAAATACAATATCAATATACTAGTTATCATCGCTCAAAGATTTAATTTCTAAGGAGATGGGATCATTTTCAGTGAAAATTTCTTCTCTAGTTACCAAAGAAAAAATCATTTCATTACAAATGGATACTACATTCATTTCTTCCTCACTTCATTCTCTATTATATTGTGGGCCAAGTGAAGAATGGTTTGTTACAAATTAGGCATTGATTTCTCATTTGGTTCAAAACACTCCTCAACTTCAAAATCTTTGAAGAAAAATCATCGTTGGATTTGAATAATGTATTTAAATCTTGTTCCCAACAATGATTATCTTCCTGATAACGGTTTTCACTCTTTTCATTTTCAAGAATGAGCAAGCCCTCACTTAATGCCATAATGAGAAGTTTGGAAACTATCCTCGGAACTACTATCAATATTATTATTATAAGAAATTTTAAAGCTATTTCAATTAGTTTCACCATTCTTATTATAATAAATTTGTGGTCCAATATAAGAATGATCATTCTCAAAATACCAATAGTCCACAACTTGACTTTTGTAATACTCATCCAAAGTCATTTTAGATGTTTCAAGTTTTTGACTTTGTGAGTGTAGACCAAAAGCCATAGGTCTAAGGGGATTTTTAGAATTATCGTTACGATTACAGAAACTATTGAAATAAGGCATGCTTACCCCCAGTAAGCTCAAGATGGTAAATTCCACAAAGTGATATGTGACCGAAAGATTCAAGATTTTCTAAGCGCTCAATTATAAAAGTCCTAAACAACTAATTAATAAAGAATACAAATATAAAGAAAAATATTAAGAAATACTAAATCAATTAAATTCAAAAATAAACAAATCTCGGGCAACGGCGCCATTTTGATAGCACGGCCAGGAAGGCTAGGCATTCATGTTACCTATGTCAGTTGTTGTTTTCAGATCCCACAACGATGCAAAAAAATGCAAATTGTTACTACACTCTTTACGAGAGTATAGCAGCTAGTTCGGGTACTGAATCTATAGGAAAATGTTGCTACACATTAATTGATTTATTATTTTAGGAATAAAAGTTTAAATGTTTATATGGTTAACAAAAGTTTAAGGTAGGCATGTATTTAAACTAAAATTAACTTAATAATATCAAATCACTCAATGTGTTTGAGGATGAAATTTAAGACTATGTAGCACATCTATATAATATACTTGTCCGTTTTAAATCTACGCTTAGATCTGAAAACATACTCGAGGTATACAATTTAAGATCCTTGTGAGATTACTTAAATAATATTGGTTATATTGTGTTATATAGGACATAAACCATTGTTCCCTAATTAACGATATTGGGGAATGTCACTAGGGTGTGCCACATTAATTTGCCCAAGTTAATTACGGTAGTGGGCGAATTATATACACTAACTTGGGTGTTCACATCGAATTTTATGTATATAATATATTCAAATTCTACCCACTCAGGAATGTAATATATTGGTTATATTGTCTAATTAGTAATCTAATGTGAGGTGGTGCCCCACATATTACTCGTAAGACCACAAATATTACACACTTTAATTTTCATTAAGCTCACACTTTAATGATTTTAAACTTTGGCTAATCCGTATTAAAGATGTCCTTCGAAGCTACTATTCATTTTAAACATAATAAGCCATCAGATCCTAAAGGACACTAGAACCTGATGCTCTGATACCACCTGTGACACCCCGACTAATTAAATACCGGGTAGCTACTCATTTATTAAATTAATTCAAAATGCCAAGTTGGTCCAGTTAATAGCATCACTGTCGAAAACATTTTAATGATTACTAACCACCTAGTATTTAAAAAGAAAGTTGCCAAATTTTAATTTAAGTCTGATTAACATGCAACAAGTGTAATGAAGAATAATAACACCATTCACCATACTGAAGTAAAAAGAATAACCATCACATAATGTAAGTAAAGTCTGGAGGAAAACTCCTCACTACAATTCCCACAACTGAAATAAATAAAGGAATACTGAATCAATACATGACAAAGTCTGAAAACTGAAATGGAAAGATGTCTCTAAAAGAAATGGGCAACATGCCCTACAACTGATAAATACTGAATCAGGAATCGAAATGATAGAAGCGTCTAAAAGGAAATCCCTGTAGCTTCCACAAACAACTACAACTCGTCACCTGAATGAGTATCCTATGCATGGTGTCCTTGTGGCTGGGCACCTAAAATGGTTTTACAAGGAAAGTAGATTTGAAAGCAAACGGGTCAGAGCCCGAATGTGGAGATATTTTAAAAACCTGCAAGTGCTTTAAAAACATTTAAAACATTAAATGCAAAGTACATGTTAGGACGTGCACTCACATGATATTCTCACCTCTCGTCTAACTGTGCTCTCCTAACGTAAGTACCCATCTACAACGACACAAACCACTAGCTAAGTGACATCATATCTAGCTAGACTGTCATAGGTCCTACCCTTATTACTCGGTTCTATTAACATATAACGCTTGTAATTAAATAGGGGTTTAACGTAAACTCATATGCTCAATATGCAATATATTTCACTATCAGCTAACCCGTTATGTTTCTCGAAACAATACCGTAATTATTTTCACAACATTAACATGAAGGTTCCCATTAATTAAGTGTATATTATTCACATCATAAATATACAATACAAGAACCTCGAGAACTAAGCTGCGGTGCACACATACTCTGCTATCCATCCCGGTACATCACGTACATAAGGATTACATATTCCGAATCTCTTAGGAATAGTTCACAAATAACAACATCACAAATAATGGAGGCGAACACAGTCACATCACATTGATCACGCACATACCTATGCTCCCACGATCAGCGGACTTATTAATATCCCAATAAGTATTTCTATAACCTATGTTCATCAAGGTAACCAGTCTAAATCCGGGCAACACAAGGATTAGAGGGCCCTAAGCGAACGCAAACCTCCCGTGATAGCAAGTATGGTAGGTATGTCATACACACAATTCATATACCAATACTAAGTAAACACACGTCTTAGTAATACCGTAGTTTAATTGTAGTATTATTCTCATTCTAGTACCAATATATAATTCACACACTTTATATGATTCCGGTTTATAATCATACGCGCCATAATTTATTCTCACGTCGTAGTAGACACTCACGTCTCAACCCAAACGGTTCATTGATTTAAATCACTCGTATATAATTTACTCCTCATAATAACCCAAAAGTCCTAAATCTATCAATACATCATCAAAGGAATGTTATCTCTACCCTCGAACAAGTTTACGGGACTCCCAAAATCAAAACAGGCCAAAAAGGCCTAAACTGCCATCTCGTTAGAAGTCTCGTTCGAACGAGGCTGTTCGAACGAGATTCCAGTTCGTTCGAACGAACTATACCTTCTAACGACATCTCGTTCGAACGAATGTATCGAACGAAATACAGTTCGTTCGAACGAAGGTATCGAACGAAGTCTCCCCTCGTTAGGAGAGACTGGTCAACTCGTTCGAACGAGCTCGTTCGAACGACCTGGGGAGGCCTTCTAACGACCGACCAGTTTCAAGCCCATAATTTCTTAGTTACGTTTTTCATCAATTCTTACTCCTCAAATCTCCTATAAAAATCGTTCCAACAATGTATTAAGTTCTCTAATCATCCTAAAACATGCTAAGGTCATATACTAACATCTTTTAAGGAATTAATACATCCTAAACATCATTAAATCACAAGTTTCTACATTTTTCCCCAATTTTCTTCAAGAACATAAACCCTAGATTTTTATCATCATCAATTCACAGAATTTAATCCGTTGTTACATCATATAAATATGAAATCTCTGAATTCAATCTTCCAATAACGTTTCTACATGCAAACCTATACCCAAAATTAAACTAATAACTTCCAATTTCATGGGTTTTCCTTTATCTCTTAAATAAGAATGATTATTAAGATTTCTAACATGGAAGAAGCATTCACCGCATAAAGAATGTAATTTAAATCACTTGCCTTGATTCGATCTCTGATTTTGATGGTGATTTCATCTCTCTTTCTGCAGTATTCCCTCTCTCTCTCTTTCTCCAAGCTTCTTCTCCAAAGTGGCTATGGTGGCTAGGGTTTTCTTTGGGAAAGTTGGAAACCTAATTTAATAACTCCCGTAGCATATTGGGTCATTAAGGGTTGGTTAGTGGGTTTAGTGGGTCTATTCCCAATCAGATTTACTTCTCTAATTTTCGTCATTTTTAATTCCTAAAAATACGAAATTACCAAAATACCCTTTATATTGCCGGTATGGCCTAAAAATACCCCGGGACCCAAACTACACCCCCGGCTAGTGTTTTCTGACTATTTCGACCCTTCCGGACGCGTTGGCGCACTCAAAACGACCATACATTTTAAAGAATTTAAATTCACTTTTATAATTAAAATAATACACCATGACGCGGCGGTCACACGCGTCTCAACAAAATTCCCAAAATGTCGTATATCAATCTCACGACAAATTTTTTTATAATTCAATATTCATATAAAAACATGTATGCACATAATCAAATACCAACTCGCATCTCGTTAGTATTTTTAACCCGGATTAATTTCCAATTAATACTCATTTAATTAATTAATCCCAAAAAATAAATATAGCCAAAAGTACGGGGTATTACAAAGATGTAGTTAGCAATTTCGAGGGTCGATGTCAATTCTGAGGACCTAAAATTTTAGCAATTAATTCATTGATTTGAGGTCGATTCTGTGTATGTAGCGACTCATTCAGCAAGTCCAGGTCAGTTATGTAGACCTAAGGTGTGACGACCAATCCGGAAGGCCGAGCTTAATTTTGAGGACCTAAAGAGTGGGCTGGTCAATTTAGTGGGTCGAGGTCAACTCTGATGGCCCAAAGTTGTAATGAATGATTCAACAATTCGAGGACAATTCATAAGACCTAAGTTGCAGTGATTGATTTAGCAAGTCAAGGTTGAGAATGCAAGTGATTCAATGGATTGATTTGTCCATAAGTTTTCCATACTCATAATTCCAACTTTTACCAAATTTTAATTTTTAAAAAATTAGGTGTGCATACGAGATTGACACTGACCTAAGGTGAGAGTAGGGGTCTGCACGAACCTGAATAGAACGAATAGACCAAAAAAATCGAATCAGATTGGACCCTCTTTTGTATTTTTTTTAATTCAGTCTTAATTTGGTCCAAAAATATATAGGACCACATAATTCGAGTCGATCTCAGTCTTGGGTCATAAAAAGCGGGTTTGGACCAAACCGGACCACTTAGTTTATATATATATATATATATATATATATATATATATATATAGTACTGCTCTTATGCGGATCAGTTCGCATTTTAAGAGTGAGGACCGAACATGTCTCACCTGGTGGTGAGCCCAGAAAAGAGATATAGTGTGCCTATAATTTAGCTGATAATTTCTAGGCTCACCACCAGATGACACATGTCCGGTCCACTCTCTTAAAATGCAAAATGCTCCACACAAGAGCAGTACTGTGTGTGTGTGTGTGTGTGTGTGTGTGTGTGTGTATATACACATTAATTTAATATCTGAGGCAAATACATTAGTTACCTTACCCTAATCTTTCGCAAACCTCATTCTTATTTTTCCTCTATCTCTCTCTCTAGAAACTACGACCTCACCGCAATCTCCTTTGGCTCTGGAAAGAAAACCCCGCAGCTCGTTCTCCTCCGGCTCCAAGGTTAGTAAATTTTCTCGTGATTTCAATTGGGTTTATTGTAGCTGCACAAGTTGGCTAAATAAACAATTGTTTGTTGTTTGCTATTTTTTTATAATAATTATTAACTGTTTTTTATGAATATGGTTAAATTTAAGTTGCTGCTTTTTTTAAATGTGTTGCTTTAAAAAAATGTTGTTTTTTATGAATATGGTTAAATTTAAGTGCGATGTTTTTAATAAAATGCGGTGTTTTTTTAATTGTTTTTTCATATAAAACGTGCTGTTTTTTTTAAATAAAACCTGATGTTTTTTATATTAGTTGTTTTTTATATTAATTGATTATGGACCGAATGGGACCGAGAGTAAACGCGTACTGCTTGAAAACTGAATAGGACTGAGACCGATTATTTATGTCTGATCTCGGTCAAGATTTTTCTAGGACCGATTAATGTAGTGTGATCCCAAAAATATCTCAAAACCAGACCGGACCGAAGTGTTAACACCCCTCGATTAGAGGGAAGTTGGCGTTTACAGGGATGTCAGTTGTAAGGACATATTTTCATAGGTCCGTTATCAATTTATTATGTCGTATAACGCTACAAGTCGTCGAAGAATTGAGAAGATTACATCTATAAAAGACGAATCAGAATTACAAGTTGCCTTCAACATTCAAGCCCAGCAATATGACATTTGGTAAGATAATTTTTAAAGTTACATTTACATTTCATATTACGAGTGTTGGGATATTTTTAAACGGGTTTTAAAAAAAAAGCTTTTATATAAAAAATGTTTTTTAAAGAGGTTTTATAATTGTTATTAAGAGAAAGTTTTGTTTTGAAAATCTTTGTGAAAAACTGCTACAATAGTAAAAGTACCTCGGTTTCAATGCCAAAGTCGTTCAAGTGAGATATTAATCTCGTTCGAATGAAAATTGGAAGACGCGCGTAGTCGTTGGAACGACACGCGATCTCGTTCGAGCGAGATGACTTTTAGGCTGACACGCTGCTATCTCTTTGACCGACTCAATCTTTTTATAAAAGGGATGTCAGGCCTCTTTTTTTGTATAGAGAAGAGTTTTGGTTTTGTTTATCTGCCCAGAATCTAATTGATAACATCTTTTGGCAGAGTGTTTTCTTCTCTCATTTAAGGGTTGAAATAATTTCTATTTTGTTTACAATTCACAACAAATCCCAATTACTTTTATGTGAGTTGTATTGTGGAACATAAGAACATATTTTGTTTTTTGTTCATACTTTGTGGGGTGAGCTCTACAACCGATGGTTGCGTGCTATTGTGGAGGGAGACTCTATGAGGATTTAAGACTGCGATCTTTGGGGAGTGCTTGCGGGTGTTCTCTTGCTGATTTTGGACTGCGGTTCATGTGGGTTCACTGTGTGTGGATCTACTGCAGATTTATAGTCGTTGCTTTGAAGGTTTGATGAAGACACCGTGCGTAACCTATAGTCGATGGTCCGAGGGTTCTCAGAATATGGTCTAACCCTTCAACGAAGGCCAGGTCAGACCCTGGACTTAGTCAGGAAGAGAAAGACATAGTTGAATATCTGAGAGGACGAGGGAGATGGGATGAACTTCTAAAGTTTGAAGATCTGATGACCTCTCGGTTCCTCAAGGAAGCTGGTCTGAGGGTCGGGCCCCTGACAGAACTATGTGAGTTATACTTAATGTTTCCCATTCTTTACTTTTTTCAAGTGTTTCATCATTCCCTCTGCATTTTTTTGACGTGTCGTCCTCCTTTCAGGTCGTCCTTCTGGCATATGGGATCAACTTTGGGAAATGACTGCTCCCAGTTTACAATCAGGTTTAGGCAAAAAGAAAGGCAAGGAGCCTTAGCAAGCTTTGAGGAAGACGAAGGCCGTGGGGCCGACGGTTGTTGAGCCGACTGCTGATGGCCACAAAAGGAAAGAGCCTGAAACTCCTGTTGACCCTCGGCCTGACTCAAGGACGAGGCCGAGGGTAAAGTTGTCTGAGGGGGCTGGTTTATCTTCCAGCATGGGGGCCTTCTAGTCCCAGAACTTGGCGCTTCTAAAGGCCGAGCCATCCTCCCTGATTTCTAATCTGAGGGTGGCCAAAGCCTCTATGTTCTCTGCACCCTCGGCCGCCGACTATGATTTCTTGTCTAAAATTCCCCTGGTTAAGGTGTATGACTATGGTCCGCAGACAATGGCTCAGGTATTTATTTTTACTTCATCTCCTTAGTTGAATTTTTTACTGACTGTTTCCTCAGCCTCTTAACAAGTGTCTTTTTCTGTGCAGTCTATCTGTGCCTTTACCTCTGCCACTAAGTGGATGGCTGAGAATCAACAAAAGTTTCATGAAGCCGAGAGGGCCATTCAGCATGAGGCCGACCTGCAGACAGAGCTTGAGACTACATGGGCTAAACTGGAGAGTGCCAGGACTGAGCATGCCAGGGTATTGGATGAGCTGACGAGACAGCATGATGCCGACCAGTAGGCCAAGGACCTGCTTATAAAGGAGAAGGATGAAGCCTTGATCAACTTGGAGGTTCAGCACAAGGCCGATCATGAAGCGGCTGTCAAGAAATCCGAGGCCGATGCTGTGGAGGCCTACAAACTCTCAGACAAATTTCAAGGCTTCGGCCTTGAATACTTGGAGAGGGGAATTAGGACGGCCTGTCGGTGGGTCATCTTAAAGTTCGCTGATGCAGTGTCGTCTGTTCGACTTTCTCTTGAAGTAGTTCAACTGGATGATCCCCTCATTGCTGAAGACTTAGATCAAGTGGAATCTCAACATGTACAAGGCACAGGCACGTCTGAGGATCGGCATGTCTTGGTCGTTGAGGATACTCCCCTTATTGATGTTGAGACCCTGCCCTTTGATGCTTCTCAATAGGGTGGCTGTTTGTAGCCAATACCCTCTTTATGTACTCTATTTTTGTACTTTACTTTTGTAGAACAAACATCATTCTGTAATATAATGCCTCTTTCCGTCTTCCATACTTCTCTTTTATATAATTTGCACTGTGATGTTTTTGGATTGACAATATCACTAGCCCCCTCCCTCGTCTTTCTTGAGGGTGATGGAGGGGTCGTCCCCTACATTGAACCTCATTATAGCCGAGGGTGGATTCCACCAAATTAATGATGTTTTCAATTAAGTTCCTCCTCGTCTTTCTTGAGGGTGATGGAGGGGTTGTCCCCTACATTGACCCTCATTATAGCCGAGGGTGGTTTTTACCACCTTAATGGTTTTTCAATTAAGTTCCCCCTCGTCTTTCTTGAGGGTGATGGAGGGGTCGTCTTCTATATTGACCCTCGTTATAGCCGAGGGTGGATTCCATCAAATTAATGATGTTTTCAATTAAGTTCCCCCTCGTCTTTCTCGAGGGTGATGGAGGGGTCTTCCCCTACATTGACCCTCATTATAGCCGAGGGTGGTTTTTAACCAACTTAATGGTTTTTAATCAAGTCCCCCCTCGTCTTTATTGAGGGTGATGGAGGGGTCTTCCCTACATTGACCCTCATTATAGCCGAGGGTCATTCTCCAAAGATGATCCCATGCGTACTAGAACTGATAAACACAAGATGAGAGGAAACATCGATATTTCTCGTTAATTTTCAAAGTGTTCTGTTGGAGCAACACCTATTACAACTATCGCCCGATAGGACTTTACAAAACTACTGATAGTATTTCTTCAAATGATCTGCATTCCAGGGGCTGGAAAAGGGTTCCCCCTCTAGGTTTTCTAGTCTATAGGTCCCAGGGACGACTTCATCGATGACCCTCTATGGGCCATGCCAATTAGGATGGAGCTTATTGGGCTTCTGCCAAGTCTTTTTGAGGACCAAGTCCACTACTGCAATTGTTCCCTACTTAACTCTCTGATTGTAAAACCTTGCAGTCCTCTGCTGGTAGGCAGCTTGCCTTATCTCAGCGTCTTCCCTCATTTCCTCAATCAGGTCTAAGTCGATTCTCCTCTCTTCTATATTTCTCTGGGGGTCATACATTTGGACCCTATGAGTAGGAAACCCAATCTCGGTGGGGATGATGGCTTCTGAGCCATAAGCTAGCATGAATGGGGTCTCTCCAGTAGAGGTCCTCACTGTCGTCATGTATGCCCACATCACGACATATAACTCCTCGACCCATATTCCTTTTGCCTCCTCAAGCCTCTTCTTGATTCCATCTAGGATTGTCCTGTTTGTAACCTCTGTTTGCCCATTGGCTTGAGGTCATCCCCGGGTAGAGAAGAATTATTTGATACTCACCCTTTCACAGTACTTCTGTAGAGAGGTATTCTTGAATTGAGTCCCGTTATCCGAGATGAGGGTGTTGGGGAGACCATATCTGCATATAACATTTTTCTAGAGGAACTGGAAGGTCTTCTGTTCTGTAATCGTGACCATCGGTTCGGCCTCTACCCATTTTGAGAAATAGTCAATTGCTACGATGAGGAACCGATAGTTATTGACTGCCCTTGGTAAGGGTCCTACTAGGTCGATCCCCCATACTGCAAATGCCCATGGGGATGTAATGGAGGTAAGAGGCTGATGGGGTTGGTGAGGGATGGTGGCAAATCTTTGGCATTTATCACACTTTTTTACATATGCCGCGGCATCTTTCCTTAAGGTCGGCCACCAGTACCCTTGGGTGATCACCCTCTTTGCTAAGGATCTTCTCCCAATGTGGCTTGAGCATGATCCTTCGTGCACATCTTGCAAAATGGAAGGGACTTCACAGGGGTGCACACACCTAAGTAAGGGGAGCAAAAACCCCTTTTTATACAAAGTGTATCCGATGATAGTGAATTTTGCAACCTTGTATCTCAGCTTCCTCCTTTCTTGCCTTGCTTCTGGCATCTCTCCCTCTTTGATGTATCTGATCAGAGGGTCCATCCATGAAGCTTCCTGAGAAACATTCAGGCAATTGCTAAGTGTTCCCCCAGCATCTTCGATAGTTGGTCGAAGCAAAATTTCCACCGGGACTGTCCTTCGGATATACGTCCTAATCGCCGAGGCCAACTTAGCAAGGGCGTCAACTCGACCATTATCGAGCCTCGGTATCCTCTTCAACTTTACTTCTCTCAAGCTCTTCAGTAATGACCACCCCTTCTCAAGGTACTTAGCCATCCTCTCATCCTTGGCCTCGTAGGCTCCTAGTATCTGATTCACTACTAGCCTCGAATCACTATGAACCAAAATCTCCCCGACACCAAGAGATCTGGCCAAGGAGAGGCCTACTATAAAGGCCTCATATTCGGCCTCGTTGTTGGAGGCCTTAAAGTTGAACCTCAAGGCGTACTCAATGTCTGTGTCGTCGGGTGCTGATACTATTAATCCATCTCCGCTCCCGCTTTCGCAAGAGGACCCATCGACGAAGAGACTCCACACGATATGTTCTTCCGAGAAACTTCCCTTAGTGAGTGACCCCTGTTTAAAGAGATATCTTCCCTCTTCGTTTTCAGCCACTTTCCTTCTAGCGGTGCTTATCTCAGCCTTATCTGCAGGTGTGTCGGTGAGCTCACCCTGTCGGGTATCTATCTTCCCGAGGCTCTCACCCTAGGCTTCATCATCTTCCCAAGTAAACTCGGCCATAAAGTCTGCCAATGCTTGCCCCTTAATGGCCGTCCTAGGCTGATACACGATGTCAAACTCCCCCAGCTCAATAGCCCAGGCCATTAACCTCCCTGATTTTTCAGGCTTGTGCAAAACCTACCTAAGGGGAGAGTCAATGAGGATGACCATTGTATGGGACTAGAAGTATTTCTTCATCTTTCTCGATGCATGGATCAAGGCATAGGCCAACTTTTCCATCCTTGGATATCTTTTCTCTGTCCCCTGGAGTGCTTTGCTGTTAAAATACACAGGCTTATGTAATCCATCTTCGTCTCTCATAATGGTTGCACTGATGGATGACTCTGAGATGATGAGGTATACATAAATTCGTTCACCCTGCACGGGCCGTGATAATAGAAAGGGAGACCCCAGGTATGATTTTAACTCCTTGAAGGCCTCATCACACTCTTCACTCCATTCGAAGGATTTTCTGAGAATTTTGTAGAATGTTAGACACCTGTCTGTGGCCCTAGATACGAACCTGTTCAAGGTAGCAACTCTCTCTGTGAGCCTCTGAACGTCTTTAATGGACTTGGGGGTCTTCATATCAACAAGGGCCTTTATCTTTTCAGGATTGGCCTCGATGCCTCTTTGGTTGATAATGAACCCCAAGAACTTCCCTGCTCCAACCCCGAAGACACACTTGGCCAGGTTAAGCTTCATGTGGTATTTATCCATCGTATTAAAGGTCCTTTCCAGGTCTGCCACATGATCCTCTGCCTTTAAACTCTTAGTCAGCATGTCATCTACATAGACCTCCATAGACTTATCAATTTGGTCTTCAAACATTTTATTTATGAGGTGCTGGTATGTTGCCCCCGCATTTTTTAGGCCAAAGGGAATGACCCTATAACAGTATGTCCCCTTGTCAGTAATTAAGGCTTTCTTCTCCGCGTCTTCAGGGTGCATGAAGATCTGGTTGTACCCTGAATAGGCATCCATAAAGCTCATGAGCTCGTGGCCTGCGGTAGCTTCTACCATCTGGTCAATGCGGGGGAGAGGGAAGCTATCTTTGGGATAGTGCTTGTTGAGGTCGGTGAAGTCCACACACATTCTCCACTTCCCATTGGCCCTGGGGACAATGACTGCATTGGATAACTATTCAGGGTAGATGACCTCTCTGATAAATTCAGCATCTTCTAATTTTTTTTACCTCATCCCTTATGACCTCATACTTTTCTCTAGAGTAAATTCTCCTCTTCTCCTTTATCGATTTTGCTCTCTCTACCACATTGAGCTTGTGGCACATGATTTCAGGGTCGATCCCCGGCATATCTACATGACTCCACGCAAAGACACTTCGTCTTCTCCTCAACAGTTTAATGAGGTCTTCCTTGATATTGGGCTTCAGAGACTTGCCAACTTGGACGATTTTTTTCGGGTAATCCTCATCGAGGATGATGGATTCTACCTCTTCCACGGTCTCTTCTTTCTTTAGCTTCGTCTCATCCCTGGGGTCTAGGGTATCAATATTGTAAGTGGTTGTAGCCCTCTTGTGTGCCTCTCTTTCTTCAGCGGAGTTGTAGTAACATTCTCGCGCTATCGTCTGGTCTCCCTGTACTTCCCCCACCCCGTAAGGGTAGGAAATTTAATCATCTGATGGACTGTAGATGGCACAGCTTTAAACCCCTTGAGGGCCACAGGCCCCAGTATAATGTTGTAGGCCGAAAACACATGTTCATCCATCACAAAGAAACTGACCTTCTTGGTAAGCCATGTCGGCCACTCGTCCCCCATCCTGACATCGGACTCATACACTCCAAGGGGATGAACTTTTTCCCCACTGAACCCAATCAATGGATGATGGTATGGGACGAGTCTAGCACGGCTGAGACCTAAGGCTTTGAAGCACGGCCAAAACATTACATCTGCAAAATTTCCCCCGTCGACCAATATCCTCGGCACCTCACACCCGTGCACCCTAGTTGTGATGACGAGTGCGTCGTCGTGTGGGGCTAGTAGGCCTTTAAAGTTCATTCTTGAGAACCCCACTACTAGAGTGTCCATATCGACCTTCTTCCTCTTTTCTGACTTGACCTCCAGAGAGGTCGAGTGTACCGTCTTCGTCACTGCCTTGGCCTCAGCCACATGGGCCTTCCTGTCAGCGACCTCAGACCCTCCTCCACTACACCAAAACGCTCATTTAGTAACAGACTATTTTTGTTATTACTAACAATAATATACCATTACTATTTCTCACAATACATTACCATTAGTAATCTCACATAAGTGTTACTAATATTAGTTCAATATTTTAAAATTAATTTTTTTCTTAGAAAGAATGGTTAATTTTCCCTCTCCCAGAGACTTGCCCCGTCTACACATACTTTCTCTCCAAATGAGACCTCTTCTCCAAACCGAGACCTTTTCTTCTTGTCCAAATCGTTCCCTTCTCCAAATCGAGTCCTCTTACTCTTTTCCAAATCGCAAACTCCTCCTCTTCTACAAATCACGACCTCTTTCTCTTCCTCTTCTCTAAATCGCGACCTAGGGGTTGTAAGAATCGTGACCTAGGGTTTGGGGTGTTTCTCTCTCTCAATTGATCTGATGTTTATTTATTTGAGTTCAACAACTTGTTTGCTGATTCATGTTATATTATATTGTTCATTGATTTTATTGTGATTGTAGATCTTTTGTTTTGCGTGATTTGTAGTTGAGTTATGAAAATGTTAGAAAAGGTTTTGGATATGTAAATATGGAGACCCATTGATTTTATATTTGTTTTTATGAATTAAAACACTATATTGACATAAATTGCTCTCTATTAGGCTTTACTTTTTCTAGAATATACTGATAACGGGCTCAGTACTTTCATTGTTAATGTTTGAGAACCATTTGTGAGCTTTTGGGTGGTTAGGATGGGTACGAAATATCTTTTAATTCAGTGTATCTTCATTTGGTTCTCTTTTTTTTGTGAGTAAATGGCTCAAATTGCTTCAACTTATTATTGCAACATATCTTCTATTATTGCAAATGGGGGTGATGAGATGGGCCTACTAAGATCACTAAGAACAAAAGTATTTTGTTTGTACTACTACAAGCATATACCTTACCACGGAGCATATCACAAAAGCTAAAATTTTAACCATAAGTTAACATTTAACTTTATTTTATATTATTGTGTTTTTCATTCTATTTTTTTGTATATAATGGATTGAATCTGTTTGTGATACAGTTACCACGCCTCACAATTGAATCTGATATAATCATTAACCTAAATCGTTGGATGCAACAAATTGCAAAAGGTATTAGGTCCCAACTCTGTTTCAATCTTATGCTTATGAATAAAAATGATGATTATTTATTGCAATTCAAACGGGCGCTTCTTATATAGAGAATTTACTCTTTTGAGATCGATGGGGGAAAACTTGTTTGGAATAATGGAAAAAAATCAACTTTCTTTAAGGCTACTTTTCACTTTTTCCAAAAACTTCGACATAAGACTGCTCAATTTGGACAAAAATCCACAAATTCGCAAACCCAAATCCACAAATCGCTCATGAGGAAGTGGAATGACTAGAGCGTCTGGTGGTGAAGGATACTTGCCAAAAAAGGTTAGTAGCATAAATACGAGATAAATCCAAGATATTTACACTGCACGGGATCATAAAAATACCGAAATTAAGGGGATAAATAAGAAGAATATGTGTCTAATCATAATTCTTAGTATTTTCATTTGGTTTAATTGGCTGTATTCCGGACAAAAGAAATTAAGTCTAGGGTAGTTATTTATGGAGTCTATCTAAAAGCCTTAAACTTAGTTCAAAGTCCAAGAATGCGCAATCAAAGATTTCAAGAAGATTACATATCAAGACTATTCCATATGTTTAAGATCACTCAGGTATGAATACTTATGTATAGTTGAGTAATGTGTATATTGATTAAATACTGGGTGATGTAACTATTTGGGAATTAAAATTGTTTTATCGTTTTAAAAAATTATTTCTGAGTTGCAAACAGTCCAAGAAAATTCGAGGATCAAATTAAAAAGAAAAAAATAATAATAATATTTTTTCCTGTGTCTCGCTCGAACGAGATTGAGTATCATTCAAATGACATTTCATGTCGCGCGAACGAGATCTCATCCCGCTTGAACGACATGGCATCTCGCTCGAACGACCTCCCGCCTCTATTTTTGTGTTTTTGTTTCCTTGGACTCTGTGAATCTCAGTTATAAATAAAATATATCTACTAACGTTTCTACAAGCAGAACAGTTTAGAAAAACTTATTCCCATACAAGTTTTTTTCATCTTTCGGTGTTTATTCAAGATCGTATTACTCGATTCCAAAGTTAGGTGATCTTGAACGTGTTTATCGGAAGATAATCCATTCACTACATCGTGTTGCACTTTGTGAGGAGAACTCTACAATCGAAGAGCTGCATGCTATTGTAGAAGGAGACCTTACGGAGTATCTTGTGAAGAAACCGTTCTTTTCTTCACTGCTGCCCTCCTGGAAAGGGAAAGTTCCAGCCGAGACATCGAAACCGACACCTGCGGGTATTTCGTATGTCGTACTTATTTCATTGTAATCCGTGTAAGCCATTTTCTTACAAATTATAGTGAAATAAAAAGGTTTTTCCCTTCGGGGATTTTTCCTTAAATTGTTTCTTTTACCGCATGATTTATTCATCGAATGGATTTAATCACTTAGATGCATGGTTATGGTTTAAGAAGTTAAAAATTGGTTTTAACTAAAATTTCGAGCAAAGTTGTTTTTTACCTAAGTACACTAAAGGGTCGTTTCAACCCCCTAATATCCCCACAAGGGGCATGGACACCTCACACCAAACCAATTTAATTCGTAGGCATTGTCCGCATAGTCACGGGATTCTCGATTGTATAATAGGACTAAAATTTGCAAATAAGAAGATTTATGCTTTAAAATTAGGTTCTCAGCATTAACCACGTAAGGGGAACCTAAAACTAATGAATGGATTTATGTCTTAGATAAATGCACTAGTCTTAGATTCGTAACTGATAAAGAAAGAATAGTAGAAGAAATGGTTATCCAGAATAAATAAAGTAGAAAAAGATGAGAGAGAAAAGTTAAAAATCATGTATACGTGGTTTGGCCCAATACGGTGCCCAAATCCATAGGTACAGTAATGATTTGTATTAATATCAATGGAAAAAATCGATAGATCAATGGAGGATTGTAAGCTCTCTTGTTCAGTCTACAAATGGGTAGCATAATGGTAAGAAAAATTCCGCCTCCCCGTATTAGGGATTATGTTTCATATTTATATGTGCTTTGAGTGAGAAGAGAGAAATAGCATAGTGGAGGTAAAAAACAATGTAGAGTGACATGTATCACGAATTTATATATTAGGTGGATGCACCTTTACATGTATAATACGGGAATGGGATGGCTATATGTTGCCCTTTAACAATGGAGGAATAAAATACCTTAATCACCACATGCGTGTTTTTTAAGTACTGATGACGTCAATCCGACTACCTGATGTCAAACTGCATACGATGTTAACTAACATCATCAATAATGATAGGCTGGGTGATCTAAAGGTACTACCTGAGATGCTAGTGTCGAGCTGAATTACATAGGACGATCATATTACAGTCTGCGCTGACCACTTTCAAGTCATGGAAAAAACTAGTTGTCACCATGTTATTTGTTCTCTTATAACACCATATTTATGGTATAAGAAAAGTCCCAATGACTTCGCTAATGATTGAGGAGTGAAGAAGATTATATGAAGTGTTATGACTTTGGAGAATCTACTGTACTGATTTAAGAAAGTGCAGTTTTAACCGAAGAGAATGTCATCGACCTTGAAATCTTTTCAGTGAGCGATGAACATATTGACTTATAACATTTTACCCTCCGATATTGAATTCGACATGTGTCTCTAGATAGGTTTTGGTTCGAACCCTATTTTTTTGGCATTTCTGCCATCTTATTCTTGTTGTGGATAAACTATTGGCTGGTAATTTGTTGATTTATTGGAGGAGTGTCGACATTTAGACAAACATTGAGTTTTTTAGTCTAGGATACCAATTTAGATAGGGTTTTCTACTTAGCACAGTCGCTCTAGGTTTTCTAAATTTTCCCTTCATTCTCCCGTCATATTTACTCCCATGGATGAGTTATGATTCCCATGCACGGAGTCAGTTTAAGTACTTGGCTGACCTAGAATGATTATGCCAGGGAATTTTAGAAATAAGGTTCCATAGGCCCCTTTAGGTCATCCATGTTGACGATAATCCAGATCGTCCTAGGATTACCCCTATAGTTGTGTTGTCCATATGGTCTGCTTCACAACTCCCAATAGTGGGGCCTGAGCCTCCGGTTATTACAAATACCAAAGTGGTGGATCATCATTTTCAGTATCATATCCATGTCTATAGTTTACCAGGATTCTTCCCCTCCTCGCAGAACTCCTAATGACCATATAGCCTCCACATCTGGTGTTATGGTACCCCTCATTGATGATTGTACTTTCAGGGCCTCTAATGCCTGGGATCCATCCACCATCGACACTATAAATAATAGTTGTGATATCTTGGAGAACGAGGTGGAGCATTTGAGGGGTATGTATAACATCCCTATAAGCATACCTATATGGATGCTAGACTATGATGAAACGGTCTATGCTCGTCCTAATGCTGATGAAATCTTCTTTCCTGCTTGGGATTTATATGTGGGTGTTTGAATTACCCTTTCCCTCATCATCATATCAATTCTAATGGGTTATGGTGTGGATCCTACTCAACTTTGCTCCCACCAAATGCCTACAAGTATATCCTTGGGTCCATGGTATATTGACAACTTCACACTGGCTTTGACATGACCGGTGACATTTTACGATTGGTACACGGTGTAAAAGACAATGCCAAAGACAATAGGTACTATAATTTTTCACCTCAAAAGTGGGACCAGAGGATGGTGCAGGTCGTGCAAATGAGCAATCACAGTTGGAAAAATCGACTTGTCTTCATAAAGGACGACTAGGAGTTTTGTTCTAATGAGAGGGATAGGTCTTGCAGTATTCCTTGTGATTGGTTCTCCCCCATATATTGGAACACAGTTAACATGTCATTTATGTTTTTACTTGTCTTTATTTATGTTTATTGATCTCATTTCATGTTCGTCTTTTTTGTAGTAAAAAGGGATCCAAAGTTTCCACCTTCCCTAAAGGAGCTGGTGAATATCACATGTACCTCCAATACCCTAGAGTTACAGAAGTTATTCTGTATCCATAAGTTCATTGACTTGGGGTACTACGTCCCTCCAGGTGGTGTCCCTCTAGGTGATGAGTAGATTGACTTTTTCGCTGATCAAGAGGTATACGAGGGCTTTGCCAAAGAGGAGTTCACAAAAGGTATAATGCTTAGCTTATGGTCAAGTTTTGGTGAAAATTTTTACATGGTTTATTTTCATTTTAAATTTACGATAATATCTCTTTCCATGTAGGCTCTTCTTTTAGTTCTCTTGAGTCAACAAATTCAATGGGACCTTCAGTCTTCGATCATGCAATAATGGATATCTCTAGAAAAAGAAAGTTATATGTTGAGGCTAAGAATAGTAAGGCTACCACTACTACTAAAGAAAGGGAGAAGAATAGGGTTGAGGAAGAGCAGAGGGCCGCTAAAGAGGCCAGGAAAAAATTCCAAATACATAGCTACGAGATAAGACGACCCTGAAGCTGCTACTACCGCCAAGGTCAAAGGTAAAGGCAAGGTAGTTGATTCTGATGACGGGACAATCTTTCATCATAAAAGTCTAATGGAGAATATCCCTCACTAACTTATCCGCAAGAAACAAAAAATTATGGCAATGGGAAAGAGTTTAAATTTTAGGGTCACCTTCTCGATGATTAGTCTGAGGTGTTGGGTATTACAACCCCTATGGAGAGGTTGATCCTTTTACACGGTATCCCAAGAATTGAGTCATTGAGGAAAACTAAAGGAGTGGGAAGTGATCCTCTTTCATAGGGAAAATTCTACCGATGTTTTCAAATACCATATTTGTGCCCGTGATTTCAAACATCTTCGGTAGTTTAATGTTTATGAGCTTTGGAGCTTGACTCGGCACAACATGATGGTGGTAAGTTCTAGACCAGAATCTTATTGTTTATTTTTTTTTATGATGTGTTAAACTTTATGCTGATTTCTTCATTTCAGGGTGATACGGGTTCCACTATTATGCGAGAGTAGATGGACTTATACTAAAATGCATATGATGAACTGAAGGTTGACCAGAATGATCTCATTGGCCATTATGAGACCTTGTCAAATGAATTAAAAGATATGGAGGTTGATCATGAAATGGTCTATTCAGAGCTGAAAGAGAAGGACGATCAGTTGGTCACGAATGTGAGTTAATTAAGAGAGGTGGATGGGGAGCTCAAGAAGCTAAAAGAGCAGAGACAAAAAGATACAACCATGACCAAATCATAAAATTAGGCAATTACCAAGGGAGCAAAGGATTTGAAGAGGATTATTATTTCTCCAGAAAAAACCACTTTTTCCCTTACACTTGCTGAGGAAGAGGAGGAAAAAAATTTAAGTACTCTGGAAAATATAATATTGACCTCGTGACCATCTTTATGGAGGGTTGAGACGAGCTCAAGAAAAGGGTCATCAAGAACTTCCCTGAAATTACAAAGACAGTATAGACATGGGAGGAGGATGATGATGAGTCCAAATCCTTGTCTACTGATCATGAGGCCATGGTAGTGCAACTTGTTGCAGAAGATATCATGGATGAGTGGGGTGAGCTTGTTAGTGAACAACCCATTGCTTTTAATGCTAAACCTACCACTGTTGTTGATGTCCATATAGTAGAGGCTGAGACTCAGTACAATCCTGAAGCATAAATATCCTTCCCTTAGGCCTTCTCCAACAATGGTTTCTTTCTTGGTAGTTTTCTACGGTAGAAATGAGGAAATGTTCAAAACCTCTCCAATGGCAATTTCTAAATAACAGTGAATCCTACGTGTTTGATGAGTCATTTGAAAAATTTCTATTACCATTTCTACATGTAGAAATGGGTAAGCAGTTAGACAATCTGACATGGAAGATATTCTTTGGCTGAAAATTTATTCACGTTTCTCTTTATAGTTAAATATATATAAAAACTGTTGGGAAGAAACTAATGGCTGGAGAGGTGAAACAGAACTATTCTTCCACAAATTTCGGTACAGTGCCAGCTGGATGGGAACCTGCGTTAACTGCTATCTAGAATTTGGTTTAGAAACTAAACCATTGGACAAGGCCTTAGCGTCATCCAATATTTTCTTCATATCGCTGAGTAAAGTTTTGTTTTTTATCTATGTCTCCCCGTTGCACTACGGGTGATCACGTGATGAGTGTAATTTCTTGATTTTTTGGCTTATGCCGTAGTTTTCAAACGCATTGTTATTAAACTGGATACCGTGATATGTTATGAAGGCATATAGCATCCCATAATGGAAAATGATATTCTCCCATATAAAGTGAATACTTTTTCGTATGTCATCTCAACAAAAGTTTTATTTTCGACCCACTTCGTAGAGTAATCCATTACTATGACTATATATTTGAACTTATGACTTGTCTTTGACAAGGTGTCGACTTGGTCAATCTACCAAATGGAAAAGGGCCAAGGGGATGTGATCGGTGCCGCATTCCTCCCAAATTTTTTGGATCACAACAAACTTTTAGAACTTTTTGCACATCTTTGCGTAGTTTTCATAATCTTCTTTAGTGGTTGGGCAATAATACCCTTGAGTAGCCATAGGCTCTACGCATGATCTACCTTCCCATTAGGATCCACACGATCTGTCATGCACTTCCTTAATAAAATCATTTATTTTTGTGGGTTAACACATCTGAGTAGTGATATTATGAATGCTCTTCAAAATAGGATTCCTCCCTCCATCACATACCTTGTCACCTTATATCAAAGTCTTCTTGCCTCATTTAGATCATCCAAAATTATCTCAACGTCCAAATATGCTAGGATGGGATCCATCTAATAGGGTCCTAAGTCCGAATCTTCCACCAACACACTTTTTCCATTAGTACTACAGTGCACTAAGAATTCTACATGTACTGTTATGGATAGCTCAATTTTGGTGGATGAGGCTAGGCAGGTAAGTGCATCTACTGATGTGTTCTTGTCTCTTAGTATCCTGGCCATTTGAATAGCCGAGAATTTTAACAACAATGATTTTACCTTTTCCAAGTATTTCATTATCGACTATTCTATTACCTCATAGATTATAAGGAATTGATTAACTATGAGTTGAGAATCGTTGTGAGCTGATAGTTTCTCGATACCAAATAACAATGTCATTCCTAGACCTACTATGAGGGATTTATACTCTGCCTCATTATTGGAGGCCTCAAGTGGAACCTGATGGCATACTCCACATCACCCTTATCTGGAGCAATGATTATTAGACTTATTCCACTACCGTTTGGCACATGATGAGCCATTTATGAATAGTTTCCAAATTGGGGGTTCCCTTTCAAAGATTCCTTCAACTAAATAGCCACTTGTAAATAATTTCATCATTTTCTCGAGATCATGAGAACTTTTCTCTTGTCGAGCCTACGAATATTGTAAGTCTTTGACTTGGTCAGATATAGTAGTCATTAATCTATCTTTTGTAGAAGTTATATCGATATTTTATTTTGTTGTGCCGTCTTTCGAAGAAGTCTGCTTGGTTGGATTCTTGGCTGAGCTCTCTTTCTTAGAATTTTGCTCAGTCGATCTTTCCGCTGAGCTATCTTCCATAGAAGTCTACTCGATAGGTTTTTCTTCATAAGTGAACTTCACTATGAAATCAATGATGCATTAGCCCGTAATTGCTATCATAGATTCGTACTGATTATCATACTCTCCTAATTCTACCGCCTAATACATTGGTTTACCTAATTTTTCTGGTTATGAACGACTTTTCATTGAGGAATGTCTGTATCAAAAAAATAATATGCACCTAGAAATATAGTTTCATTCTCTTGGAGGCATGAATGAAGGCCAAGGATAATTTCTCCTGCCTAGGGCACCGAATTTATTCTCCATGGTAGGCCTTGCTAGTGTAGTAACTTGACCTTTACACCCCTGCTTATTGTCAAACAAGTGCTAAACTGACAGTTGATTCATAAAGTGCCAAGTAAAAATGAAAGTTTTGACTAGCCTAGAAAATAGTTCATCTTGGCTACCTCAGTTACCTTACTCTTAGATTACCTAGGATTATTTTTAGATCGAAACAAAACTTCCTAAGATGACTTTTCATCCACACTATGAGCAAGTAAAAACATGTTGAAAAGTAGTACCTAAGGATTGATCTTTAAAAGTGTTCCTAGGTTATTCTCTCAAAATAGTGGTTGTGGCATTATTAGCGGTAACATTATACGAATCGGCATATAATCCATTAATGAACTTGACATGCTCTTTCAAACTATATTCGAACTTAAGCTTTGCCATTTTTAATTTAAGTGATTCGGCATATAATTCTTCAAAGGCTATTTGAAGTTCACTCTCATCAACCTTTTCATCATTTTGACTTTCTCTTTCAACTCCACTCTTATTACCATCAAATTTTTGGGATTTACAAACAAAGGCCTCAGAAGTGTCATGTAAATGTATATCTTCATGGGAAGATTCATTATTGGTGCTCACATGACTTGCCATGAATGCAATAACGAATTTAAGTTAGGATCTTCCTATCATCCTCAAACAGATGGCCAAACTGAAAGGGTAAACCAGATGTTGGAGGATATGCTTCCTATGTGCATGCTTAATTTCAAGGGCGGTTGGGAATAATACCTCCCATTGGTTGAGTTCGCTTATAACAACTCATACCAATTCACCATCGGAATGGCGCCCTATGAAGCTCTTTATGGTCGGCCCTATAGGTCTCCCTCTTGTTGGTTGGAAGTGGGTGATAACAAATTTCTTGGACCTAAAATGATCCAAGACACTTCTTCAAAGATTGAACTCATTCGAAATCGCATTCGGATAGCCCAAGAACATTAGAAAAGCTATGCCGATGCGGGTATAAGACACATGGAGTTAGAGATTGGAGACCAAGTCTTGGTGTGAGTGTCACCAATGAAGGGCATTAGGCATTTTGGGAAGAAAGGGAAGCTGGCACCGCGTTTTTTTGGACCTTTCCCAGTTATTATGAATGTCGGTTCCGTGGCGTACCAACTTGCCTTGCCGGAGCCTCTACAACAAATCCACGATGTATTCCATGTCTCCTCTTTGAAGAAGTATAAGAGATGCGAAGGTGTCCTTTGGCACATTCCTTTCGAGGATATTGACTTGCAACCTGACGTTTCATATGAAGAACAACCGGTTGCTATTCTTGAGTATGGGGAGCGTAAGTTGAGGTCTCGGGTGGTGCCCTTGTTGAGAGTCCAATGGAGTCATCACAATGCAAAATAATCAACGTGGGAACGTGATGACGACATGCAGGAGAAGTATCCACATCTCTTCTTATAAGTTACATTTGAATTTTGGGGATAAAATTCCCTCATAAGGGGGGGAGTATGTAATAACCCTCGCTTATGAGAACATATTTTATATTTATTTACTAGGTACGGTAATTAGATATAAAATGTTGGGATATGGATTGAGTATTAATTTAATGAAGAAAAGTAAATGTTTACTATGATATTTCATATTTACCGTAACTATAGGTGAATATTACCATGTCATGTTTTATAATATCATATGAATTAAAGTGATATTTGGCTTAATAATGAGATTGGAACTAAAAATGAATTATAAATTCTCCAAATGATAATTTGGAGGCAGTAGTTGAGTCCGAAACGTGCGAGATAGTCAAATATTGTGCCATATTGTATTTTGAGGTTTTTGGCACTTTTGACTGGTTATACCTTAAAAATGCAGTTGCGTGTTATTTTATCACAATATTAGTCAATTAAGTTGGGATTTTGACTAATGCCACGACTTAGTCTTACTAAGTCTTCTATTTTTCCAAATTTCATTTCCAAAACCTAGAGAGAGCTTGAGAGAGGAAGTGAAAGAGTAGAGAAAAGAAAAGGGATTAAAGATTGAGGGAGGATTCTTGCTTCTACACAAGGAAAATCGGCATTTTCTCCATTGAGGCAAGTTTTCTACTTGCTACTTGTGGTTTAAGAAAAATGATTTGTAGTGATAATGGTGTATTGATCATGGTTTCATTAGTTTAGGGTTTCTTTGTGTATTTGTTGGTTTTGAATCGTTGAAAAATAATTTGGATGATTATTGATGGTTGTGGTAGTAGTTAGTATCATTTATGTTATGTTGGTGGCAAGAAATGAGTTGTCTTTGGGATTAGCTTAAAATAGGAAGATTTGGTTTGATCTAGGTCTGCAAAGACCGGTCGACCGCGGTTCTCAGACCGGTCGACCGGGCCTTCGGGAGAGGGCACACTGCTTTCTTTCAAAGGCATAAAATTTATGGTGCGGTCGACCGCGGTTCCCAGACTTGTCGACCGGCCTGCTGAAGTGAAATTTCTGCTTTTCTTCCTAGGAAAAATCTTAGGATGCGATCGACCGCGGTCTTGGGACCGGTGGACCGGTCCCTTGTTTTCTTCCCTAAAATTTTATTTTCATTTTTCAAATCTTTTTTTTTCATAGGGACTTAAGGACCTTCTTAAATGAAGTCAAATTTGGAGACTTTAGGAGTTATTGTGAGCTAGGTCTGACTTGATGGTCTATTATGAAGTCAAAAAGGAGGCTTTGGAAAATAATTTGGGGAGTCTAACTAATTATCGAGGTTGTTATGCTGATACAAAATATGTATAGTTTCGGATATTCTTAATGCATTTGATAAAAATGTAAAAGGGATAAACTAAATGATAATTTACTAAATCATGTAATGGAAATTAATAAAATGGATGATACATACCTCTCTAAATACCATCTTAAGGGAAGTCCGCGCGTGAGGTGAAGCCCCCTGGCTAAATTAAAAAGGAAAGAAAAAAAAAGAAAGCTAACTATGTACATCCTACTGTTTAGGCTGCACACTAATTGTACACTAGAAGTCTAAATAGCTGAGGGTCCACTATAAAAATCATTTGACTTTGGAGGATAACTGGTGTACCCTCACCTACAAGCATGCCTTCCAAAAAAATTGAATTTCGTTTGAACAACGGAAGGCATGTGTAAGGCAGAAGAAATGAACTATCGCCAATTAAAAGTTTTGGAGGGACGATGGGGGTTTGGATTGAATGGGTGACAAAAACATGTGGGGACCGAGAAAAGATAGATATCCTTCCAAGGATTTTGAAAAATTGAATGGGAGGCGGTGCACACGAAGGCAAATATGTGATAGTGGAAGGAGACTCGAGAAAGTACTCCTCCTCGACGAAAAGGTTTAAAACATTAAAGTTTGAAACCGAATCATCGGGTACTTGTGTCAGTGTGATAACAGAGAATGAAAATGGGGATGAAAGAAATTCAAATTCATGAGATGAATCATCATCACATGAAGATTGAGTTTCGAAGGAAATACTATCATTTTCATTGAAATGTTCTTCTTTGGGGGCCAAAGAAGAAATCATTTCATTGCAAATAGATATTACGTCATTTTCATCCTCACTTTTAATATCTATTACGAGATGGGCAATGTCAAGAATGGTTTGTTCCAAAGTAGGCACAAAGTCCTCATTTGGTTCAAAACATTCTTCGATTTCGAAAGTCTTGGGAGTAAAATCATCATCGGATTCAAATAATAAATCCAATTCATGTTCCCACAGACGATTTTCTTCTCGATCACGAATTTCAAGTTTCTCATTCTCATACATACGCAAGCCTTCACCAAATGTCATAGGTCGATGAGCGGATCTATGAAAATGGGAATTTTGAAAATTACCATCGGACTTAAACGAAAACTCATTATTATAGGAATTTTGAAAACTATTGCAATTCATTTCAAAATTCCTATTATAAGGAGGCAAAGGCCCAAAATCATTATCATCATCATCATCATCATCAAAATTCCAATAACCTAAATTTTGACTTTCGTTATACTCGTCCAAAGTCATATTTGAATTTGTTGTACTTTGGGATTCTAAGAATTCACCGAAAGTCATAGGTTTGCGAGAATTTTGAGAATTATAACAATGATTATCGAAATAATTAGAATTAGACATGCTTACCCAAAAAATGGCTCAAAGTGGCGAATATCACAAAGTAGGTGCGCGCAGGAAAAATTCGAGCGTTTCTAAGTGCTCAAATGTAGAAGTCCTGCAAAAAGATTAGCAAATAATAAAAATAGAAAGAAAATACTATGAAATACTAAATCAAATAAAGTCTAAAACAAAATCATCCCCGGCAACGGCGCCATTTTGATAGACATGGTTTTTCTGCGGCGCGAGAGTCACCTACGCGCCGGTCGTTTTTGAATTAGGCTCACCTGAACTATACAAAAACCTAAACTTATGACTACACTCAACTGGTGAGTATAGAGGCCAAGTCCGAGTATCGAAAATATCCATTGAGACGAGTTGCTAGAATTTATAGGATTTAGTACTCCGAAATAAAAGTGTAAAAGGTGAATGACAAATTCAAAAGGAAAGGATGCAAAAAAGGGAAAGATTAATCTAGGCCAGGTAAAATAAAGATAGATTAACAAAGCGAGTAAAACTATAGGTTGTGTTGAATATCCCTCACCCGAGTTAATTTGTATAAATTGGATACATGGGTCGACGAGTTATTTAAAATGCGTCTCGTTTCGACAATTAATTGAACCAAGGGTTGTCACGCCCCTAAATCTGCATAAAAGCCTAATAAGATTTTGGTGTCAAAAAATATCCCGGGAATTGCGCACGCAAGGTCGTAAGCACGGGACATACATGATATGCCCCGTCAAATCTCCTAGGCGGAATAACTAGGACAACGCCCCCGAAATAGACCCATAAACGCCATCACCAAAGCAAAGCAACGTGTCAACTCGAGTGAGTTCAATTCAAGCACAACCTAATTTAAATTATCTAGAAAGCATATTAAAAACGTGATAAATAAACGCGGTAAATAAACACGATTAAGTTACACTAGAAAGCAAGGAAAGAAATCATGTAAAGAAAGCATGTAAACCAAAATTAAAAAGCTTGTAAATTAACTACAAAGCAAAAAATAATGAAATACACAGTATATAAATGGAGAGAGAAGATGAAAGTACCAATTACAAACCCTAAAGGGTGTCAAACCAAGAGAGGAAGAAGAAGAACTCTCAAATCCCCCCAAACACTGACCTACAACTCTCTAAAATATAATATATATGTTTTTACATAAAAAAATTCTTATATAGTAAAAGGAATTAAATTACAAAAGAAAAGAGAAAAGAAAAGAAAATGCCAAAAAATCTGCAGAAAATAGGGGATCGATCGACCGACCCAAAATGTCGATCGATCGATGGTGAATAAATCATCCCACTGTCTCGAAGGATCGATCGATCGATCAAGCAAGTCTCAGCCAAGCTGCATGCGGTTTTTGGATGTCTACCTTTCTCGTCCGCTGAAATCGTCGTAACTTCTTCGTTCTAAATCAGAATCGCACATCGTTCACGTCCATGAAAAGCTTGTGAGAAGGGATAAAACTTCCGTGTAGATGTTGGGCTAGGTGCCCAAGCTGTGAAAAGACTAAAATGCCCTTGAACTGGCGACCGCTTACAAAAATCGAGCGGAATGCATCCGAACTTCACGCTTAGCATCCAAATACCTATAAAATCTCAATTACCCCCTGCAAAACATGTTAACATAGAAATCCGAGGTTATCTGGTTAACGAGCATAAATATAGGTAATACGATACCCGAGGGGGCTAAAATGTGTCTGTTCGAGGGATGAAATACGCAATATTTGTGTCGTATCAACATGCTCTTAACCGATGGACATGTAAATCTATTTATACCTTATCATTTACGTTCAGATTGTCACTCAAACACAAATTATCTTAATAAATATTTTTCCTTTTATAATATCTAATCCTTATCTTCACAGGGTGACACAATACATGCAGTCATCCGGACATACTTACCTAGAAAATTCATCCATACACAAGATGAAGGAAAATTATACACAATAACCAAGTCTAGAGTCGTCGAGAAAAAGTATAGGTAGAATGTCTCATCCCATAAGACAATGATTGAATCCCTTCCATCATCGAGGATGATACATTCTGAAGCTGATAATTTTCTCATTCCCAATTATCACTTCTAATTTCTAGAATTCGGGGACTTGACATCTAAATTGGGCAATGACACATACATCACATATATATTATTTTCATAAATCATTCTTTTGTTTACAATATACATTAAGTTGATTTTATATCTATATAATCCCTAATTATTTCCTCGAATGTCTTGGGTTTTTTCCCCTCCATTTTTCTTGTTGAAGATTAGCCTACTAGGGTCTTAATAGTAAAAGAAGGGGTTTTGAAGCTTGAAAGTCCAATGTACTAATCTTTTATTTTGATACCATTTTTATAATTCAATAGCAAGATATAACAATCATAATTCACTAAACACATACATCATTCTACAGTGGGGAAAGGATTTCCTTCACTCTCTGGGCTGGCAAAAACATCGCTCATAATTGAAGATATGAGCAAGAATTTTAGAGATTATTTAATTGTAGTTGTTACCTCAACTATAGTCAGACAATTTAGAGGTACTTCTAATTTATTTTTTATCTGAACCTATTTATAACTATGAAATTTTTTAAATTAACCAATTTAATATTAATATCACATTTGTTTCACATGGTATCTTTCTCTGTCCGCATCAAACACATGCAAAGTTTTTATAAATCCTAATGTTCATGCTAATAAAGAGTTTATGGCTATGTAAGGAAATATAATTTCCCCTTTCATTTTATGACAAATATATTACATATGATTCATGTCATCTTTTTTCTTTGTTTTACATCTTATTGTATTATTTTGGATCATATAACATCCACACCCTACGTCTCTAACCCAAATATAACAACTAATGCATATTCCTATTACATGTTATTCCCCACCAAACTCGACTAATTCGCTATAATTTACATCCAAACTTTACATTTTGTTAAATAAATGTACTGGTACAACTAACGGTCGCTACAATTCGATACAAATGCCTACTAGTTCAACTACATATCATTTATTTTCTCTCTATGCGAGTCTCAAATATTATATACCTCTTCACCCTAGAGCTTCTCTTTTATAATATTTATATCATGTAGAGTGTTTATACATTATTTATATAATTTTGAACATCGTGTTCTTTTTCCATCTGAGCCAGACAACCTATTTTCAAACATATAAGTTTTATCTGTTATCAAAATACTATAAAATTTTACTTCTTCTTAATAGTTCAATGATTTATTCATCTAACTATTTGATTCAGATATTTAACAGTGCAGTTCCAGTAAGAGATTTTTTCCCTAATCTTCATTTATATTCATTTACAAGTAAATTAATGACCCAATCTTTATTCTATATTGGCTTATGCCATAAATATATTTAAAACCGACGGATATTATTGTTCTTAACAAATTTTGTGAACTATATCTTTGTAGTCAATTTCTTGGCTTTTAGAAATTGATCTTCCATTGTTTTTGTTGTTTATGTTTTTGGAATCTTCTTTCTATAGTAATACTTATTATTTGTATATTACTTGAATATTTTTGTCACGTTGTTTTCCCTACCATATATTTATCACATTGTCCATAGGTGCATAACATATACAATGATACAATCTTTCTCGAAAGTTCATATTATGTGTACCATAAAGATAAAAAAATGTTATATCATTACCCGTGTCTGATAAAGACAAAAAAATATTAATATTATGTGTCAATATGATTCATGGGAAATTATAATTATTTGCCTTATTTTTTGTACTTAGTGTCCTGCCAGTCTCATTATTAATGAAAGTTATTGATTCAATGCTTCCTTGCTTTTAATAGAAGAATGGTTCATTTCGTATTATGTTAACATATGTTTGGGTGAGAACTTCATTTCATAAAATAAAATTGTTCGTTTGCTTTGTGATCATACAATATATTTCACAAAGTTTGTGTGGTAACACTTTTATTTTTGGGTTCTACTATTTGAGGAAAACATCTGTAGTTGTTGCAACAATACTGATCATTTCTATATAGTTTCGACATCTGTTTTTTGGAAATTTAACGTCCATATATTGTTATATACTATTTTCTTCACTTTGATTTTTAATTTTCATATGTACCAACATTAAAGTTCATATTTTTTTTTTTCATTTATATCAACTTATACTGTTGTTCAATTCTTTACACTCCTTCACAACATAACTTAGATACCTTTTTTTAATTTATATTTACCTGATCATTTTTTTAACATAAATCATATTTTACACATCATAAGCCTGTAATATTTTTACTCATTTGCGTCAATTTTCCCCTTTCTTCTAAATTTTAAATTTTAATTCATTCGCTACATTTTTTATCTTTACTATTATGTTTTGCTGAGATTCAATGTGTCTTGTGTCGTTAATTTAGGCAATATGTAGGCCTTTCTTTATAATAGTTATGTATGATTTTACATTGGACTCGAAAAACATAGAGGCATTTTAAATGAAAAATTAGAAAATGAAGGCAAACGAATAAAGAGGCTTTTATTGTTAAGTGTCTGGTCTAAAATTTTGGGCTATAAAGCCAATCCGAATAAACATTAAATGATTACGTACAGCATATAAATAACCCCAAATTCCAAAACAAACACAATTGATAGAAACTCAAGCACCAAAACTATAATACTACCTCTTCGATCAAAACCCTAATCGTCGAAGTTATAAAGAAGAATTCTCATTATGAATCAAAATATTCTTAAAAACAACATATAAATACCCTTGAATTCCAAACAAACAAACTTCACATAAATTTAACTGATCAATCCTTGACGTTCTAACAAATAATTCTCGTTCTCAATCTAATTATTCCAAAAAACACTAACAAGTAGGAATCCGTGCTCATATTTGTATTTGATGTCATTTGTTGTGTATTGAATGTAATATTGTGTTCTTAATATTTTTTTTAATATTGTATCATACACTCTATATATGATGTGTTCTTTGCATTATATTTTTTATATCACTAGTTTGTCATTGTATGTTGATTGTTATGTTGTGTATTCCATGTACTATTTTTGTGTCCTTAGGTTTTATATAACTTTTACCTTATTTTACTATATATTTTGTGTTCTCATAAGTATAAATTTGTTGACATTATGCATGGAGTGATTAAATCACATTATGTTTGTTTTGATAAAAAAAATACAATATGGGTCTAGCTTTTACATTTGTTGCCCTGATTTTAAATTAAAAATAGACATTTCGTATGCTAAGTGTATTTTCAAGCTCTCTGTATTTTGATACCTCCTATATTAATTTAGGTCAGCGCCAGCGTCATTTATTGAGGACTACATATTTATGTATTTCATCAAGGTACATTTTCTACTATATACATCATTTATTGAGGACTGGGAATATATACATTCTATTTGTATTTCCATAGCTTCTATATTAGTTGCAGTCTGCACAAGAGACATTTATTGAAGACTCTAAATATATACATACTCATTCTATTTGTATAGATGCTATATTATTTGTGGTCTGCGCCAATGGCCTTTATTGAGGATTGTGAATATATACATGCTCTGTGTATTTTCATACCTCCTATATTAATTTTAGTTCGCGCCAGTTGAATTTATTCAGGGCTGGGAATATGTACATGCTCTTTGTATTTTCATACCTCCTATATTAATTGTGTCTAGCCCTAATGGCATTTAATAGTTCCTTTATTATTGTAGTTACATTGGATTGAAGAAAATCAATTTCAATGTGCGTGTACTTTGTGAAAGTACATCCACAAAACGTAAATTACTTGCATTTACATAAAGTACACGCTCCTTATAAATGTTTAATTTTAATTTATTACTTAGTTATGTTGATTTTATTATTTGAGTACGGTGATAATATACGTTTTCTCAATGTTTTCATATCTCATATATTAATAATCATGGTCCGCGCCAATTTACTTTTTGAGGAGTTGGAATATATACGTGCTCTCCATATTTAATAGCTCCTATGTTGTTATGATCCGTACCAACAAAATTTCAATGATATTCCACTATTTGTAAGATGTATTTTGATTGTGTTATTGATTATGAGTAATATCATAAAGTATGTTCAACTACAAACTAGCTAGTCACACTTTAAAGATCTTAACAGCACGAAACCTTTCACATTGATAGTCAATACTACTTACGATGACCGAATTCATTTTTTGCTTCGCATTAATGATAGAGACAATATGTTACTTGGTTTTTACTACTACTTTGACGACATTAAGTGAACTTTTGATGTATAAAAGCTGCAGGTAACTGAATCGAAAGCGTAGGATTTGGCAAAATGAATTAAGAAATATTGCTTAAGAGGTTTTGAAAGTGCTAACGCGTTTTGCATGGAACTATTGTATCACTTATTTTGTGAATATGTTATGAACAGATATTGTTGGTCTATATCTTGTTAAACAACAAGTCGTAGGTTTTATCTAGGAATGGACAGTAGGGAATTTATTTATTGAAATTTTTTGTTACGTATTTCTTGTATTTTGTTGATATTTGTATGAAGTGTTAAGAGAATATTACATGTAATTTTGTTAAACATTTATGTACTCAATGGAAATATAGTTCTTCTTCAATACGAAATTCATTTACTTTATATTTTCATCTGTATATTTTATTACCAATTGCTTGTACATTATGTTTTAAAGCTTGTATTCTATTGCAATGTGCATCGACTTTATTATTTTATGTGTGTGTACTTCATATCTTTGTGTGTCTACTTTAATCTTTATGCATTTACTTTATAGAAATGACTTTGAGGACAAGAGCGCAGAAGGGAAGGAATCTCTAAAAGGATATTGCTGATAAGAGTGGTCTGGAGAGTCCAATAAAAGTAGATAATAAGAGGACAAAGAAACCAGATAGGGAAGTTAATAAATATGACCAATATAAGTCAAACGTGTTGAGCTTCTATTATGTTTTGGCTAATTTTCGCTGCAAAAATAAGTGAGAATCATGTGAAGATTATGAAGAAGACTCATTTCTAACACCTATTCAATGCCTATTACATTGGAAAAGTAGTAAAGGGAGATCAGAAAAAGAGTGATAAAATAATTCTCTCCATTGCCACACTCTATAAATAGAAGACAATGTGTTTTAGGATGATTAACGATGCCCAAATAATCCCAAATGATGTAAGTCAAAATTTTGGGATCCTAATAATGGAGGGGTAAAAAAACTATCTATGAAGAAGAGATTGGATCAATCTTACCCCAAACTTTAATTTCTCAGCTGCTATTTCAAGCCAAACAAGAATATTGGAAAATCAGATATGACAAAAGGATTAAATACGTTGCTTAATTTTGATACCAATGAGGGAAAAAATGATTTTACTAAATTTGTTGTCCCCCACTTCATGACAATGCTCCTGTTATCCAACTCCAACTTTACAATAGGAGAATTGTTCACTCCATACATCAACGACATTAATGATATGATTAACTATAATTTGGATTCTCCTATCCATAAATTTCAGATAAACTATCTCGATAAAATGGCAACAAACAAAATAATTTTAATTCCATAACTGAATCAACGCACATCTACACATTTTAATGCTGAAGTACAGGAATGTTTCATAAAGTACACGCATATTGCATTGAACAAAATGATTTTCAATGTGCATGTACATTATGAAATATGCGTGTTTTTGGGTAAAGTACCCGCTTAAGCCATAAAGTGCATGCACATTTGATTGAACTATTTTTTTTAATTTGTGTGTACTTTATGTCTTGTTCATGTACTTTAAAAGTACACGCATAAGACATAAAGTACACACAAATCAAAAATCACAGTTCAATGAAATGTGCGTGTACTTTAACAATACTAACATTGCTACTTATATTAATTGGTTTAAATGGAATAACTGATAATTTTTATTCCAATTTTTACAGTATTGCGTGTAACACCTCGTAATTTATGGGTTTTTATTTTTATTAATTAATTCGGTAAACGGTAATTTACTTGAATCGTAAATTAATGAGAATTAATTAATTCAGTTATTTAAAACGGAGTATATTTAAATAAATTAACGGGTTAAAGTTAATTTTAAAAATTATTATCTGGATGGAGGTTTTGAGCGCGTGGTTGAGTCCCGTAGGGTAGAAATAGTCCGAAATGAGTGGCCATATGTATATATTGGGTTTTGAGACTTAATTAGACATATTTGAGCTCCAAATTAAGAATTTGGGACCTTTTTGGGAGGCCCGTAGGCCCAAAAATGGGATTAGAGTTTTTAACCTTAATTGTGTAAGGGTAAGGCAACTTAAAGTCATTTTAGAAGACTAAAATTGTGGAGAGCTTAAGAGGAGAGCCATTTGAAGAGAATTCGGGAATTTTGGGAGATTGCTTCAAGAACATGAGGAGATCCTTGAATTCAATCCAACATCCTCATCCAAATGCTTTGATCTAGAAATTGAGGCAAGTGCTTTAATTTTCAATTGTTAATTTGCATTTACCTATTCATATTAAAGGAGGTGGGAATCGATTAATAGGTTAGGGTTTATGTTCAGGGGAAATTGGGAATTTCTTTGATTTGGAGTTATAAATCTGTAGAGGTGTTAATATTTGACTAATTTTATGCCCTAAATTGGTGTAATGAGACACCCCAATTACTTAAATAAGTGGTGGCCAACCCGATATCCCAATAAATGCAGGAATCATAGATGGTCCATTCTTAGCATCACTGTCACGAAAATAAAAGTACCAGATAACCACCAATTATTTTAGAAAATGGATGTCAAATTAATTTATAAATTTAAATAAAACCATTTAGACAAACCAATATATAAAAGAAGGGGTATAATATATATAAGAGACAGTTTAATAACAAATTGTACAAAATAATAACCGAATAAGTTTTCGGTTAACAGAACAATACAATGGTTACACTAAGTATGATAAACAAATATCACAGTATATAGGAAATTAAAAATATGGGGCAACACACTCAAATGTTTGTCTGATCATAACTAGAATATACAAAAGATTAATGCGTCTATAACTAGAATCCTACAACATCTGAAAAAATGTTATAGCTCCCTGACACTGAGAAAGAAAAATCATATCGGGCCTGAGCATAAAAGTGAACCACGCAGTAAGGAGAAATATAAACGGGCCAGGGCCCGATTTGATATGGTATACGTGTGAATAAAATGCATAATAATTATGAGCACTAGACATGGCAAAGAGGTTGGATTCACCAATCAATAATAATCCTCCTCACCCTGTAATCAAAATACACATCCTAGTGTTCAACCAGCTCATTATGAATTACACTTCCTGTTTAATTAAGAGAAATAACTCAATTTCGTATTCATGCTTAACTTACACTTATGAGTACACATTAATGCAAGAGGATAACTTATTTTAATTACTATGATTACCTTTTCGGTTGTACACAATATGATTTCACAATTCCATTTCTCATTAGTAAATTCATTCTAAAATAATTGATTTATGAAATGCTTCACCATTTATAAATTAACACTTTCATAAGAATAGTTATAATCACAATATAACGATTCTAAGACCATCCTTCCGGGAGTCACCCCACTGGATGTGCCCCTAAATAGCTATCATCTTCCAGGGCCTAACACCAAGACAACCTGGGCCTCCTAGATCGCGTGATGTGGGAAGCGGCCATATACCTTCGACAGTGAGTCATAGCCATAACCGAAATTACCTCACTTCGAAAAAAAACATCACAACATATAACAACCGGTCCAATGGTCGAGGACTATATTATCCCTGCATTCACAAGCCAGGGGGGATCACCTCATGCGCATAACTTCGCTTATGATAGCATTTAGAGAGGTATGTATATGAATTTCAGTATCTCAAGATATGCTAATATAAAACATCCAATTTTTATATTTACAAAATCACTTGTGCTTAGCAATATGTGCCAATTTTAAAAATATGCATTTCTTATTCACGAACTCGTGTTTTATTAACGACATAGGCTACCAAGTATAATTATCCTCATATTAGTCATAAAGGGTTAAAAGTAATACTATAAGCCCCTAAGGGTAATTTTCCTCAATACTAGTCTCCAAAAGTCCTAAACAATATCACCCAACTCTCCCTAAATTGTAAGTTAGCTCACTAGAGGAAAATGACATTAACTCCTATTAAATAACCCATGTACTAAGGTAAAATTACCTCCATACTAATATAGGGTATTCCTTTCCCTAATATAGACCCCTAATACTCTTTTTTACTTCCCAAGAGAAGGTTCCTAGGTCTTAAACCTAAATGAAAAGGACTAGAAACTAAACTGGAAAAACCATATAAAACAACAAGGTTTTTTGAATCGATTCGCCTAGAGCCGAATCGATTCGCCCCTGCTAGCGAATCGATTCTGCTGAGAAAACCAAACTTTTGTCTCAACCCTAATCTATTAGGGCTTAATCCAAATCGATTCGGTTCCCCAGACCTGTAGCCCCCATCTTTAGCGAATCGATTCGCTGAGGTGGGTGAATCGATTCCCCCTGGTCAGATTGCCCAGTTTGGGCTACGGTTTGATATAAACCCTAAATTTCCCAATTTCAATTCTTCCCTCTAATCCCAACATCATCAACTAAAACTTTAACCAAATCATTCCTACACAATAACTAACTAATAACTTCAACTCAAATCAAATTTAAATCAAAGATTAAGGGTTTAAACACCAAAAATCATCAAAACCCATAAATGGTTTAAATCTAAAAAACCCAACTGTATATACAAATTATCCACACTAAATCATATATTTTCAAGTTTGAAACTTGCCTCAAGTTTTTAGTCTCGGATCCTCTTCCTGTAGCAACGATTGCAAGCTCAAAATCTCCCATTCTCTCTTTTCTCTCCATTTTCTCCCAAGATCTCTCTTCTCGCTAACTCTCTCTAAGTTTAAAACATAAAATGATCTAAAATCTCTAGCAAGACTAAAATACCCAATTGCATTACATCTACTCATTTAAATGTTACTACACAATTAAAAATGGCTCGTAACAACATAATTAAATCATAACCGCTCAAAAGTTCTCGGAACTCAAAAATGCAAGTTGGCACTTATTTTGACTATCTCAACCATTTTTGGACTAAAAGTACTCTCTAAATTGGCATCCAGAATATCGTACAATATTTCATGTTCCAATGTCATATTAAATCATAGTAATGATCCAATTGGAATGTAAGTCATAACCGTCGCTCAAAACACAATGACACAATAGAACACAATATTATGCTATTTACATCCACATAGCAGTAAATATGTAAAACTAAGTAAATATTACCTCTTAAATCACTTAAAATAATATTCACTTCAACTTCCTTTATTTTTTATAATTAACCCACAAGGCAAATTATTATAAAAATAATATCCCAAAAGTAATGGGTATTACATAATCTCCCCCTTATAAGGGAATTGTGCACTCAAAATCAAGGCATTCCTTATAAAAAAGACTAGGGGGTACTCCTCTCAAATATCGTTCTCGCATCTCACGTAAATTCCTCGACATTTTGGGGTCCCCCCATAGGACTCAGACTAAGGGCACCGCTTTCGATCTTAGCCTACACTCTCCGTGATTTAAGATAGAAATCTATCGTTCCTCATAGGAAATATTGGGCCTACCTTTACAATAATAGGGAAAAAGGTCTACATAACGCGGCGTAAGATTTCCTTACTTTCGGAATTGCGTTATACCCTTCATCGGGATTCTCGCACAAAAAATTGGTCCCCTACCCCCATTTCTTCATGATTTCAATGCGCTTCGACATAACCCTCCTGGAAAACTGGTGCAATTCATATACGGCTTCGAATGAACTCACTCTTCGAAGAGATATCTTCGATCATTTCGTGTCCAAGGAGTTTATGGTCTCCTGCTTCTAACCAATAAGCAGGTGAGCTATGCGGCAGGCCATACAAAGCCACATAAGGTGCCATACCTATTATGAATTGGTAGGAATTATTGTATGAACATTCGTCCAATAGAAGTCACTGTTCCCATTCTTCTTTAAAGTCAAGTACACACATCCAAAGCATATCCTCTAACATTTAGTTGACTCTCTGAGTTTGTCCATCCATTCACATGTGGTAGGACATACTTAACTTCAGTTTGGTTCTCATCACTTTCGAAAAACTTTACTAGAAATGGGATACGAAAATCTTGTCTCGGTTCGACACTATATTGATAGACACCCCACAAAACTTCACAAACTCTGCAATAAAGGGCTGGGCATAAGGTTCCGTATTAATCCATCCGCATTGGTAGGCAGTGTGGCGATTTGGTTAAATGATCGACGATTTCCCAAATAAAACCATTAACACTTTGCATTGTGGGAAATCCGGTGATAAAATCCATGGTTATACTCTCCTATTTCCACACGGTATTTCTAACGGTAGCAACGATCCCATGATCATTGGTGATCTACAATCACCAATTGACAAGTGGCGCATTGGGAGACAAACTCAGAAATGTCCCTTCCTTGCACCCCACTACTCTCATTACACTAGTAGGTGCAATAGTTAACACTGACATAAATTCTCTTACTATAGCATCCTCCTGGTTAAGCTCTTCCCACTTAGCTTTCCATGCCTTCACTAGTTCCCCCATAGGTTTTCTACTCAGCATATCCGCTACCCCATTTTCCTTTCCTGGGTGATAATGACTATAGAATTGATAGTATTTTACGAACTCCAACCACCAACTTTGTCGCCTACTTAGATCTTTGTACAAGAAAAAATATTGTAATGACTTGTGTCCGTGAAAAGGCTAAATTTCTTGTCCAGGAGGTGGTGGCTCCGTATCTTTAAGGAGAACCCCAATGCGGTGAGCTCTAAATCATGCGTGGGATAATACTTCTCACAGGGCTTATGCTTGCGAGACGTATACACAATGGCCCCATGTTCCATTATTAACACACCTCCCAATCATTGTAGAGCGCATTCGCAAAGACCAAATAATCGACTCCCAATCTTGACAACGCGAGTACGGGAGTAAAGGTCAACTTGCCTTTTAGGTCCTCAAAAGCTAAGTCATAGACGTAACACTATCTTTAAGGATGGGCCTCACATTCTTTTCATCCTAGTGTCCCTAGTTACTCAAGATTCCATTCTTCTTATTCCTGGATACCCAATCCTTCTTAAAGTTAACCCACTTATCTTCTCGTGGTTAACTCCCTACAGCCTTCTGATTAGGCATAAATTTTTCCCAATTTATCCCTTTAATTTAGTTACTTATAGCACCTCCAACAACGTAATTGATTGGATTTTATCTCATAATCTTGCAACTGACTTATCCTAACGAGTACACCGAGTTTCTGGTATTTCGTACTAATTTTGTAGGTATTTAATGTCAATAAAGAAAGAAACCAGAAAATCAAGAAAGAAAAGAAGGAAAAGTCAAAAGGGCAAAAGTGTAATTTTTACCCTGAATTCGGATAAGGCATCTGAAGAGAAGTTGAAGATATCAAGTTCATCAGCACGTAGGAAGAAACAATACCTCATTCGGAGTCCCGGAATCAAAGATATGAGCAGTCAAAGTTGAGGAAAAAAGTCAAAGAGGCAGACCGGTCCGCCGTAGCCCCGGACCGGTCCGCAGTGCCATACTCCAGAGAACCTCGGATCAAAAGAAAACCGAAGAAGGAAGAAAATAAAAAGAACCGATCCGCCTCAGACCGGTCCGCTAGGAAATAAAAGGATCGGTCCGGCTGTCGAGTTTTGAATTTTTAATTCCCTCTAATGGAGAGTCCTAGTGCAACTAAAACTCCTAAACTTTGTAGGGTATATAAACTCGATTTATTATCATTTTTAGTACGGGGAATTAATATAATTTTCCCCTCTTTCCAGAAAACCATAGTTTAGAGATAGTTTATTCTTTTAATTTCAAAGTTGAAGATTGTTCAGAATTCCGTGATTGCAAGTGTTCTTAATTAATGCTTTTACTACTTTGGTAAGATTAGTGAGTTATTTCCTCTGTTTAATTCCTTTTTACATCACTCTACAAATTTTCCTTAGTTTAATTATGGTTTTCTGCACATCAAAAATTGTTTTCCTTAGTTTTAGCATGCTAGGCTAGATTTTCTGAGGCCAGGATACATGAACTCAGCCTGATGTGATAGTTGCATGTGTATAACATTAATCCTCTGAATTTACTGATTGATTACAACTGGATTGCGTAGGAACACGATAATTATCGATCTTTAGATCTCGTTTGTTTTTGGGTAATCGGGATGCTTTAGAGTGCAATTCGAGTTTAACTATCGCAATATCGATTTACTCGTCCTCTGATTAAGTATGATGCAGGCTTGAACCTCATATATGTAATGCTTGGGAGTACTAAATTCTAGGTCTAATTAATCAATTAAATTTACGATTAGTATTATAATGCAATACACTAGGGTTAGGGGATTGTATTCCCGTCCTGTTTTTCTCAATTATAGTTTAAAGTTTTAAATCTTTCTTAGTCAGTATTTTAGGTAATTTAGTATAATTGCACCTTTTCATAATTTCATAATTGCATCTAGTGTAGTTGTTCCACAAACCAATCATTTTTCCATTTCCTTTAGAGTCAGAGTTAGGATTTCCTTATCTATCCAACGTCGTCACAACTCTGTTGTCCTATTTCCCTATGGATACGATCCCGACTTATCGGGTTTATTACTAACGCGATAGGCTTACACTTGAGCCTAGAGTGAACGCACATTAGAGACACTTTCTTAGTCGCGTCATGTTTTTGGCGCCGTCGCCGGGTATTTAGGTAGACATAGGATTAGATCGAGTCAATCTAAAACTTTGACCAAAAATTTTCGAAAATCCCAAAACATAAAAAAATTCAAAGAGCAAAAAAAGATTCATCATCATCTCTCACAAGCTATTAATGCAAAATTCTGAACTCACTCCCACAACCTACCATACTCCAACCAGCATTCACGAAAACCCAATAGTTGAGTACGACCCCGATAGCCCTCACACTCCTAACGCCCCATAGTTCTGGATTCCACCTCCCACACCGTCACACTCAAACTCAAACAAAACTCCATTCTCCTTCTTAGGACACACCCCGAGCACACTTCAAGCATACCAAGTGAGAGCACCGAGTCGTTAAGAGAGAGAGAGAGATGTCGCAACACGGTAGTACAGGAATTCTTCCCACCGCATCGAACAATCTCCATAAAGTCTCAAATTCAAGCGTTCAGACAATCAAAAAATGAGCCATTTCATCAATGTTACGAGAGTTTCAATGAATTAGTTACTTCATGCCCCCATCATGGATTTGATTCAGTGCAAATCATTTCCTTTGTCTATAATGGGCTGAATCTTAACTCCAAGCAACTCGTTGAGACCATGGGTAGTGTTCCCTTTGTCGACTTAGATGCCCACGATGTTGAGCTTCACCTGAGGTATGTCGCCGAGACTACCCAATCCTGGGATACATCTAATCCTACTACTCAAAATCAATATCGTCAAGTGACCACCACTCCATCGACGTCCGGTCTATTTCACATAGATAAGAACTCTATGACGGACAGTCGATTGGAGACCCTTGAGAAAGGATTTCGAGACCTATGTGAGTTATGGAAGAGGATCAACTGGATCCATTGCAAATCCCATCGAGAAGGTGTGTGCGATTTGTGAGGCGGGACATTCAACTGAGGAATGCCCAACTATACCCGCCTATAAAGTGATGCTTCAAGAGCAAGTTAGTGGTATAGGAGGATTTAAGGGTAATTTTGGTGCACCGCACGAGAATTCTTACAACTCTTCATGTAAAAACCATCCTTGTTTTAGCTATGGGAAACAACATGCTGCGATGAACCCTAGTTCACATGTTGCCTCTCCTCCACCACAACACTTTCAACATGCTCCACACATGCAAGGACATGTGCAAGGACCACCACCTCAAGGAGCATATATCCCACCACCACAGAGAACTCTCGAGGATACTATGAATCAATTTATCAATAGCCAGACTACAACCAACGCTATATATGATCGCCTGATTAGCGACATAAATGCAAGTCTATCAAAGATTCAATCCTCGTTGAGTGTCCAAGATAAGGACAAATTTCCTGCCCTGGGCCAAAGACCTACCCAAGGTCAAACTAGTGTTAGCTCCAACTCGACAGAACATCAGGATCAATGTCAAGCTGTGACCACTCTTCGTAGTGGGAGAGTCATTGATTTATCACCTCCCCCACACGACACAACGAAAGACAAGGAGATTTCACAAGGCACGAAAGAGGCTGAAGATGTCCCCTTGAATGAGAGTGACAAAGAAGACGCTAGTGAGCTCGAGGTAGTAGTGAAACCACCCTTCGCGGAACCGTTTCCTCAAAGGTTGATATCTTCCAATAAAGGAAACCCACGTGATGACGTGCTAAAGCAAGTAAAGCAGAACTTACCTTTCCTCGACGCCATTAAGCAAATTCCATCTTATGCAAAAGTCATCAAAGACTTGTTGAAGGCAAAAAGAAAGATGAAGGTAAATAAGAATGTCATTCTAGCACAGAACGTTAGCTCCATTCTACTGAACGATCTCCCGCCTAAATTTAAAGATCCCGGTGCACCCACCTTTTCCTGTATCATTGGAGAAAATAAAATCGAAAAAGCCTTACTTGATTTGGGATCAAGTGTCAATATTCTCCCTTACTCCATCTATAGGAAACTTGATTTGGGCGACCTCAAGCCCACAAAGTTCACTCTCCAATTAGCAGATCTAAGCGTGAAGATCCTAAGAGGTATAGTTGAGGACGTGATCGTCCAAGTTGACACTTTCTATATCCCGGTAGACTTTGTCATTTGGGAGACGCAGCCCTCCTTTACCTAGAGCAACCATGTTCCCATCATCCTCGGGCTCCCATTCCTAGATACAGTTAACGCAATCATCAATACTCGAAATGGGCGAATGCAACTCACTTTTAGGAACATGACCTTAGAAACCAACATCTTCCATATAGCCCAACATACAGGGGAATAAGATGATCTTCACGCGGTGAGCTTCATAGATGATATAGTAGAGGAGTACTTTGAGGAGAATTATTACGAAGACATCTTAGGGTCCTATTTAGTGTCGAGCCACGAGAGTGAGGGGATGTACACCGCATTCGAGAGGTAGGCTGAGGAGTTGAGAAAGTTACTTGATGAGAGAGCGTCGGACGAGGACACAAGAGATGTAAGTTGGGTTTCTAGATTCGAGGAGTTACTTCCAAGGGATACACGCATGGTTCCCTCAAGAGACAAATTTCCAATCCTCGAGTTGAAGAAAATCCCCTCCCATAATAAATATGCATACCTAGGAGAGGATGAGACATTTCCTATTGTTGTCTCCTCTAGCCTAGACAACGAGTAGGAGGGTAAACTGTTGAAAATTCTGAGAAAGTACCAAAGTGCTTTTGGTTGGTGCATTGCTGATTTGAAGGGGATAAGTCCTTTGATTTTCACCCACAAGATCCATCTTGAAGAGGATGTCAAGCCCTCAAGATAAATGCAAAGAAGGCTAAATCCCAATATGATAGAAGTGGTGAGAGCCGAAATCATAAAATTATTGGATGCTAGGATTATCTACCCAATCTCGGATAGCAAGTGGGTGAACCCTATTCAATTTATCCCGAAGAAGTCGGGCATGACACTGATTGATAATGATAAGGGAGAGCTAGTTCCCCAATGTACCACCAGCGGGTGGTGCGTTTGCATTGATTATCGAAAACTCAATACGGGAACTAGAAAAGACCATTTTCCCTTGCCATTTATTGATCAAATGCTTGAAGCAGGCCACCCTTACTATTGCTTCTTTGATGGTTATTCTTGATATAACCAAATTGAGGTAGATACACTTGATCAAGAGAAAATGACTTTCACATGCCCTTTTGGTACGTTTGCCTACAAACGTATGCCATTCGGCTTGTGTAATGCACCCGCGACCTTTAAAAGGTGCATGTTTAGTCTCTTTAGCGATATGGTTGAGAGAGGACTCGAAGTGTTCATGGACGATTTCAGCATTTTTGGCACCTCTTTCGACCTTTGTCTAGAAAAACTGTTACAAGTACTTGCCCGGTGTGTGGAGAAGAACTTAGTGCTAAATTGGGAGAAATGCCATTTCATGGTCACCGAGAGAATAGTTCTTGGCCACATAGTATCATCGAAGGGAATAGACGTTGATAGGGCAAAGATAGATGTCATAGCTGATCTTCCCCCACCAAAATCGCTCAAAGACGTGCGCTCCTTCTTGGGCCACCCGTGGTTTTATCGAAGGTTCATTAAGGACTTTAACGTCGTCGCTAGACCCTTAAGCAACCTACTCATTAAGGACACCCCATTCGAGTGGACGGAAGCATGCCAAAGCTCTTTTAAAAAATTGAAAACATGCTTGTTTCCTCTCCCATCATGCTTGTTCTATATTGGTCGTTACGATTCGAACTTATGTGTGATGCTAGCGATTATGCGATCGGGGCTATTTTGGGCCAAAGAAAAGATAATCAAGATCACGTCATCTATTATTCTAGTCGGACTCTTACTGGATCACAACTTAAATACTCTACCACGGAGAAGTAGTTGCTAGCGGTAGTCTTTGCCCTTGATAAATTTCAATCATACCTTATCGGTTCTCCCATTACTTGCTTCACCGACCATGCGATATTAAAATACCTACTTGCAAAGAAAGATGCAAAGTCGCGCCTCATAAGGTGGATCATACTCCTACAAGAGTTAAATCTCTCCATCAAAGATAAGAAAGGGGTAGAAAACATTGTGGCTGACCACTTATCACGACTTTCGTCCGACGTACCTAGTGATCCCATACCTATAGATGAATACTATTCAGATGAGCAACTTTTTGCTACCTCTTCTTTTCCCTGGTTTGCGGATATAGTAAATTACCTTGTCAAGGGAGTCGTCCCTCCCGACTGGACACCGCAAGATAAGAAGAGGTTTCTTACTTGGTCGCGCATGTTCTTCTATGACGATCCTTTCCTTTTTAAATATTGCGTCGACCAAATCATCCGACGATGTGTACCGAATGACGAGATCCCAAAAGTCATCCAGTTTTGTCATTCGGAAGCTTGTGGAGGCCACTTTTCGATGAAAAAGATGGCCGCTAAAATTCTTCAATGCGGCCTTTATTGGCCCACAATATTATCGAATGAGAACGATGCTTGTAAATCTTTCAATAGGTGCCAACGGATGGGAGCCATTACCCGACGAGACATGATGCCTCTTACCGCCATACTCATTATTGAGATCTTCGACTGTTGGGGTATTGACTTCATGGGCCCTTTCCCCCATCCTTTGGTTTCCTATATGTAATACCCCGTAATTTTAATGACTTTTAAAATGGGTTATATTTTAAATTAATGGATTAATTGGATCTTATTATAAATTAATTCATTTGGTTTTTATCCGAATTGTGGATATTAAAATGGATGATTCTGAATATTACTTAAAGATATTTAGGTAATATATGAATGTGATGTCATTGATATGACGGTATGATATAATTTCTCGGTAAATTGGATTTTTAGTCAGACGCGGTATGGGATGTGTCGGGACTAATTTGTTAAATTAAAAAGGGAACATATTTTTATATCATCCTTGTAGTCATTTCAACTGCGTCATTGCGTCCGGAAGGGTTGAGATAGTCGGAAAAGTCTATTTGGATGTTGATATTGGGTCTCGGGTCATTTGGAAATGAAAAGACAACCCAAAAGAGCATTTTGGTTATTTTTACAAGGGGGATGAATAGTGATTTCGGGTTTTGTCTTATTATAAGTATTTGGAGATTAGTGTATATAGGTTCATTTCATCTCTTATACACAAAATTTAAAAGTCATCTTCTTAGAGATTGCTTGGAAAGAAAAAGAAGTTTGCTTGGGAAGGAGGAGAACCAAAGGTCAAAGGTCACCACCACCATCACCACCTGTGTTATTCAACTCCAAAGGATCAGATCTTCATTAGAGGCAAGTGTTTGATATTTGCAATTTAAGTTCGTATATTGTCCATGTTAGGATAGTTATAAAAAGAGATGATTTTCATGCTTGGAAGATGAAAGGATATAGTTGTTAATGGATTTTTGGAATCTAAAAATATATAGGAATTAAACTCATGTTGTAGGTAGTTAGTAATCCAATAAATATTCATCAATTTGTGGAAGAAATTCTGAAAATAATTTAGTGTTCTTGAAGATAATATGTTGATAATTTTTTTGGAAAAAGAGGCAAAAACGAGTGGAATGAGAAGAGCCAATTTGGAATGTTTAGATCTTCTTTTTGAGTGCATTTGGATGAGATTTAAGAAAAACTCAAAACACATACCTGACCCAATTTTTCGTGTAGAATCCAAATATGAAGTCGGATTGATGATTTGAATAATTTTTGGATCTGATTTTTCTGAGTATTTAAAATATGAGAATTCATGATGTTGTTTCTTTTTAATGTTGGTTCTTATCACAAAACTTTTGTGGATCTTTGGTGATTATTATTTGGATATTATGGGACTTAGAAAATATCAGTAAACCCTTGATAAGATTTGAGTTAATTTGATTTGGATTCAAGTGATTAAAATGATAAAAATTATATTGAATGGAATTTCGGTTGCTAGATTCATATGTTAAATTCCAAATGGGGATGTATGGGGATTTAAGATAGGACCAATAGGGGTGATTTAATATAAAACCTGGGTATCCTTAAGTTTACAAGAGGGTTTAATCCTAAGTGAAAGAATATGTGTTTATAATAAATTTGAAACTATCGGTTTTAACCTTAATTAAAAGGAGAACTAAACTCGTAGTAGTTCGGGAGAAATAATGTTATGGACCAGTAGGATATTAGTGACTTCTTACTGAATATATGTTGAGGAAAAACCTATTTGAATCGTGTGCATTGAGTGAGGGTAGCCTTAGGGTTACAATTTGAACATCAATGACTGAGTTTAAGCTCATTATTGATTTCACAAGGACGGAGTGTAATACAAGAGCATAGTGGTGTGTCTCCTGGATAGAGATGGGAGTTTAGAACACATTTGGTTGAAAGAAGGTATGAGGTTATCCCGATCGCATAGTTGAAGTTGTCGGACCTCCTCGATCGACAAAGTTAAGTAGTAGTGTATTGGAGGGGTTCCTTGTTTGGATTTCGCTTTGCGAGATGCTCCGCGCATGAACCTTAACGACGTCGGGAGTGGAGAGATGTTATAGGATGCGAGGATAATTAAATTATGAAGTAAAGATATGACATTTTGATACGTGGGATTTAAAGAGATATAATGCTACGTAAGGGAATAATCTAAGGTTAATGTGAGTACCTTGTTGTTAGTATACTATAGGTATGATAATGCCTATTTGATTGATTGATGATTTATGTGTATGACATACCTAGCTTACTTGCTATCGGTGGGAGGTTTGCGCGTGAGGGCAGTCATATCCTGATAAATCCATGGGATCTTTGATTTGTCGCTCGAGAACATAGGTCTATGAAAGACTTATCGGGGAGTTGATAAGTCCGCTGACTGTGGGTACGTAGGTATGTGCGTGACCCATGGGTATGAGAACTATGTTCGCCTCCAATGATTGTGTTGTTGATTGTGATTCGAGGAATCTTAACGAACCTTTAGTCCCTTATTCGGCGACAAGCGATATTGGGACATGATAGCAGAGTAATGCATTGCACCGCAGCTGTGACTCGGGGTGCCGCATTATATATGAATATATATATAATGAATTAAATGATTGAATGGTTATATTGTGGTTAAGTCATCTACTGTGTGATAATTGTAGATAAAGGCGAATTGAGAAAAGAATGGAATTAAGTTAATGAATGTTTATTCTTATAGAATTGAAAAGCTTAATTCATATTAATGAGAAATGATTCATGTAAATGAGAAACTAATCATATAAATGAGAAATGTAAATGAATAATAATGTGATGTATGGTATGGGACATACGGGGATTATGATATGGGAAAGGAATTATATTATGGAACTAGTGAGGAGGAACCATTAACTAGGAGGTTAATAGGAAACGTTAAGTGTGCACTCTAGTTGAGAGGTGAGAATGGAAAGTGAGAGTTGGGTCTAACATGTACGTAATAAAAGATTTATTGCACTTGTTAAATACTTGCTGTTTTCAAAATTATTTACACAATCGGGCTCTGACCCGTTTTCTTGCATATTTTCTTTTCTATTGTATCTTCTATATCAGGTGTCCAGCAACAGGGACGCCAACCTTAGAGGATTATGACAGGCTATGGATTTATGGAGTTTTGCTTAGATGGCTATCTTCATTTTATTCACAATATTCTCTTAGTAGGGCATGTCACCCAAAGGATTCAGTTATCTCTTTTCTATCGGAGTCAAATACTATTGTATTCGTGTCTTTTTAATACATTTTACATTGTTGGGATTACTGTAATGGATTAATATTATGTGGGAATGTTTATTACAAATGATGTTAAATTCTTTTATGTTATCTATTTGGTTATCAGTGTTGTAGAATAAAATGTGTTGTGTTATTCTTAAACTAGAAACGAATTTTGTTGAATTAAAATTTGGAAAGTTTTTAACACCAGCTTAATTGGGTATTGGGTGAGTTGTAAATGTTTTCGGCAGTGATGCTAAGAATGAGCCAACTGTATATTCTGTTTTAATTTGGTATGGGGCTGGCCACCTGGTATTTAATTAGGCGGGGTGTTACAGGTGGTATCAGAGCATCAGGTTCTAGTGTCCTTTAGGATCTGTACGGCTTACTGTGTTTTCAGCTTTGCGCTCTTTGATGTAGAGACCAATGTTTAGGATTGTTGATTTCTTTGGTAAGATTACGTATATATTAGTGAATCTTATTTGCATTCGGACGAGTTCGTACAAGAAGTATGGCAGATGAGGGCCATTGGATGGATAGTGGAGATCGTACTTAGGAGGTTATGAAGTATGTTCGAGTATGATGACTGTAGTCAAGGTCACCCCTATTATGGAAAAATTGAGGAGAGTCATTAGTAGAAGTTCTTGAAATGCGGGAATTGTGTGTGTTACCTAACGAAGGCAATATATTCAAAGTCTTCGGCATATAGTTGAGTGTGGTGAACTAGAACTGAAAATTTGGGGGTAAAATTTTTCTTGACTCATCGGAGCAAAGTTATAATATTGGGATTCAATAACCCCCACCCGCAAATGAGGGTATGTTTCCTATCTAAGGAAGTATGAGGCGTATTGATTTTTGTAGCAATTAATATTGTGTGGAAAAAAAGGGTTGCTAAACTTAGCCTATAGCATCGTTATTTATGTAGACTCACTGAGGGGTGTGGGACACCTATATATTACATGTTATCACGTGGGTTTGATTTTTATCATGGGATTACTTACTTTGGGCATGTCCGAGCACGATGTGACTATCGGCATGCAATGACTTGTGGTATACGAGAGCGTATGTACTACTATTAACCAGCATCTTATCTTGTAGAGAAGAGTAGATGAGTAGACTCTATTTGAAATCAACAATAAAAAAAAAAAAACCTAATTTTTTTTGTTTAAATCGATAAACCTAATATGTTTTTTTTTTATAAACCAAAATTTTATATAATTGACTAAGGACCTTAGGAGTTTCGATGACCGACTACTTTAGGAAGTAGTGTATCGGGGTGGTTTCTTGTTTCGATTCCGCTTGCGAGACACCCCACACATGAAACTAATAATCGTTGGGATTCGAAATAAGATAGGTCTTTAGGATATGAGTTTATAACCTTTGCTATAATTATGGAAGTTGTACGATAGGGTGTATGGGCGCCCTGGATGATTGGATTCTAGTAGTTTTAATAATTGTGAAACAGTAAGTAGTTGTGACTTCAGGATTTATTTGTTTAATAAGTGAGGATCATTTTTCCCAAACTTTGTCACGAGGACGGTATAGGGAAGATTGGGTATAATTTAAATTTGATTCAGTTGGAACTATATGGTGAGACTTAGTGTAACATCGATGGGGATTTTCGTTAATGTACTGTATGGGCGGTACTACATAGATTTCATGCGATGGGAGATTTATACTCGGAGTTGACCTTATCAGTATGGTTCATTTTACTGAATTTCGGGACGAAATTCTGTTATAAGGGGGGAAGTATGTAATACCCCGTAATTTTAATGACTTTTAAAATGGGTTATATTTTAAATTAATGGATTAATTGGATCTTATTATAAATTAATTCATTTGGGTTTTATACGAATTGTTGATATTAAAATGGATGATTCTGAATATTACTTAAAGATATTTAGGTAATATATGAATGTGATGTCATTGATATGACGGTATGATATAATTTCTCGGTAAATTGGATTTTTAGTCAGACGCGGTATGGGATGTGTCGGGACTAATTTGTTAAATTAAAAAGGGAACTTATTTTTATATCATCCTTGTAGTCATTTCGATTGCGTCATTGCGTCCGGAAGGGTTGAGATAGTCGGAAAAGTCTATTTGGATGTTGATATTGGGTCTCGGGTCATTTGGAAATGAAAAGACAAACCAAAAGGGAATTTTGGTTATTTTTACAAGGGGGATGAATAGTGATTTCGGATTTTGTCTTATAATAAGTATTTGGAGATTAGTGTATGTAGGTTCATTTCATCTCTTCTACACAAAATTTAAAAGTCATCTTCTTAGAGATTGCTTGGAAAGAAAAAGAAGTTTGCTTGGGAAGGAGGAGAACCAAAGGTCAAAGGTCACCACCACCATCACCACCTGTGTTATTCAACTCCAAAGGATCAGATCTTCATTAGAGGCAAGTGTTTGATATTTGCAATTTAAGTTCATATATTGTCCATGTTAGGATAGTTATAAAAAGAGATGATTTTCATGCTTGGAAGATGAAAGGATATAGTTGTTAATGGATTTTTGGAATCTAAAAATATATAGGAATTAAATTCATGTTGTAGGTAGTTAGTAATCCAATAAATATTCATCAATTTGTGGAAGAAATCCTGAAAATAATTTAGTGTTCTTGAAGATAATATGTTGATAATTTTTTTGGAAAACGAGGCAAAAACGAGTGGAATGAGAAGAGCCAATTTGGAATGTTTAGATCTTCTTTTTGAGTGCATTTGGATGAGATTTAAGAAAAACTCAAAACACATACCTGACTCAATTTTTCTTGTAGAATCGAAATCTGAAGTCGGATTGATGATTTGAATAATTTTTGGATCTAATTTTTCTGAGTATTTAAAATATGAGAATTCATGATGTTGTTTCTCTTTAATGTTATTTCTAATCCCAAAACTTTTGTGGATCTTTGGTGATTATTATTTGGATATTATGGGACTTACAAAATATCAGTAAACCCTTGATAAGATTTGAGTTAATTTGATTTGGATTCAAGTGATTAAAATGATGAAAATTATATTGAATGGAATTTCGGTTGCTAGATTCATTTGTTAAATTCCAAATGGGGATGTATGAGGATTTAAGATAGGACCAGTAGGGGTGATTTAATATACACCTGGGTATCCTTAAGTTTACAAGAGGGTTTAATCCTAAGTCAAAGAATATATGTTTATAATATATTTGAAACTATCGGTTTTAACCTTAATTAAAAGGAGAACTAAACTCGTAGTAGTTCGGGAGAAATAATGTTATGGACCAGTAGGATATTAGTGACTTCTTACTGAATATATGTTGAGGAAAAACCTATTTGAATCTTTTGCATTGAGTGAGGGTAGCCTTAGGGTACGTAGGTATGTGCGTGACCCATGGGTATGAGAACTATGTTCGCCTCCAATGATTGTGTTGTTGTTTGTGATTCGAGGAATCTTAACGAACCTTTAGTCCCTTATTCGGCGACAAGCGATATTGGGACATGATAGCAGAGTAATGTATTGCACCGTAGCTGTGACTCGGGGTGCCGTATTATATATGAATATATATATAATGAATTAAATGATTGAATGGTTCTATTGTGGTTAAGTCATCTACTGTGTGATAATTGTAGATAAAGGCGAATTGAGAAAAGAATGGAATTAAGTTAATGAATGTTTATTCTTAGAGAATTGAAAAGCTTAATTCATATTAATGAGAAATGATTCATGTAAATGAGAAACTAATCATATAAATGAGAAATGTAAATGAATAATAATGTGACGTATGGTATGGGACATACGGGGATTATGATATGGGAAAGGAATTATATTATGGAACTAGTGAGGAGGAACCATTAACTAGGAGGTTAATAGGAAACGTTAAGTGTGCACTCTAGTTGAGAGGTGAGAATGGCAAGTGAGAGTTGGGTCTAACATGTACATAATAAAAGGTTTATTGCACTTGTTAAATACTTGATGTTTTAAAAATTATTTACCCAATCGGGCTCTGACCCGTTTCCTTGCATATTTTCTTTTCTATTTTATCTTCTATATCAGGTGTCCAGCAACAGGGACGTCAACCTTAGCGGATTATGACAGGCTATGGATTTATGGAGTTTTTCTTAGACGCCTATCTTTATTTGATTCACAGTATTCTCTTAGTAGGGCATGTCGCCCAAAGGATTCAGTTATCTCTTTTCTATCGGAGTCAGATACTATTGTATTCGTGTCTTTTTAATACATTTAACATTGTTGGGATTACTGTAATGGATTAATATTATGTGGGAATGTTTATTCCAAATGCTTTTAAATTCTTTTATGTTATCTATTTGGTTTTCAGTGTTGTAGAATAAAATGTGTTGTGTTATTCTTAAACTAGAAATGAATTTTGTTGAATTAAAATTTGGAAAGTTTTTAACACCAGCTTAATTGGGTATTGGGTGAGTTGTAAATGTTTTCCACAGTGATGCTAAGAATGAGCCAACTGTATATTCTGTTTTAATTTGGTATGGGGATGGCCCCCTGGTATTTAATTAGGCGGGGTGTTACACTATACATCCTTGTTGCGGTAGACTACATTTCTAAATGGGTAGAAGCTCTAGCTACCAAGAAAAATGAAAACAAAGTGGTGATAAAGTTCATGCAGGAACACATACTTTCCAGCTTTGGCGCTCCGAAAGCGATAATTAGTGATAATGGCAAGCATTTTTGCAATAGTCCATTCGCGAAGCTCATGAGAAAGTATGGTGTCGTTCACAAGGTTGAAATGACTTATCACCCACAAACGAATGGGCAGGACGAACTAGCAAATCGAGAAATCAATAACATTCTTGAAAAGACCATCAGGCCTTCCCGAAAAGATTGGTCACTTAGATTGAACGATTCGCTATCGCACCACATATAAAAATCCACTCAGCATGTCCCATTTCCACTTTGTGTATGGAAAACCTTGACATCTTCCTATGGAATTAGAACACAAGGTGTATTGGGCGATTAAGTAGTTAAACTATTCCATGGATAAGGCTAGTGAATCTCGCAAGCTTCAATTAAATGAGTTAGAAGAAATACGCAATGTTGCGTATGAGAATGCTAAAATTGCTAAATAAAGGGTGAAACTCGCTCACGATAACATCATTCGACGCAAAGAGTTTCTTCCCTGGCAAAAAGTGCTTCTCTATAACTCTCGGCTTCATCTCTTTTCGGGCAAGTTGCGATCACGATGGTCTGGCCCGTTCATTGTGAAGAATGTTTTCCCTCATGGAGATGTTGAATTAGACAATTTGAAAGGGGGAAATACATTCAAAGTAAACGAACAACGCCTAAAGCCATATCTCGAGGCGTGTGTGGAAGAATTCAACATCGTTTGGTTGTCAGACCCCGTTTATGGGGTAGAATGAGATGTTAGAGTGAGGTCGTCGCACCCCTGACGCGTATGGGGTGAGAGTCGCGTGTGTAGTAAGAGTCGATAGGATTAGGTTACATTCGGGAGAAAGAATTCACATGTTTTGGGAAATTGAGTCAAGTTGCATTGACCATTGATATTGAGAGGTTTTTAGTCCAAATTTGATAGGGAGTATGTTGTGAAAGTGAAAATTGTCACAGAAGAGCCATCGAAATTAAGTTAGAGGGAAATCCAACTCAAAAACAAGAGCCGGACCGGTTCCTTTATTTTAGGTCCGGACCGATCTTCCCCGGACCGGTTCCTTTCATTTTGTGTTGGACCGGTTCCATAATCGAATTGGCTTTCATATTACAGGACCAAACCGGTCCGATCCCCAGGCGGACCGGTCCGCTATCTGCAGAATTTTCCCCCATTTCCCTAGGTTCACCCCCATCTCCCCAATCCCCTTAATTCCCTCCCAATTTGTCCCCCCCCCCCCCCCCCCCACACCCAACCCTTCCATTTCCATCCCAAATCCACCCCCTTTTCCCTGCCACCACTTTCTCTCCAAATTCCAACCCTACCCACACCATTCCACCTATAAATACCTACCTCTATCCTTCCTTTCTCCCCACACCATCAACCAAATCCGTTCTCTCTTCTATCTTCCTAAATTTCAAGCCACCTCTCCTTGGTATCATGGCCCAACGCCCTGCCCCCACCAAATTCGACTCCATAGAGATCCTCCCTTCCGGCCATGGAGAATTCCGTTCTCGCTAAGAGGAACGATGGTGCCATCGATTCTTCGGTCCGGATCGCAAAATCCATTTAGAGCATGTTGTCCAATGGACTGGTCTGCCCCACTCAGTCATCGCCCTTTTCATGGCTAGGGGTTGGTGCCGATTCCTCAACGAACCCTATGAAGCAGCTTGGGCGGCCGAGGTGCGCTCCTTTTATGGACCCTTATCCAGACGGGACAATTCGAGACTCAAGCCTACGTGGATGGTACCGTCATCCCCTTTTATTTAGCCCTTCTCACGGCTAAATTGGCCGAATACGATGTTCCCGATGTTCAGGAATTCACTTACCCGAGGAACATCGCTCCGGTCGCTAAAGAATTGATCATGGACCGTATTGCCCCCGAGTTGCATGGACGAGGAAAACTGTCGTCGTGGGCCACCTCAATGAGAAAGTCCGCCTCACATTTCAAATAGTGTGTGCAAATATCTGGCAAACATCAAAAGATTTAGCAATACGTCCCCGTCAGGACACATTGACCTGCCACCTATATGATCCACACACTTCCATCCACTTGGCCCGCACTCTATACGTCGATATCATGGTCGCTGCCCTGGATGAGAAGGGTGCAACCCCACTTCCCTATGGCCGTTTGATTACCTCCATCCTTAAGGACGCTGGCATTCCAGCGCTGCTCGATCGAATTTGCCTCCCCGGTGCCAAACAGCTAGTCGTCCTTCGGGCAAGGCGGGAAAGTGATAGCAAGGAAGAGGCTGTCTCGAGAGATAGCGACGACGAGGAAGAAAAGGCAGTCGGTGCGGATGTGGAAATGGGTGATGTAGGTATGGATAAAGATTCGATGGACGAAGAAGACAACCCTAATTTTTAATGGGCGGGTAGAGACCTCATGAACCGTATAGCGGCGCTTGAGATGCGATTTGACAACTTTTTGATTGATTACTGTCGCGACACTAGCACGATGTTCCATTTTCAAGCAAACATATACTGACACCAAGGGGATTCCAATGAGCCCTTGCCATACTATTTCTATGACCCCTATGGCCCCGACGCGCCCGGTTATTCCCAACCTCCGCCCGAGTCAAGCTTTGCGTGGTTAGGGAAGTTTTTACTTGTTTTCCTTGTTTCACATAGTTGTCCATTTTTTTTCCCTGTAATTCCACCACAATCCTATTTTATATAAATTCTGCATTTTCACCATTTGTTTGTTTTATTTATCGCACTTATTATTTTTCCTTGTTTAGATTTTAGTCCTTTTTGCTTGTGGACAATGCAAAAGTGTAAGTTAGGGGGGGGGGGGGTCACAAGTGCGTATTTTTAAAACGGGAAAAGATCCTACATAGGGAGGTGCAAGCTTACCCTTCTTCTCGAATCGAATTATACCCTTTATTGATGACACTCGCACTAAAACTTGGTCCCCCACTTCCAATTCTACATGCGTCTGATTCGCGTCTGCATAACTCTTTTGATGATCTTGTGCAATTCGGATGCAGTTTATAATAAGCTCAATCTTCGAAGAGTTATCTTGGATCATTTCAGGTCCAAGAAGCTTATTATCTCCTACTTCTAACCAACAAGTAGGTGATCTCCACGGTCAGCCATGCAATACTTCATACAGTGCCATACCTATCATGAATTGGTACGAATTATTATATGCCAATTCGACCAATGGAAGTTATTGCTCCCACCCTCATTTAAAGTCAAGTACGCACATTCGAAGCATATACTCTAACATTTGGTTGACTTCAGTTTGGTCTCCCCATTTCCTCTTGGAAACTTCGCCAAAAATGGGATATAAAAATCTTCTCAAGTCTATTTGGATACACAACCCCTATCCATACTCTATCAATATTATCGAGTCTATGTTATCAAATACCAAATCTCATGTGTACCAAATTGTGTGGAGAAAATTATATACAATAAATAATAAATTTATTATTGAGGTTCGGGAATTTTTGAGTCCACCTTGTCACGCACTGCAAATTTTGCCTAAGTTTCCTGAGATACAGACTATATTTCTATTCCCTAATTTTTTAGAATATTCTAGAACGCTCTTGATTATTTTAGCTATGTGTAGTAGCCCTGGAATGTTTTGGAATTGTATAGAATAGTCTTGTATATACTAACATAGTATAAATTATACTAGAATTATAAGGAATGAGTAGGATTTTAGGATGTTCTTCCAAGGAACATTATGGAGACTTAACCTTAGCCATTGATGTAATTTGATCTCCACCGTCCATTGAGGAGGTGGGTGTGTATAAATAGGTGAGGGTGTCAATTTCCCAAACCAACCAAACCAAACTAAGCATTTGAGTAATACAAGTTCTCTTTTTAGCAATTCTCTTTGTTCTTGAGTTCTCTCATTGGGTGAGTGTAGTCCTTATAATTGAGAGTGAGGGAATGGGATTACTTGTGAGTGGTAAAGGAGTTTACACATATGTTCCTCATGGGTTAAGCATAGGAATTGTGACCCCGTGACAACCCGGTATAAACTAACTCAGCATTGAAACCTAGAAAAAATAATAGAATCGTTGACGAGGATTACTTTTCAAATATTTACTAGAGAAAAAATGCAGTCGTAGTAATAATATCTTCCTAAGGATACAACAGAGAAATTAAGCTCATTAAGAATACACAACCCTCTCCCTACTTTATCCACATTTCAACATACAGGTCTGGTTAACAAACTCAGCAAACGACAACACCCAAGTTGTTTGGTGCAATTGCATTAATATCGAATAGTTATAATGTTTTGCATACCGTTGTTTTGGGAGAGAAACTAAGAAGATTGATAATGGGGTGCTTAATGGGTTGAATAATTAAAGAGGGGTAGCAATGACGTAATTTTAAGAAAAAATAACGATAATCTTATAACAAGAGTACTACTTAGAGATAGAGATAATTTTTAGTTTTAGCATACCTTCTTTAGCTTCGATAACTTTGCACCGACATATATTGCACCGGTGACTTAGTGCTGGTCAATGACTTTGAGGACATTAAATTCTTGAAAAGGTGGAATTTTATAGTAGGTTCTAATCCAGACACTTCTCTCAATCTTTTTCTAAAAAAAGAGAGTGTAACATTCTCGGGTCACCTTATTAATCATGTCAAAAATTATGAAAAAAGCAAAAAAAAATTAAAATTACCCTTTGTTTCTCTAAGGATTTTCCTGTCCCCTCCAGTTCAAGGATAGTCTTCTAATAGACTGACTCCGTATTGTCGGATGTTTTCATACTCTTTCCATGCATTTCCCTTCCTAAAACCAAAACCATCTTAATTCTCATGAACGTCAATTTGGGGATTCGGTGGAAACTTAAGCAAGTAACGGTCCACAAGCTCCTGTGGCGAGAGATTCACACATTGTTTCTTCTTAATCCAAAATACTGACTCAAGATCCTCGATGGCGGCTGAGAACCAACATGCATCTGCAAAATATATACACACATACATAATGTTAAATACAAGTATAATTTTTAATAATTGTGTAAAAACTTATCTCAGAATAAACTTACAGATTTCCCCCTGATTAAACACTGGAGTAAATTTACCCTCTTCACTCCAATCGCTATGCTAATAAGAAAAACAAAAGGGTTGAAAATTAATATTAAATACGAATATAGAATAATCATATATGACTCTAGTTATATCCACCCAATTTTAGGTTTGATGGAGTTACTAATAATATGAGCCATGAGATTAAATCAAAATCGGTATCTACTTAGATCAAACACATTCACAGTGAAAGAAAGAGGGGGAGACATAAGAGAGAGAGAGGACGGGCGGCCCAGAGAAGAAAGGAGAGACCAAAGCAACGAGAAAAGTTCTAATTTGCTAGGGTGGAATCGGTGAACTAGTGTTTTGCTCTCCCAATTTTTTTTAGATGTGGTTTCCAACTTTTTGTATAGTCTTGTTTTTATTTTTTTGTGAAAAAATAGTTTTCTATTAAGCTTATGTGGGATGAGATTCTTGTTGATGTGATTAATTAACAACAAATATATTAAAATTGTAGTATTTAGAAATATAGTACGATGCTTGACAAATAAGTCCTATTTACATAATATATTTTTTTAACAAGCCCTATCAAAATATATTTTCTCAATGGGTCATATTTATACATGTAAATTGGAGCAAAAATCATTTTTTATGGGATCCGTTGGAGCAATATAAAATTGTAAGAGCTAGTTGACTACATACTTCGCAAACGAGATTAATTGGTAAAAAACCAAATATCACTTTAAATTAAGTCAAAAGATTAGAAATTATATTTTTTGTCGGCACTTAAAAATACTTTAAGTCAGTCATCATAATCAAAACAAAATTATAATATTAACCAATAATTAGATATATTTCTAATATCACGAAGAACCCATATATTTTTATATTTCTTATAAGATACAAATTTTTGTTGGTAATTACATAAAAATAATTATCTTATAATCGAAAATTAATCAATTTCAATTACGTAAGCATCAAGTGTGGTTCTATTTTCGGTGTATATGAATTTGGATTACTAAACGTGAGGATATCAATTTCATGTATTTTAATTTCGGCCACTTTAAAGCACTCTAAACCAACACCCAACAGAAGGCAGGATGGGGGAGGTGTTTAGTGAGCAATTACACTAACTCAAAAGTACCAGCCCACCCCTAAAATGAGCCTTGGGTACGCCCTTGTCTCTACGTATAGATACACTTAGAGAGCAATGTGGGTCGCTGCCCACCTTAGTTTAAGGGAAATTTATAGCGAAATAGAAATAAGTTACTTATTTTAGGGGCAAAATGATATATTGTCATACTTAGTTATATCCATTATCTCTTTATTGTCTACCGTGAAACACAAATATGAAGAAACTAATAGAACGAACCATAGGAAAAGGATATTGTCTATAGACTGAGGATCATCCAAACTAAAAATTTGAATTGTGTAAAAGTAAAAAAATTAAAATAACAACGAAATAAATTGAGAGTGAATATCCATAAAGTGCAATACTCCACAAATTTAGCTCCTCGAGATTGTTTAAACATATGCAAACTCAAAAGACCTTTTTCATCACTTGTAAACTAATACTTGCAATTTTCCTTTTTTATGCATGTCGTCATCAGTAATCAACATATAATGATATTATTATTGAGAAACGAAAGATGCAAAGAGATCTACTTTAAAACCAAATCAAATCTTCATATTAATAATTATATGTTAATCTCTGGCCATTTGAAATATAATGCACATTAAAAAAAACATATACAATACACAACCATACGAGTTAGCAAATGTGACATGAAAAACATGACACACAACCATCGTGAAGAGTTATTCCATCTTCACATATTTAAGGTGATAGGTCCACTTTGAGCCATGGAACTAAGTGTTGAAATATTTAATGCAATAACATTTTTTCCAAATCAACCCCTATTACTAATGCTAATAGTGTTCAACCCAAAAGATCTATAGAAAGCACAATAAAGTATTTGATTAAAAAATATTTTGACCACTAACAAATCCTATTATTAGTCTAACTAAATACTAAGCTTGTAAAGAGGAAAGAAAGAACATATAGAAATTATCATGACGAATATAAATGGAAAATCCTCAACAATCAATACCCTACAAATCAAATGCTAAACTAATCAATTCCTTAAAAGGATTATGAATATAAAAACCACAATAATGAGTTTATAGCTAATTTAGACCATAATAATAGGTATATAGCTAATTTATTAAACATAAAAAAACATAGTATTAGTGCTTTATTAATTAAGAGCAGTTCATACTACTAAATCTATATGTTATTTCGTGGGATATTATGAGACTTCAGAAAGAAATTTCTGAGCAGAGTGTGATCAGTAACTAAAAATATAGTTTATTTTTATAAAGAAATCATGACATGAAAAAAACAATTAATTCACGGTAAAAATATTATAATTCAATTTCCAATAATCAATTTAAAGGGAAATAAAAGATAACTTGTAAAATCAAATACATAATATGTTAAAATATGAATGATACACAAATGGGTAGAGCTGAAAAAATTAGAAGTAACAGTTTGTGGTCCTGCTTCTAAGTAGCAAATCTTACCTATGTAGTAACCTAACACCATATAAATAGAAATTGTAGGGGCTGTTGAGAAGGTTAAATAGTAATATGATTTAGGAATTTGAGGATTCACCGTGGGAGGGGAGATTGAGGGTTTAATGAGATAATTGGGAGGGAGGGGAAAGTTAATTGGAGGGGAGATGGAGAGGAACTGGATTATATGGCGAGGAAGGTTGTGAGCTCACGTTGAATGAAGAGGAGGGGAATAAATTTGATTAGAAGAGAGGAATTTATTGATTTGAAGGACAATAATGGCATACGTTTTGAGAGTGCGTTTTTGTTCAAACGAAGAAATTATTTAACTAAACTCAGTTTTTCAATTAAATCCTAAAACATGCATCTAGGTGTGATTGAAGACAATATAATCATGGAAGAACATTCAATCACAAACAAACACACAAATGAGGAAAAAATCTCAAAGGGGAAAACCATTTTTATTTTCACTAAAATTTGTAAAGAACGGTTTACACAGATTATACTGAAAACAAGAGTGACATACGAAATACCCTCAGGTGTCGGTTCCGATGTCGTCGGCTGGAATCTCCCGCAAGAACTCTAGATGGGCAGTAATGGAAAAGAGTAGGCTTCTCCACAAGTTACTCAAGATGAGTAAAAATAATCCTTTGAAGGTTTAAAGATTCACATACATATTTAGGAATGGTTTTGTGAATCAAAAGGAATTAAACCTTAAAAACTTGAAGTCTATTTTTTGGGCTGTAAATCGTAGAAACGTGTACGATTAAGACTTGAAAAACATGCAGAAAGGGCACATATATTTATACAAAAATCGAGGCAGCGTCGTCGCTCGAACGAGATCGCACGACATGCTCATATCGCTTCAACGACAGAGAAATGTCGTTCGAACGAGAGTGCGCCACATGCTCATGTTGCTTGAACGACAGAGCGATGTCGTTTGAATGAGATCAACGACCAAGAAAAGTTCGCTTCTACACTTAGAAAAATTTATGCTTTGGTGTTAAAAACAAATCACACTTCGAAAAATATTTTCAAAAAAATTCCCAAATATTTATGCAAACATAAACAACTCCAATACACCATTTTACCAATAACGCAAAGTGGAGTAGTGGGAGTGGTTGAGAAGCACGTCGCATGAAGCATGGTGCAGATGGTGGATGCATGGATTCGGATCAAGGACGTCGTGGATGATCGTGTTGACGTGACGAATGTAGCGGTATCAGACATACATACTGTGATCTAGGATAAATAGAAAATTTCTAGATTCTACCCTGAACATTTATAAAATTATGTCCTTACAAATCTCCCCCATGTCTATGTCGGTACATACATAAAAAAATCCGAATTATGCTATCTCCATAAGACAAATGACATATAAGATAATATCCCCATTAAACCCTCAAACTGAGAATAATAACCGACATGTCGTCAATCAAACTTCAACATCTTCAAATCTTCATCTTTTCAGAAATTCTCAAAGCTTTTCTCATCAGGGTGTGCAATCCAATAATCAACAATTTTGTACCTACACACATGAGATAAAGAAGATACCCGTGACATGCAAGAGATTGTAATATAATGACATGCACAAATCAAAGATCAATTAAGCTTAAGCAAATCATTGATAAATAAAAAAATCCTCCCCCATAATTCATTCTCCCCCTTTTTTATGATGTCCCCAAATAGACAGATATGAGAATGTCCCAAAAAGGGCTCCTTGCCCCAAAGCACCTAAAAATTCATAATTTGGAATTTGGGCAAGGAGGCTCATTAGAAAAGGTGCCTCGTCCCAAATAATTCAGAAAACACAGTTTATTGAGGAAGCCCACTACAAAGGGCTCCTCATCCCTAGAAATTAGAATTCCCTATATAATAGAACCAGTGTGTGAAGAGGTTCACTTAGAGTGACCTATTCCCCAATATTTGTTTCTCACATAAATATCAAAGTATTAACATGTTACATTCTTGTATAGGTATTCTAGTTGAGTAGGCATGGCTTAACTAGGAAAGATGGGATCTCCTAGGAGTTTTGGCTTGTTGGATGAGGAACAAGGTTTGTTGAGCAAGCTCAACCACTCATCACTTTAAGATTCAGAGGATAATAGTAAACAGACCCTAGTAGTCACTAGTCCTCACACAATTTACATTTAAGAACGTTTAAAGTGAGAAACCAAAGGGTTGCTCACAAGAAATGAACAGTTTGAAAAATGATTTTGGAGGAGGTGGTCCTCGAGAGATGCCTCCTCAATTTTACAAAGATTTTAGATCAGGTGGTCCTAGAGGCCCCTCCTCAAGTTTGCAAAGTTTGTACAACAAGTTATCGTTTTAAAATAATATTCACCATATCATATATTTTGTCTTCAAGCACATACACATTTACTTTTTGACTTTGGTTTACACCAGGTGGCACCTGTTAGAGGAGACATGTGGTTGCACATATGTAGGGACAAAAGTTACATTGCATACCTTGTCCCTCACCAACCCCCTCAGTTTTGGCGCTCAAAAAGTGCCAACTAAGCACTAGTGCCCAAGTATAAATAGGACCACTGAGCAAGGTAAGTGATAATCATAGATTAATCCATACCGTTACTTAGTCAAAATCACTCTAGACCACCAGGTGTTATCTCTTTGTTTTTTCCCTCTAAGTTTTAAGTGCTTTGTTCCTTTATTCCACCTGAAAACCATCTCTCTCAGGAGTTTTTCTCTTGGGTAAAGTTACTATTATTGTGTTCAAGATCATATTCTTGAAGGGGGTAGACTACAGTTTGAGTTCCATTGTTACCATATAAGGAATGTTTTATGACAGACTTTTCTAGAAGTGCTTGAGGACCTTGAAGGAAGCATCCATTGGAGCAAGTCACGCCTCACCCTTTTCAGTTCTTTATAGTCCCCAATCTCACTACCCTCCTACAATCACAATTTTAATAAATATGACTCATGATATAAAAATGACATAACCTCGAGTCGTTTGGGGTCATAACTCGTTTAAATATATTTATAAAAGAAACGAGACAGTTTTATAAAAAAAAGGACGAGTCCAAATATATTCAAAAAATTTTACGATTACACGTATGTGTTGGGGTCTCTTGTTGATGATAATTTTATATGAAATCGAGTATAAAAATGACACTAAAATACTTCTAGCTGATTTCAAATACTTAATTTAATTTTCAGTACCTAAAATCAATTCCGATTCCAAACGACTCGTTGATTAAATTCAAGCACAAAGACAATAATTTTAATGAAACTAATTTTGGAATTTTTCCTGATTTCTCGATGCAAAATCATATATATGTTTGTATATATATAAAAAAATGAAGTTGGTACAAAACTTACCCATGTTTGGGGGTTTCTATCGTTGTCCATCACCATGGAAAGGGTTATGGTCGAAGCTTCAAATCAACCCACACATACATCCACGCACGTCCATATACATACATATATATATATATACTAGCGTATGCCCGTGCCTGAAGGCATGAAGAAATTTTTCGAAGTACGTAATTGGAAAACGACAATAATTTTTCAAAGTACGTAATCGCGAAACGATGACAATGTCAAATTTTTAAAAAAATTGCGCATAATCTCCTTTGTTTATGGAACTATTCAACTCCCTTAAGAAATAACAAATAGTTCAACATCCAAATTGTCTAAATTCCTCAAACAAATTCACATAAAAAATGAAATATACAATATTCACTAATAAAATTAACTGTCTCAAAAAAACAGTGTCAATTTTTTTAAAAAAATGGGCATAATCTCCTTTGTTTATTGGACTATCCACCCTATTTAAGGGGAAACAACAAATCCAACAAATTAAAAAAAAATCCCAAATTTGGAGATGGGAGGTAGAAGGCAGAGAAAAGAGAATATGTGGGACTTCCTCAAAATATTTGTGCCATGGTGCTTCCGGATTAGGTGCTACTATTGTTGTCTTCCCATCCTTCTTCCCACCTCTAACCATGATCACTCTCTCCCTCTCGATTTTCTGTACGATTTGACAAACAATAAACATAATTAATTAGTTTCTCGAACAAAGATATAGTCATATAAGTAAATATACAATCACATCCAAATTGTCTAAATTTGAGATTAATTCAACCGGATCTAATTGGATTACCTCTTTTATAAAAAAAATCAAGTTTCGAGTTTGATCCCATCATATTTGGTCTACAAATAAAACAAATAACAATATTAGGAAAAAGGAACTATTTGAATAATTGCTTATGCATATATGCGAGTGCATATATGCAGTGCGTGTCTGCATGTTTGTGTGTGCGCGCGTGTGCGTGTGAGTGGGAAAGGGGGGAGGGGATGGGCAGGGGGTGCACGTGTGTGTAAGTGCATGTTTGTGTGTGTGCATGTGCGAATGTGAGTGGGGAAGGGGGAGGGGACGGGTAGGGGGCGCGTATGTGCGTGTGTGAGTGGGTAAGGGGGGAGGGGACGGGGCCTTTATGCATATATGAAATCTTCATATATGCATATGCATATATGCATATGCATATATGCATATGCATATATGCAGTGCATATATTCATATGCATATATGAAGTGAGAGTGTGTGTGTGCATGCGTGCGTGCGTGTGTGTGTTTGTGTGCGCGTGTGTGAGTGGGAAAGGGGGAGGGGATAGGCAGGGGGCGCGTGTTTATGTGTGTGTGTGAGTGGGGAAGAGGGATGGGACGGGAAGGGGGAGCATGTGTGTGTGTGTGTATGTTTGTGTGCGCATGTGTGCGTGTGTGAGTGGGGAAGGGGGAGGGGACGGGGCAGGGGGAGCGAGTGTGCGTGTGTGCATTTTGTGTGTGTGTTTGTGTCCGCGTGTGTGCTGTGTGAGTGGGGAAGGGGGGAGGGATGGGTAAGGGAACATGTGTTCGTGTGTGCGTGGGGAAGGGGGGAGGGGGAGGGGACGGGGCAGGTCTGCATATATGCATATGCATATATGTAGTGCGAGTGTGTGCGTATGTTCGTGTGCGCGTGTGTGAGTGGGAAAGGGGGGAGGGGATGGGCAGGGGGCGCGTGTGTGCGTGTGTGATTGGGGAAGGGGGGGGGGGACAGGAAGGGTGAGCATGTGTGCGTGTGTGTGTGTGTGTGTGTGTTTGTGTGCGAATGTGTGCGTGTGTGAGTAGGGAAGGGGGGAGGGGACGAGGCAGGTATGCATATATGCATATATGCACTGCATATATGCAATCTGAATATATGCAATCTGAATATATGCAATCTGCATATATGTAGTGCGAGTGTGTGCGTGTGTGCGTGCGTGTGTTTGTGTGTGCGTGTGTGAGTGGGGAAGGGGGAGGGGACGGGGCAGGGGGAGCGAGTGTGCGTGTGTGCATTTTGTGTGTGTGTTTGTGTCCGCGTGTGTGCTGTGTGAGTGGGGAAGGGGGGAGGGATGGGTAAGGGAACATGTGTGCGTGTGTGCGTGGGGAAGGGGGGAGGGGGAGGGGACGGGGCAGGTCTGCATATATGCATATGAATATATGTAGTGCGAGTGTGTGCGTATGTTCGTGTGCGCGTGTGTGAGTGGGAAAGGGGGGAGGGGATGGGCAGGGGGCGCGTGTGTGCGTGTTTGAGTGTGTGCGTGTGTGATTGGGGAAGGGGGGGGACAGGAAGGGTGAGCATGTGTGCGTGTGTGTGTGTGTGTGTTTGTGTGCGAATGTGTGCGTGTGTGAGTAGGGAAGGGGGGAGGGGACGAGGCAGGTATGCATATATGCACTGCATATATGCAATCTGAATATATGCAATCTGCATATATGCATATGCATATATGTAGTGCGAGTGTGTGCATGTGTGCGTGCGTGTGTTTGTGTGCGCGTGTGTGAGTGGGAAAGGGGGGCGGGGACGGGCAGGGGGCGCGTGTGTGCATGTTTGTGTGTGTTCATGTGAGTGGGTAAGGGGGGAGGGGACGGGAAGGGGGATCATGTGTGTGCGTGTGTGTGTTTGTGTGCGCATGTGTGCGTGTGTGAGTGGGGAAGGGGGGAGGGGACGGGGTAGGGGCGCGAGTGGGTGTGTGTGCATTTTGTGTGTGTGTTTCTATCTGCGTGTGCGCGTGAGTGGGGAAGGGGACGGGGCAGGGGCTTATGTATGCGTGTGTGAGTGGGGAAGGGTGGAGGGGACGGGGCAAGTCTGCATATATGCAATCTGCATATATGTAGTGCGAGTGTGTGCGTGCATTTGTGTGCGCGTGTGTGAGTGGGAAAGGGGGGAGGGGACGGGCAGGGGGCGCGTGTGTGTGTTTGAGTGTGTTCGTGTGTGAGTGGCGAAGGGGGGAGGGGATAGGAAGGGTGAGCATGTGTGCGTCTGTGTGTTTATGTGCACATATGTGTGTGTGTGAGTGGGGAAGTGGGGAGGGGACGGGGCAGGTATGCATATATGCAGTGCATATAAGCAATCTGCATATATGCAGTGCATATATGCATATGCATACATGTAGTGCGAGTGTGTACGTGCGTGCATGCGTGTGTTTGTGTGCGCGTGTGTGAGTGGGAAAGGGGGAGGGGACGGGCAGGGGGCGCGCGTGTGTGTGTGTGAGTGGGGAAGGGGGGAGGGGACGGGAAGGGGGAGCATGTGTGCATGTTTGAATGTGTGTGTTTGTGTGCGCGTGTGTGCATGTGTGAGTGGGTAAGGGGGGAGGGGACAGGGCAGGGGGCCCGAGCGTGCGTGTGTGCATGTTTGTGTGTGTGTTTGTGTCTGCGTGTGCGCACGTCTGAGTAAGGAAGGGGGAGGGGACGGGCAGGGGTGCATGTGTGCGTGCGTGTGTGTGTGAGTGGGGAAGGGGGGAGGGGACGGGGGAGGTATGCATATATGTAGTGAGAGTGTGTGCGAGTGTACGTGTGTGCATGCGTGTGTTTGTGTGCTCGTGTGTGAGTGGGAAAGGGAGAGGGGATGGGAAGGGGCGTGTGTGTGGGTGTTTGTGTGTGTGCGTGTGTGAGTGAGTGGGGAAGGGGGGGGGGAGGGGAAGGGGGAGCATATGTGCATGTGTGTGTGTGCGTGTGCGCATGTGTGCATGTGTGAGTGGGGAAGGGGGAGGGGCGGGGGAGGGGGAGGGGGCGCGATTGTGCGTGTGTGCATGTTTGTGTGTGTGTTTGTGTCCGCGTGTGTGCTTGTGAGTGGGGAAGGGGGGGAGGGGACGGGCAGGGGGCGCATGTGTACGTGTGTGTGTGTGTGTTTGTGTGCGCATGTGTGTGTGTGTGAGTGGGGAAGGGGGAGGGGACGGGGCAGATATGCATATATGCAATCTGCATATATGCAGTGCAATACGCATATGAATATATGTATTGCGAGTGTGTGCGTGCATGTTTTTGTGTGCGCGTGTGTGAGTAGGAAAGGGGGAGGGGACGGGCAAGGGGCGCGTGTGTGCGTGTTTGTGTGTGTGCGTGTGAGTGGGGAAGGGGGCAGGGGGAGGGGACGGGAAGGGGGAGAATGTGTGCATCTGTCTTTGTGTGCGTGTGTGTGGGGGGAAGGGGGGAGGGGATGGGGCAGTGGGCGTAAGTGTCTGTGTGTGCATGTTTGTTTGTGTGTTTGTGTCCGCGTGTGTGAGTGGGGAAGGGGGGAGGGGACGGGACAGGTAGGCATAGATGCAATCTGCATATATGCAGTGCATATATGCATATGCATTTGCATATGCGTGTGTGAGTGGGGAAGGGGGGAGGGGACGGGATAAAGATATGCAAGCTGCATATATGCAGTGCATATATGCATATGCATATATGAAGTGCGAGTGTGTGCGTGTGTGCGTGCGTGTGTTTGTGTGCGCGTGTGTGAGTGAGGAAAGGGGGGAGGGGACGTGCAGGGGGCACGTGTGTGCGTGTGTGCATGTTTGCATGTGTGAGAGTGTTTTTGTGCGTGTTTGCAGCATATATGCCTTTGTTTATATGCATATTGATGATAAAATCGAAAATAAAATAGAGAGTATACCTGATCTATGGTGAATCCAAGAGTGGGATCTACAAAACAAACCTCCTGATCCGTTACGGTTGCCTCCGGTTCCGGTATCACGTAGGACTTTAAATAATTGTCACCTAAATAACATATCAGAATTATATAATTATTAATATGAAACTAAATGAGAGATTTAGAAATAAAACATACCATATGCTCAGTGCATCCTACTTATCAGGCCATCCATAAAAACAGTGATGAGAACTTTACTTTTCTTAATAAAATGTCAACCCAAACAATAGATTCAATGAATCCTTCCTCTTTTACATTTGAGAGTGTACCTACACACAAAGATGGTACATTTGAGAGTGTACCTTTACAATTGCATTCTACTTAGTTTTATTGCAATCTAACATGAAAATTGGGGATTTAAGCTACTGAATTGCATTCTAATTGTTCTTATGAAACTCATCAATGAAATGAAACATATTATGAGTATTTACTACATTTACCAAATCAAATCACACTAAAAAACTATATTGAGCTTAAAAAAGCAAATATCAAACCCCCCATAAGCTCAATTTAAACTAAAATACATAACATACCTATAAAATCAAACTAAAAATTATTTTATTTGAAAAATAGAGAAAATTAGAATAGGGTACGGACAAATATGGTACATTTGAGAGTGTACCTACACCCAAACAAAAAAAAAAGAAGGAAAAAGGAGACCATGTTAGTACCTAGCAAACCAAAATAAACACAAACTCATATCAAACCCCCACAATTCAATTAAAAATTGTTCAACCACTTTTTCACCAACAGTTTAAGAAACAATTTTTAAATGAGAATTTCAGTGCAACTTGAAATTATAACAATGAACACTTTATTTCATATTAAAACCAAAATTGACTTACCTTTATACAATGAAATTCCTTAGCTTTCAAAATGAATGAAATTCCTTAGCTTGCAAAATGAATGAACACCAAATAGGCCTTAGCGAATTTTCGTACCAGAATGTCACAAAAAATCATTGAAGATCTAATATAAATTTGACTCTCCTGAAATTGTGTGATGATTCTTAATTTATCATGGAAAACTGTTAATGTGCCTAATATGCAAAAAATAGAAGGAAAAAATTAGGACCTGTCGAGAACTAAATTTTAGGACATGCTATAGGAAATATTATCAATGTCTATGGAAAAAATATCAATGTATATGTATTTCTACTGAGTATTCAAATGATTAACAGGAAGATCATATGTAAGGCCAAAAAATAAAATAAAAAATGATGCAAAAAATAAAGGAAACTGAACTGGGTTTTAAACAAAAATAAGAACTGAGTTATACCGTTATATGAGTACCTCCTCACGAATAATCCTATGTTCCCAAAATGAGTACCTTCATGTGCTCTAGAAAATGAGCAATACCGTTGGTCTCCTCAGTCTCCTGAACAACTATTTTTGCAAGTGTGAGAGTTAAAAGAATGGGTCAAATGAAAAAAAATGAAATTACAAGTAATTTTTTTTAAATCATACACTGAGTTCCGATTTAGAGTCGCAGGGTCTGAACATAGGGTATGAGACCACCTCCACCACACCACAACCACCACACGCCATGCCACCGCACCCAAACCACAACAACCACAAATAAATACCACAATCGTCAGAGAAACCCATGATTTTTAACCCAACACAACACAAAACGTGTAAATACTCACCAGCGGATGGCGGAGGGGGCGGAGGGACGGGAGAAGATGAGGGAGAGAGAGATAGCGAAGGAGGGAGAGCAATCGAGGGAGGCAGCGGAGGGAGGCAGCGAACGGAGGGGCATTGGCAGGAGAGAGAAGGTAGAGAGAGTGAAGTTGGGTTTTGTTTTGTGGGTTGTAAAGGAATGAGGGGACGGTTAATTAGGGTGAGTGAGTCATGCGAGAGAGAGAGGGTGGTGTTTGTGTAAAAGGAGAGTGTATTACCAAAATAACTCATTTTTGAATTAAAGTGTAATTTTTGTAAGTATAAAAAAGGGGGAAGCCCAAATTAGTGAGGTTAGATTTGTAAAAAGGAATGTGAAGTGATCTAAACCATTAAAATGTGTAAAAATATGTGGGTAGGTGGCCTCGATCTAGACCGTTAAAATGTGTATATTTTTGAAAACCAACCTAACTTATTATATATATATATATCCAGAATCTTTATGCTTCCATCTATGCGCGGAAATAATAAAAAAGAAATAGATGAAGAATAAGAAGGATAGGTCGTCCATAATGGAGGCGATGGGATCGAGGCTGGTCGGAAGTGTAGCAGGGGTTCAGCGGTGGAGTAAGAGAGGGTCGGGGTGAGCTCGCGGTGAGGGAAAGGTTGAGTAGAGATGTCATGAGGCTCTAGTTCTGAATAATTTTGAGCAGGGGTTGGGGGATTTCTTCATGGGTTTGTTTTATTTTAACAGAGGTTTGGAGTTTTTTTTTCGTGGGTTTGTGGGTTGAAGAACATGGGTTCGTGAGTTTTCTATTTCCTCAGAAAGATACAAAACTCGTTGCTTGTACAAAATACAAAGGGCGGTAGGCTTCTTTTATAGCGTTTAGATAGGCTATAGTCAGCTTAAGATAACTATGTAACTGAGTGTATTTTTTACTTGCATATAATTTTTAAGAGATATAAATTTTTATAATTTTTGAAATTCCAACCAACTATAAATTAGTATTGGAGCGTGTAGGACACGTTTTTGTATTTTTTTCGCATTGACATTACTTTTGAATTATGTTAATTTATACACACTAAAATTTAAATAATAATAAAATATAATATGTTCTAAATTCGTTCTAATCTATGTTTTATATGAAAAATATTCTATTTCAAACAAGATAATAGACGTGGAAACCCTATTTTCATGTTATAGGACATACACACGTGTCATAATTGTCGTCACATCTGTTAATGTTTCGTAAAATGTCATTTCCACACATAAATAATTTCATTAAAATTAAAATATAAATCGGGCTATTATAAAAGTGATAGAGGAGAAAGAGTTAACATAACCAAAATTTGGCAAGCATTTTGTTCCAACTTTATTCATGGCAGAGGAGAAAGGGATGCTCTATCAGCAGAACAAGTACAAGTCTTCATTAATTTCCTACCATGCCAGGATTAATGACAACAAACGATGACCCTGCAATGACAATGTCCTTCTGAATCTTCTCGACCAACCCGTGGTCATTAGATCCCTTCTCAACCTGCTTATCATAAAGACCATTTATTAACCTCTTGAATTGAGGTACAAAAATATCAATATCCTCAGTAGTGGTGACTTGAGGAACTTGTTCAGTAACTTTGGGTCTTTTCTCTAACTTCTCGGCATCAACAGCCTTTCCAGTATTCTCAGAAACTCTCTTGGAAATGTGAGACAAATCTCGAGTCGGCAAGTCATGAAATCTTCTCTTTTCTATGTCAGCATATGTGGAGGTGGGAAGAGTAGAAATGTCCAACAACTCAAAAGCATATGAATTCCCAAAGTCCTTCTCAGCCCCAACAAACTCCTAACCTGAAGAAGTGTCCATTGCTTTCGCTTCCATATTTAAAGGGGCTAAACCTACTGTAGTTGTGGGCCTAACACCAAAGGAAGTGACTGAGCTCCTATATTTTAATAAGTAAGATGCAACTCTTGCATGTTTCTCGCCAATCCTTTGGTGAATTCTCCATAAGAATTCAACTCACAAATATTGGCATCCCCTTATTTGGTACATTTCTTCTTGCTCCTAACTGTGCAAAACATGACAAGAAAACACTAGTCAACATATCATCAAATAGTTAGTTGGTAAAAAAGGGGAATAAATCAAAAACCCATGCCATGTCCTACTTAGGGGCACTGGACCCATCATACATTTCTCTTTGAAGATGAGCATGTGGCCAATTATTTGTAATAACCCTATAATGAAAATAGTCATTGTTGGAGTCTAAAAAAGTGACAACCAGGGCTTTATTGGCAAACCTAGTTTTCATTTAGTAGGTACTATCATTGGTACTCCATTTATAACAAAACATCTGCTCAGGGATAGCAATGTGGGTTCCATATATTTGGTTAAGCCTATACTTCCCATTCATTACTCTCAAAGTGTTTGGGGCTACTTTAGCAAGGATGACATCAAAGTACTTATAAAACTCTAAACAGAAATGAGTGGGGGAAAAAGTGAAACCACATTCATCAATGAACAAGGAGGGAGTCCAACGACCCACGGGAAGTGAAAACACTTTAATAGGTGGTACTGGCATTTCTAACCCTACCCAATTAGGAATGTTCATTTGCCTAACAAATTTATCTATAGAATCCCCATGAACTATATAAACCTTGGTTATAGCAAAGAAAGAAAGAAATCCAAAAGAAATGGACGAAGTAAGCTTATAGAGAAAAATGTGGAAGAAGCAAAAGTTGGACACAAAGGAAAGATGAAAGACAGATAACTTGGAGAAGAAGGAGAGTTCAAAAACATAGAAAAATTGTGGTGTGAAAACCCAACAAATTATCGTCTCTTATAGCTTACCTAAAAAATTGTGCAAGAGATGATTACCTATATCGATGATTGACATTATGATTGCTTCACGGTTTTAGAAGCGCAAAAATACCAATATACCCTTTGGCGTTTCTCTAATTTTGAAATTATTTACAAAAATGCCACAACAAGTGGAAAATTTTCAAAAGTTCCACACGTCGGCGTACACCGACAAACTGTGAAGAAAATACACTCCATCCTTTCCATAGAAATGTCAATAATGAAGTGTTGGGGGCTTCTGTTACTACCAAAAATTATCCACCATTGTGGACCAATAAAAAATTAACACTTGTCACCTTACGTAGAAACAACTCTAGTTAGGAGTTACTTAATCAACCCCAAAGATAGTTTATCGGCAAGTATGTCGACCAACATGAAGAATGTGGACCATCAAAGTAAATTATATGTCACCACATGGGGAAATCAACTAAGGGTCCTTCTGCACGTCGTCTAGACTATCAAACATCACATTCATTATGTACAGGTGTAAAGGCTTGAATATGTAAAGGAATTACAACCCTTGATCTCTGAGTCACTATAAATATATTATATTCCTTTCATAAATGGAAAGATATAACAAATTCCATGATATTCTTCTTAGCAAGAGTACCTAATATTTTGTAATCACTAAAATAAATACAATAACAATGGACGTAGGCTTTCTTACAAAGCCGAACCACTTTAAAAATTCTTTGTCACTTGTATGATCATTTAATTACAATCTTATATTTTATATGTGAATATAAAATTAGATCTAGTCCATTTTTTGACATCAGCAGTGCGTGAGAGCCATTAAATGCAATGGAATCATGGAGAGATGTGGGTAAATGGAGGGGGTTTTACGGATGGAGCGATGGAAGAAGAAAGACAACCGATGAGGGATGAAAAACCTAAAAGAAAACTAGCAGAATCCCTAGGGAGATATTCTCCCTCTAAAACGTCTCGATGTGACGCATACATTTAAAAAGACATAATATTTCTTTGATGATTTTCGTGAAGGTAGAATATTCCCAATTTTAAAACACACGTGTCAAAGTACCAATAATTTATTTGTGTTCATCAACATATAAACTCCTATCTGTATACCAATTCCATATATCTCTGTATTCCCTTTATTTAGGTTACCCATTTCTTAAAATCTAATCATCCATATTCCACATCTCTGTCTCTCTCCCTCTCTCTCTCTCTCATTTTCTTCCACTCACGAAACTGCAAAGCCTTGAAGCTAGCCGTCTTTCATCAAATGAATGAAGGAAAAATAAGACACTACCTAAAATCAATCTTTATTTTTCATGAGAGAGAATTATAGTATATATGTAAAACTAACAATGAAATTCGATGTCAACAATTGTCGCTTTTCTAGAGTGCCACGTGGGCAATTTTAATTATAGATCCCCAGCCCAATGCCTCTATATTCTCTTTCTCTCTTCATTATCCTTACCCCATCATCATCTCTCTTTAATTTATCATCTGACTATTTATCTCCCCAAATTCCTTAAAATTTTTGTAACTTCTTGATTTTCTTAAACAAACCCTTCCAGTTCCCATGTTTTTTCCCCTACAACATCCTATTGCCCATATGTCTTCCTCACTATTATTTTTAAACCGTTATATGGTATTTTCCCTATTAGTTGATTACGTCTCCAATTATAAGAGAAGCCAGGTCTGTTTACCTGTACTAAATTAATGTTAATCTGAAATTTATTTTTAGTTAAATTTTGAAATTATTCTCCAAAAGTTTGTTTTGATTTAGTATGGCTACCATATAAGTCATTAGGAGACTATAACCCCGAAGAGAAATCAAGAAACCAAGAAATATACTCAAAAGTTAAGGGTTAAATATCTACCAATTATTTTTTTGATTGAAGTTCTTGGAAAGGTTTCTTAAACATCTTTAACATATTTCTTCAAGGAAAACTTGTTGTTAGTTACAAATTCCTTTGTCTTTCCTCCTTTTTTCTTATCTTTCATGTTTCTTTCTTCTCATCCCAACCCTATAGACTAGTTGATACGAAATTAAGTGTATCGTCACCATAAAAAATGATTCCTTTTGATAAAATTTCATTTTGATAATATGATATTGAATTAAATTCTACCCATATATCAATTTAAACACTCTCTTTCTTTCTCTTTTTTTATTTTTTTGCTAAGAGTTTTGCATTTCAAATCACCCAAGAAGGATCAAAGTACATTAGGGGAATAATGAAATAATGGGGGTACTTTCCATGAAAAACTCTACAAAACATACAAAGATCCCAAATAGTTTTTGTCCAACAAGTTATTAAAGAATTTACAACGATGATGTAAAAGGACATAAGAAATGTTTAGTTTACAAATCATAACCTCTGTAGTGGCCGATTGAAAGGAACAGATTTCATAGAAAATTGGTAGTGATTCGCTAAATGTACTCAACGGTTGCTAAATTTGCAAATGCTTCCTACGAACTTCATTTACTCATAGAAATCCATACGATCTTTAGAAGTTCATAAGAATTAATACGAACTAATAAAGTTTGTAGAAACCCTTTATATCATAGCAAATAATAATATAAAACAAAAAATGAGTTTCATATAAATTGCAATGAACTTTTAAAATTCGTAAGAATTATAAAGATCTAATAAACTTAGTTACAACTCTTCCACCATTATGCAAAAAATATTTTACGAAAGGTAAAATGAAGTCTCATAAGGCAACTTTTCCTTTCACGAGCCTTCACCAATAATAATGATCATAAGTCATTTGTGATTTTAAAAAGTTCCTCTTTTTAATCGATGAGACTCTATTCAATAATTATTTTTGTAGTAATATATTCTCTTTTATGTCCAAATCTATGCCTCTACACCTACATCGGCTTACTATCCAAAATCACTCGGGTTGATTCCGGTACAATTTCATCGTTGCAAGATCTTTAAATATTTGATCTTTTCACAGAAAGTAGACATTCTTTTTTATCATTTGTAATAGTTTTAAAATAACTATAAAAATTAGGATATTAATCCTATCATGATATTTCAGTTGTGCTAATATGAACAATAATGGTAGTTTTTCATCGCATGTAGCTATCGAAGTATGATAATAAAAAAGACTAAATGTACTCGTGCATCGCGCAGGATGCATGCTAGTATGATATGGAATGTTTTGCGCAACTATTTAAGTGTTTCTTTAAGCTAGGGTGCTCGTCACGCATGTGATACCCGAGAAGGAGAACTACCAATTATGGTTGCGCGAACAATGTGGCACGTCGTATATTAGTGGGTGTGTTAATTCATATATCGTGTGGCCTACTCACCTCCTCAGCGTTAACCATGCCCCAGACATTTAGTGACGTTGATTTAAGTTTGAATTGAATTATTTTAAATTATGACATTTGAATTATATTTGGATTATATGGTGATGCATATTATCTCTATTTTGAATGTATATTTGCACTATCTTTATTTTATCTGGATATATAATGTTTCAACAGGTACATCGTTGCTATAATAGGTACATATATACTGCTGGGCAGTGGTAGTGGCCATACTGCCCAGTAAATTTTTTTTCAATTCTGCCCAGAATTGTCACGGTCATTCACCGTGACAAGTCCTTGACAAAGAAACTTATCACAGACTTATCACGGTCATTTACCGTGATAATTTTTTAAACACTGTCATGGTTTTGTCACGGTCCTTAACCGTGACAAATCTTGTCACGGTCAAGGCCCGTGACATGACCGTGACAATTCTAATGAACTTATCAGGGTCATTGAACGTGACAAGTCCATGACAAAAAAATTTGTCACCCCCATAATTGTCACGGTCATTGACCTTGACAAGTCCAAATTGTCAAGGTCAATGACCGTGACAATTCGACAGATTTGGTGTAGTGCTAATAAGGCAAGCATAAAGGTTAAGGCCAACAGGGCTCATGCTAGGGAAAGTTCCAACACAAAATGTTTCCTCATACTTGTTTCGCATGCAGCGTGGGGGAAGCATACAACCAAGAGGTGCCCTAAGGGAATTATGTGTGTCCATATTCAGAGGGAATAATAGGGATGCCGAGTACCACATGGTAAGCATCGGTAGTTATCAACCCCACCAATTATGGAAATTCCAATGGTAAGAGTTCTACCACCAACTCAGCCACGCGATAAATGACAGTTGTATTATGGGCATGTGTATCACATCGCAACCAGAGATGCACAAGTCCTAATGCAGGAAAAATAGTTTATGTTTCTCATCGTATACTCAAATCGAGAGGCTAGAGACTACACGGTCGGTTCTTATGAGTTACATTGGTCCTCTGCGAGGTGCTTATGCCTCTTAAGGGACCATTTTGTGGTGGTTTTATGTTTTCACCCCTTAACACCACTTTTTTAAGCGTAAGTCTAACCGATTGCTAATTCTCGTCGTATATTAAAACGGGGAGTTTGGTGACTACGTCGTCGATTCGTACGAGTTACATGGGTCCCGTGCGAGGTGCTCGCACCTCTTATGGGACCGTTTTGTGATTGTATTACGTTTTCAGCACTTGATGCCTAAGTCTAAATTTTTTGAATTCATGCCGTATGCTTAAACCGAGAGGCCAGTGACTACACGGTCGGTTTGTACGACTTATATTGATCCTGTAGTGGTGGTTGTGTTTCCTATAGGACCGTTTTATGGATATTTTACACTTTCACCCCTTGACACCATATTTTAGGACTAAGACTGAATTTTGCAAATTCTCACCGTATACTCAAATTGAGAGTCCAGTGACTACGCGATCGGTTCGTAAGAGTTACAATGGTCCCGTGCGACGTGCTTGTGCCTCTTAAGGGACCATTTTGTGTTTGTGTTATGTTTTCACCCTTTGACGGCATATTTGTAAGAGTAAGTCTAACCGATTGCAAATTCTCGTTATGTACTCCAACAGGGACTCTGATGAGTACGTCGTCGGTTCATATTAGTTACATTGGTCCCGTATGAGGTACCCACACCTCTAACGGGATTTTTTTGTGGTTGGTTTACATTTTCACCCCTTGACGTCATATTTTAGCCTAAATCCAAAATTTTGATATTCTCGTCATTTACTCAAACTGGGAGGCTAGTGACTACGCGGTTGGTTCGTACGAGTTATATTGATAATGTCAAGGTGCTCGTGTCTCTTACAGGACTGTTTTGTGGTTATTTTAGGCTTTCACCCCTTAATGCCTTTTTTTGGGCCCAAGCCTATATTTTACAAATTTTCGTCGTATACTCAAATAGGGAGGCTGGTGACAAAGAGGTCGGTTCGTATGAGTTACATTGGTACCGTGTGAGGTTCTTGTACCTCTCATGGGACCGTTTTGTTGCCATTTTACATTTTTACCCCTTGACAACATATTTTTTTGACTCAAGTCTAATTTCTTGTAAATTATGATTGTATACTCAAACTGAGAGTCCGGTGACTACGTGGTTAGTTCTTATGAGTTACATTGGTCTTGTGTGTGGTTCCTGTGACTCTTACGGGATCATTTTGTTCCTGCTTTAGGTTTTCACCCCTTGATGTCGTATTTGAGGCCTAAGTATAAATTTTGTAAATTCTCACCGTATATTCAAATTGGGAGTCTGGTGACTATGCGATCAATTCGTACAAGTTATATTGGTCCCATGCGAGGTACTCATGCCTCTTACGGGTTTGTTTTGTGGCTATTTGATGTTTTCAACCTTTGTTGGCATGTTTTTAGGCGTAAGTCTAACCGATTACAAATTATTGTTGTATACTAAAATGGGGAGTCCAGTAACTACGCTATCGGTTCGTACAAGTTACATTGGTCATGTATGATGTGACCTTACCTCTTACGGCATCGTTTTATGACTATTTTATATTTTCCCCCTTAATGCCACATTTTTGGCCTAAGTCTAAATTTTGAAAATTCCCTTCTACTCAAATCGGGAGGCCAGTAACTACGCGGTCGGTTCATATGAGTAAACATTCATCCCGTGTGATGTACCAAAGCCTCTTACGAGACCATTTTGTGGTTCTTTTACATTCACCCCTTTGACGCCATGTTTTAGGCCTAAGTCTAAATGTTGTAAATTCTCATCGCATACACAAACCGGGAGGCCGCAGACTACGCGGTCAGTTCGTACGCATTACATTGGTCCGATACGAGGTGCCCGCACCTCTTATGAGACCGTTTTGTGGTTCTTTTAGGTTTTTAACCCTTGCAGCCATATTTAAGGCCTAAGTCAAAATTTTGCAAATTTTCGTCGTATACTAAAACTGGGAGGCTGGCGACTACACGGTAGGTTCTTACGAGTTACATTGGTACTGTGCGAGATTCTCGTGCCTCTTATGGGACCATTTTGTGGTGGTTTTATGCTTTTACCCCATGATGCCATTTTTTTAAGCATAAATCCAACGGATTGCTAATTATCTTCGTATACTCAAATGGGGAGTTCGGTGACTACGCCGTCGATTCGTATGAGTTACATGGGTCCCGTGTGAGATTCCTGCACCCCTTACAGGTCCGTCTTGTTGTTATTTTATTTTTTCATCCCTTGACGCCACATTTTAGGCTTCAGTCTAAATTTTCTAAATTCTTGTTGTATACTCCAATTAGAAGGCCAATGACTATGTGATCGGTTCGTACGAGTTACGTTAGTCCCGTGCGAGGTTACCGTGGCTCTTACCCAACCATTTTGTGTATTTTTTACGTTTTCACCCCTTGACGCCATGTTTTTCTGAGTAAACCTAACCTATTGCAACTTCTCGATGTATACTCAAACGTGGAGTCCGATGAATACGTCGTCGGTTCGTACGAGTTACATTGGTCCCGTGAGAGGGTCCCGCACCCCTTACGGGGACATTTTATTATTATTTTACGTGTTCATCCCTTGATGCCATACTTTAGGCCTAAGTCTAAATTTTGTAAATTCTCGTTGTATACACCAATCGAGAGGCCTAGTGACTATGCGATGGGTTCGTACAAGTTACATTGGTACCGTTCGAGGTGCTTGTGCCTCTTACGAGACCCTTTAGTGGCTATTTTATGCTTTCACTCCATGACGCCATGTTTTTAGGCCCAAGTCTAAAATTTTTAAATTCTCATCGTATACTCAAACTAGGAGGCTGGTGACTACGCGGTTGGTTCGTACGAGTTACATTGGTCCCGTGTGAGGTGCTTGTACCTCTTACTGGACCGTTTTGTGGCTATTTTACGTTTCCACCCCTTGACGTCAAGTTTTTAAGCTCAAGTCTCTTATTTGGAAAATTTTAATTGTATACTCAAACCAGGAGTCTAGTGACTACGCAGTCAGTTCGTACGAGTTACACTAGTCCCGTGCAAGCTGCATGTGCCTTTTACGGGACTGTTTTGTGGTTGTTTTAGGTTTTCACCCATTGATGGCATGTTTTTAAGCGTAAGTGTAACTGATGGAAAATTCTCGTTGTATACTCAAACAGGAGTCCGGTGACTATGCTGTCGGTTCGTACCAGTTACATTGGTCCCGGGCGAGGTGCCAACACCTCTTACGGGACTGTTTTGTGGTTTTTTTACATTTTCATACCTTGCCTCCATATTTTAGTCAAAAGTCTAAATTTTGCAAATTCTCATCATATACTCAAATCAAGAGGCCGATGACTACACAATCAATTCGTATGCGTTACATTGGTCCTGTGAGAGGTGATCGTGCCTCTTATGGGACCGTTTTGCTTCTATTTTACGCTTTCACACCCTCAAGCCATTTTTTAGGCCAAAGTCTAAATTTTAAAATTCTCGTTGTCTACTAAAACCAGGAGTTCGGTGACTACACGATCGATTCATACAAGTTATAATGGTCCCGTACGAGGTGCTCGTGCCTCTTACGGGACCGATTTGTGGCTATTTTGTGTTTTCACGCCTTAAAGCCATGTTTTAAAGCCCAAATCTATTTTTTTAAAATTCTCATCGTATACTCAAATCGGGAGTCCGATGACAATGCGGTTGGTTCATACTAGTTACATTGGTCCCGTGGGAGCTGCCCGTGCCACTCCCTTTAATCACAGACCTCATGAGAAAAGCCATGAAAAAAATCACAAGGACTCTTACGCTAGACCTAACAGAGACCTTAAGAAGACTGAATTCTATAGATGTGGAAAACTAGGACACATTGCACAAGACTGTAGAGTTAACTTGAACACTCAAAACAAACACATTAGAGCCAACATTTTCAAGACATGGGATGATTCAAGTGACTCTGAAAATGAGGAACCTGAGTCATTTGATGTTTTTGACCCTTGCATGTCCTTCTTTGCCAAGATTATCTATAATGATGATATGCATGTGTTTGTTTGTGAGAATGATTCTAGTAATTTTACTACTGATGTTTCGAATAATGCTGTTACTGGTTTAGATGCTTTGATTACTGAGAATATTGCTATCTCTTCTTCGGAGTGAGATAGGGCAGATTTCTGGTGCCCATGATGTGGTTGGTTAAGAGATGTTATTTATGGTTGGATTGCAGCACTGGCAGGCTTATCATATTTCCTGGGGGTGAACTTTTCGGTCACCTTCTTTGGTTCGACATCTGTTTTAGCAAGACCCTCATAGATATCTACTCCTGCTTCTCTGAGAGCTCGCAAGTGGGGATAGTATTATCCTCCCATCGTTGCTCGGACATCGGATAAGAAATTTTTCTTCACTATGCTGACTTATTCTTCCTCGGATGGCCGATTGGTCATGGTTGTTGCTTTTTCCCTCCATCGGGCTATGAAGTTACTGAGTGATTACCCAGAGTTCTGTTTGGGAAGCTCTAAATCATGGTGGGTGACCTCAAGCTCTTAATTATGTTTGTACTTTTACATGAATTCCCGCGCTACATCCTCCCAACTACGAATTCTGGACTCTTCGAGAGATAAAAACCATCGAAAGGATCTATCCTTAAGAGTTTGCTAAAACAATTGGGCTATAAATTCTTCAAAAGCCCCTAATAGAGTCATGGAATGGTGATAGCTACGGAGATGAACAATTGGTGGTCCACTTCCTCTGAATTTCTTGATATTTGGCATCTTGAACTTCTCGGGTAACCTCGCTTTAAGAATAGAGACATGTGGGTGTAGTCCATGTAATTCCCAGAGATTGTGACTTGGTCAAACTCCTTGGTAAGCATCTTGAGGTCTTTTTTTACTTTGTTCAGCTCTTCTTCCTTCGGATCAGTGATCGTGGTCAAGTTAGCCCCATGTTGGGAAAGGTTTGGCATCGAGAGATGGGCAGGCGGCGGCCCGTTAACAGGAGGGACACGTGGAGTATACTGATACTCTTTGGGAACCCAGATGGGCTTGGGTGGATCCATAGCAATAGGGAATAGGTCCTCGGGCTCTTGAGGAACGGGAACTTGGTTTTGTGGTATTTCTCGGACTTTAGTTTGCAGGTTATCAATCTTGGACACGAGCTGAGCTAGGACTATCGGCAGATCCGGCTGCACAACGGGTACTTGATCTGTGTTTTCCATGGAAAGTGGATGGATTTCGGATTCAAAAGACATAACAGCGGAACGGACGGAACTCCGGGGTGACTTGACTGAAGAGCGAAGCCAATAAGGAGCCAGGCCAACGGTTTGCGATCGACTCGAGAAGGCGAAAAAATGGGATTTATTTTTTAGAAAAAGGGATAAAAAAAAATTTCTTTTTGAGATGAAAAGACAAAATATTTTTGGATTTTTGATAAAGAGAGGTGAAATGTTTTTGGCTTTTTGATAAATAAGGGAGAAATGTTTTCGAATTTTTTATAAAGAAGGGAAAAATGTTTTTCGATTTTTGATAAAGAAGGGAGAAATATTTATTTTTTATTTTTTTGGGAGATGGTCTGAGCATGATTATTATGATTATTATGTTCTGACTTGTATTAAATTCTCCTAAATGAAAAACTAAAATTCCAGTCGGGACCCGAGCCTGGAAAAATTGGGTTTGTAATATATGCAAAGCTATGGCTGGACTTGTGACCAGGCTCACGGACATGGTCCCGTTTTAAAAATGCGCAAAAAATTCGGGAGGCAAGCCGACACAGAATTTCGGCAGAGTTTCGGGTAGAAACCGGCAATCTAATATGTGTGTCCTAGGCTTGACAGCTATATGTTGGTATGCAGTTTGGTTGGGTGAATCGAAAAGGGTTCCCCCCTTTGGCGTGTCTTCCACGATATACGTCATGCTCTTGCAGGTAATCGGTACATATGGACAAGCCATTTGATATACCTGAGTGTATGTGAATTGCATCACCATATACCTTATGGGGACAATATGTATGAGTGAAAATTCAATATACTCGGTGTACATGAATGAATTCCCTGTGATATACCTCCCATCATGACTTCGATCAAGCGGTACGATGCATGGGAACCGTTCTATATACGCCGAAGGTACTCGGCCAATGGAAGGTGAGAGACTTTTCGCTTAGTCTAACTACGCCCTGCCGGATGAGCACCCATCATGAAGTGACTCTCCAGTTACTGGACAAAATTTTGTCAATAATAATGCTATTTTGGGATGTGTGAATCATGCATGATTCTCTTCTTAGTATCTTATGAGAATGACTTTCTTGATTATGCCAAACAGGGCGCAAGTAATAAATACCAATGGTACACTAACTATGGATGGGTTATGCGTGAAACATACGAATATATGTGATCCTAGGTGCATGTGGTGCGAAGTGTACATGGATAATTTTCTACAAGTGTGTGAATAGAAGCATAAGAATGGGGTAAACATGAGTAGTAAGGGGAACATGCAAATAGGGGGAAAATATAAACAAACATAAACACCCACGTAAATAGAGTCTAGCCCTCAAAATAACATATCCCCAGCAGAGTCGCCACTGTGGCCATCCTCGATACTTGCGGCGGGTGGGCAGAGTGAGGATCCTTGGTCCCGTGCAACCCTCTCGGGAGCTCTTCGGCCAGTGTCATTGGGTGAGGTGAAAAATGTATAGATATAGAGTCGCCAATCTGTTTTACACAAAACAGACAAAAGAAAGGGAGCCATCCCGAAGGACATAATGATACATACGAAACCAAAATGATTTGAAAAGGGTCTGGAGGCTAAGTTACGAAATAGGAAAGTGTTAGGCACCCATTCTTCCCTTACGGCCTCTAATGAGTTTTTGTTGTTTTCCTTTATTTTCCCCGTGATATGTGTGCATGTGTATATATAGTGGAGATAGGAATCATCTACTTGTATCATGGAACAGATAGAGCGAGTCATCCGTAAGAATGTAAAGATAATATTAGAAAATAGGAATTGCGCAATCATCCCTGTGTTTATCGTTATAATGGAACGATAACGTATGTGGAATAATACGCCACTGAGAACAAATATATGTATATATAAAGATATGTAATATAAGAGAGTGGAGTTTAGAAAAAATAGAAAACGAGAGAAAAAGTAAAAACAAAGGACATGAGTCTCGGGTTTTACCCCGAGACGCTTATGTAGCCTATAGAGGCATCAAAGTCCACGTAGTTCACATGCAAAACGAGGGGTGGGGTTTATCCCATAAATCCATGTAATACCCCGCATTTTTAGCCATATTTATTTATGGAATTAATTAAATTAAATGTGAATTAATTGAGAATTAATCCGGATAAAATATTAACGAGATGTGAGTTAGTATTTGATTATAATGTGTATATATGGCGATATATGAATATTGAATTATGAAATTTGTCGTGAAATTGAAATACGGCAATTTGGAAATTTTGTTGGGACGCGTGTAACAGTCGCGTCAGGAATATAATTTTTTTAATTAAAAAATGATTTTTTATTTCTATTAACCGTATGGTCGTTTTGAGTGCGCCAACGTGTCCGGCAGGGTCGAAATAGTCAGAAAACCCTAGTCGGGGGTTTAGTTTGGGTCCCGGGGCATTTTTAGGCCATACCGGCAACGTAAAAGGGTAGTTTGGTAATTTTGGAATTTTGGGAATTAAAACCCACGAAAATTAGAAATTAATATCTGATTTAACCTTTATCCACTAAACCCACTAACTACACCTAATGACTTAATGGGCTACGGGGGTTATTGGAATTAGTTTCAAGAGCTTCCTAGGGCAACCTTAACCACCATTGTCACCTTGGAAAAAAAAGGACTTGTAGAGAAAGAGAGAGAGGAGAATTCTGCAGAGAGAGAGAACAATTCATCAATTCGACATCAAAATCAGAGAAAGACATAAGGCAAGTGGTTTAATTTTGTTTTTGCAAAGAATGCTTCTTCCATGTGTAGGGAATTTATATAATTGTTTGGATTTCGCTTTGCAACGTTCCACGCACGAAACGTAGTGCAATGTTGGGTGTGGGGAAAAGTTTAGTCCTTAATACTCGGATTTATATGTTATAGCGAAACAATGCTTTATGAGAATAAACTAGAGTAATAATCTAAATAAGTAGTTGATGTTATATGCGTCGTGTACCAAGGGCATAATGAATCTCGACAATCAACATTGTCAAGGAGTTGTGTATCGGGGGGGGGGGGTTCCTTGTTTAGATTTTCCTTTGCTAGACGTCCCACGCACGAAACGCAGTGCAATGTTGAGAGTGGGGAAAAGTTTAGTCCTTAGCATTTAGATGATAATAACTTATGTAAGTTAATAACTAGAATCCGATGATTTCTAGTAAGAGATATGTCTATGTATATTTATATGCTAACATAAGTTTAGATGCACACTTGAGTTAGGGTAGAATAGGGAGTTTATGGTTATGTTTTAGATGATGGGTTACGTGAGCATGGATTAGGTGTAGGTTAGATTGGACTGTCCCAAAAACGTATCGGGTAGTTTAATTGAGGATTCATGTGCATACGTTTAGGTGCGCGCTTTAGTTGAGGGGTGAGTTGGAGTTCCAGGAGAGTGCGACTACACCTTAATCATGTTATAGTGAATTTATAATTATTATACAATTTAATGCACTTGCTAAAATATTTTCACATCTCGGGCTTTGACCTGTTTATATTTTTCTCTTGCTATACATATATTGTACTATATTAGGTGTCCCACTGCAAGGACGCCAATGATTCTTCTCTCTCCAGTCTTCTCGGAGTTGTAGCAGATGCGGACTGTTGCGGGATTTTGTTATAACCGTTTCCTATCTTTTGTAAATTTAGTTTAGGATTCAGTTTGTATATCGGATTTATACCCAAGGGTCTTATTTATACCATTTTATATTTCTTTCCTCAGGTGGTTGTATTGTCCGTGACCCGATAGCGTATTCGGGTATTTCCTTTTGTGTATTTCTGGCGTATTATAGAACTATTACCTTGTATCTTAGCTTGTGTGTGTACATTATCAATTTCAGTATTTATTATGTTGTTGGTTGGTTAATTCTCATTCTATGTTTTAAATTTTTTGGCACCCACTTTTTATAGTATTGGGTAGTTAGCTATGGCTATGTTAGTATCGGCAGTAGATGCTGAGAATGATCCACTTGAGATTCCTAATTAATTATAGTATAGGGCTGGCCACCCATTATTATTTTAAGCAGGGTGTCACAGCTAGACAGTAGTTTTAGTCAATGAATCATCTCCCCACAATCCTTGATGCTCTTATATCTTCAACCTCTCCTCCCTAGTGAAATGCAAGAGTCCACCGACACAATTTTCCATAGAATGTAAATCCATATGTGTCTTGGTATCCATCGATGAGTCTTAGAAAACGTCTAAAAAATCGAAATACGGAACACTGGTTCTTTATCGCAACATAACAAACCAATACGGAGTCCACCGAACGAAACTAATTCTCTCGAGATAAAGAGCAAACAAACTTTGTTTCCCAACACAAAGATCTCAAAGCATAAGAATAGGAAAACTTGAATCTTTATACTCAATGGGTGAAACTAGGGTTTTGGAACTTTGATACAAAGGTAGGAGGATGTTTTTCAGCAAAGTTTCTTAAAAAAACTGAGTCCATCATGCCTATAAATAGTAAAACACAATTTTTGACTCGACAAGGTCGTTCAAACCAAAAATACATTGTTCGTTTGAACGAAAGTCACAGTTCATTCTAACAAAACACTAGTACGTTCGAAAAAAGGCTCATTTCGTTGTAATGAACTTCTAATGAGATTTCAATGCATACCGTTTGGTTTGACATAGAGTGTCCGTTTGATGTTCGTTAGATGTACATTCTAATGATGTATAAAGTTCATTCCAATGAGAATCTAGCTTCGTTAACAAAGCTATGTATCTCGTTCTAATGAAATCCAAGCTTCCTTCCAATGAATTATACAATTTACTTCTGACAAACTTAAAACAAAAAATTTATTTACTCCAAAAAAAATTTTAAAAATAGTTCGAAATGATTTTATTTAAAAAACAAACACCCAAAAATATATCGAAGGATCATATTCTAAATGAATCCATACCTTAAGAGATTCTCGATAAACTGGATGACGAACTTGGCACAAAACATAGCAGGGTGCATATCTAACTTTGAGTGAGTAACTTATCTCATTGGGTAGGAAAAGGAAAGACTTAACCAATAAAGTGGCTAGTTTTATGAGAGATCTTCAAGCATAATTGGAGAGTTATGAGAAACTTGAAGCTCATGTTTTCCAACTCAATAAAGATCTCAGATGTGCCTAGGAGGTCAAATTCACTTTAGAGTACACGTCTAAGAAGGTTTGAAAAATGTTCTTAGGTCCTATTTTAGGTTTTAAAGAGAGGTAAAGGATAGGTTATGAAGGTGCATCCACTTCCAATATCGCACCCGAACTAGTTCCTAAGTTTGTGATGGATCATTCTAAGCCTTGACGTAACCAACCAAGGAGAACTCTTCCTAAGCATTTTAACCAAGGTATACCCAACAAATTAATGATTATAACCATTACAAACAAGGAGATAACCTTAGTGAGTTTTTCTACAAGCTAGGAAGAGTCTCTGACACATATTCCCACACACCACTATAGAAATTTTTCTAGTCTTAGAGAGCAAGTTGATTTCTACTCACTAGTTCTAAAGGTTTAATGGAAGAATTTCAAAGGATGTTTATACCTTTAGAAAACACTTCCAACACAATGACTATTCCAATAATGATAAGGTCAAACAAAAGGTTGCCACCACTTGGGTAACTAAAAATGATGAAAAATACCTCGTTGTTTACGTTTCTCTCATGGTTCAAGATAATTCTCAATGGTATATTGATAGTGGGTGATCTAGAACATGACTGGTGATAAGTCATATTTTACCAACCTTGTGGACCACAGGGAAGGAAAAGTCACCTTTAGGGATGGGAGTAGGTCCATCATATTAGGACGTGGTTACTTAGAGATTCTTGACTTTACTAAACTAGGGAATGTGTTATATGTTGAAGGATTGAAGGCCAACTTAATAAGAATAAGCTAACTTTGCAGTAAAGTTTGGCCAAACGAAATGTAATATTTTTTATCAATCTGGTGAAATTTTATAATGAGGTGTGAGGACTATCGATAATTTCTATGGTATCATTCTCATGTCCTCTTTAGTGTGAAATATTGCTAAGGTCTACACTATGGACCTTTGGCATTAACGACTAGGTCACGTCAATTTTAAAGATTATACGAGGTTAGTTAAGAAAGAGCTAGTTCGTGGCTTACCATCACTTGGAGAACCAACATCCCCTATTTGGGGTCCTTACTAATGAGGGAACTATGTCAAGATTCCCCATAGGAAGTTAAATACCATAAGCACCTCTTATGTTTTAGGGTTGATACTCATGGATCTAATGGGTCTCATACACATGGAGAGTATTGGTGGTAAAAAGTATATTCTGGTGATGGTTGATGACTTTTTGAGATTTTCTATCATTGGATTTCTTAGAGAAAAGTCTGGTGCTATTGAGTTTGTAACCCACAAGTGTCGTCTTCTTCAAAATCAACATGGTGTTACTATAAATCGTATTCGTAGTGATAATGGAACCAAATTTAAAGTTGTCGACATTGATGTTTTTTAATGAGGTTAGAATTAAATATGAGTTTTCGACCGTTCTCCCTCCTAAGAAAAATGGCATAGTTGAAAGGAAGAATTGAACAATTCAAGAGATGGCTAGGTCCATGCTTCTTGTAAGGAAAATGATGAGATGTTTTTGGGCGGAGATCATTAACACCGTATGCCCCATGGAGAATAGGTTTTATCTTCGTCCACATACACTTCACACTCCATATGAGTTATGAACCAGTAAGAAACCCAACCCATCCTATTTTTGAGTTTTTAGGAGTCCTTGCCATATCCTTAGAGATAGAGAGCACTTAGGGAATTTGGATTCTAGAAGCGATGAGGTAATACTTTTAGGATATTCATCGACAAGTAGAGCCTAAAAGGTGTATAATCTTAAAAGATCTAAGGTCTTAGGATTGATAAATGTCACAATCAGAAATGATGCACCGACTAAGTTTATTGATCACGATCTTACGTGTGAGAACAATGCATCCCTTAATAATGATCTCATTATTCTCCACAACACCACAGTAGACCTTACTCTTGAAAACAGAATTCACCCTTTTGGGTTCGAAAGTGTCATGACCCTACCGATATACTTGGTGATCCCATACTAGGTGTCAAGACTTGCACTCAACTAGAGAATAAAGTTAGCTACTTTTGCTACACTTTCATAGTATAACCTAAGAGTGTAAAATAAGCACTCAAGGATGATCATTGGATAAATGCTATGCGAGATGAGTTACTTTAATTTCAAAAAATGATGTCTGGGAATTAGTTTTCTGATTTCGCGAGACTAATGTGATTGGTACCAAGTGGGTGTAAGAAAATAATATGGATGATAATGGTACCATAGTTTCTAATAGGTCTAAGTTGGTCGCTCAAGGTTACACACAAGTTGAAGGTGTGGACTTTGACAAAACATTCACTCATATTGCTAGGCTTGAGTTCGTCCGCTTATTACTCTCCATATCATGTGATCTACTGTTTAAGCTTTACCAAATAAATGTCAAGGGTTCCTTTCTTAATGGCATTCTTCAGGAGAAGGTTTACATGGAACAACCAAAGGGGTTTAAAGACCCAAGGCACCCGAAACACATCTTTTATCAAAAGAAGGTCTTGCATGGTTTGAAGCAATCACCTCGTGCTTGGTACGAAAGGTTAACTTATTATCTCTTAGCTTGTGGCTTCAAAAGAGGGGGATTTGATATGATGTTGTTTGATAGGACAAAGGGTGATGCTATCTTGGCTGCCCAAGTATATATGGAAAACATAGTCTTTGGATCCACGTATTCCCAATATGCTCACACTTTTGAGGAGGAGATGAAGAGTGAATTTGAGATGAACATGGTTAGTGAGCATACTTCTTTCTAGGTTTCCAGGTGACTGAAATTTAGAATGGGATATTCATATCTCAATCTAAATATGCTAGGGATCTAATGAAGAAGTTTGGTCTGGACTCAGCTAAGAAATCTTGCACACCCATGAGTTCCTCGATAAAGCTTAGCAAAGACACTTTAGGTAATGATATAGGGGCAAACACTCTATGGAAGTATGATAAGTAGTCTCCTCTACTTGATCGCTAGCCATTCCGATATAATCTTTAGTGTTGGAGTTTTTACAGGTTACCAAGCGTCCCCAAAAGAGTCACACTTGCTTGCACATAAACGTATAATCAAATATGTGGGTGGAACTCTTTCTAATGGTATTTGGTATTCGTTTGATACCAATGATCATTTATCAGCTTTTTCGGATACCAATTGTTTCGGTGATGTTAATGGTTGTACAAGCACATTGGATGGATGCTTTTACTTTGGGAGTGCTCTTATCTCTTGGTTGAAAATGAAGAAAAATTCCATTTCTTTGTCCATAGCGGAGGACGAGTTCATAGCTTCTGGGAGTTATTACACACAACTCTTATGGATGAAGAAAATGTTGGAAGATTATGGGATTATTCAAGGCACAATGACTATTTCTTGCTATAATATGAGTGCGATCCATATATCCCGTAATCCGGTCCAATATTCAGTTATGAAACATATTCTCGCATTTAAGATGTTCGAATCATAATTGCATTACATCCATTCATGTGACTTAATCATGGTGTTCTTTGACTTGGATACGTTTTCCTTACATGATTAATTATGCATGTTTAGCATTGCGTCGCTCATTATTAATTACTACCATCATGCTAGACTCTTGATATCGCCTTGATTGCACACATGCATGAAATTTTTGAACATTGCACATACTTGTTCTATGTTGAACAGTGTGTTCTCTCCTCAATCGTTCTTAATAACGAACCAAATATATGATAAACTAATTTGTGAATGAAAAAAACATTGCCTGGATTTTTTACTGAAAAATTAATTTATGTTTAGCAATGAAAAGGGGCTACGCAAGAAGCAGTCTTCATTGCATTAAAGCCTACCATTGACAAGAGCCTAAAAATAAATTTGGCACATAAAAGTAGAATGTTAAGGCCAATTTTGTTTCATTGATGCTTCATTAAAAATGAGAAATATGATTCCTTCAAAAATTTTGTAAGTTTGTTCTTAACATGTGAGATTTTGAGGGTGTTATAAGTTGAAGATCAATGGGCTTGCACAATAAAGTTCTTTAAAAAATATTAGATAGTTTGGTGTTATTATTTTGAGAAGCATTTAAATTCGTGATATTTTGTGTGATTTGAGTCTATTTTACTTTGTTAATGTTCTTTACCAAAGGCTAAATTGTGTTCTTTCTTTAGGAGTCTCACTTTAACTTCGTTCACCTTCATTACATATGCACATGTTGACTTTCTCGTGCATTGAGTTCACACACATTCATTCCATATTCATGATTCAGATATTTTTCGTGTTTCCCTATGATGTGACTGTATGTATTTGTATTTATATATATGTTTATATACTCAAAAGTTTAAAAATATTTTTTCGATTTTTTGTTATTTCATCGCATATGCTTAGTTGTCTATACTTTATGATGATATTTCATATTTGAACTCTTGTGATGCTAACTTTTTAAGTTTATCTTCTAACCTTTTGTTTATAATATACAAAAGGGGGACAACTTATTGAGGGGGATTTTTGTTTTCTTTAAATTTTATGCATTATGGTATTTACAACTGTTTCATCTGTGTAGGTATTTTTAAACATTGATGATATCATGGACTACACAATGGAGATTTTTAACATAGAGAATTTTACAATTATCTTTTCCTTTTCGAGTTTGGGAGGGACATTAGTTGAACTTGTCTTGGGGTTATTTTTTTTGGTTTACTTATACTGGAATAGCCAAGGAGGGGATTTTTAAGAGCAAGATTTATAATACTCATTATGTTATTAAGTTTTGCATATTCTATTACACATCTTCACCATCATCTACGTTCTCTAGAATTTTAGGAGAAGACAATATAGTAACTAAAAGCAATAATCTAAGATATAAGAGTTGAGATTGTCACTACAATCATATGAATAAGGTATATGAGGTTGATTTTGGGTAATCAATTTATTCAGGGGTATTTTAAAAGTGTTTGAAAACATAAAATATTTTTTAAATGTTTTTTAAAGAATTTAAGTAGTCTTTTGAACAACATTTGATGTCATTCAAACTAGTACATGTTCCTTGTCAGAACAACTTCGAATGAGGTTGATTTTAGAAACTTTTGACCACTCTGGAATCTCATTGGAAAGTTTATTTGGCGGGTGTTCAAATGAGATAGGGTACTTCATTCGAATGAGTTGTACCTCATTCGAACGAGCTGATTTTTTATTTTATTTTTTACCCGATTTCAAATGCAATCTTTCAAATTTGTCTCTTCCGGAGATTTTTCTCCCCATATATAGAGATACGAGCTTGCAATTTATATCAAGCCTTTTAGACATCATTTTGTGATCAATCCCTTTAGTTTTTTAAATTCAAACCCCTTGGATGTTTTAAGATCAATTTATCAAACCATGAAGAACACAACATATGTTTTAATCCTTATGGAGTTAATTCGTCGCTGTTAAAGATATGAAAATAGTTAAGTTACCTGATCTTATTGGTGAACATCGAGGCGATTGGATCTTGCTATGTGGGGAGTTGTTCGATCTTCATCTCTTTCTATCAACAACAAGAAAGGTAGACATAACTGCCGTCCTTAGTAGTGTCTAAGTCTGTAAGTCTGTCTATGTCATTTTATAATACCTAGTTGTAACAATACTAAGAAACCAAATTTTTTTTAAAGGGATTTTTTTCTCATCTTCTATGTCTTGTGGTTTGTTCACTTCAATTTAGATTCAATATCTTGCATGTGAACAAATATATATGCAATGCCTTTTGGCCTAACCAATGATCCAATCGTGTTTATGGACTTGATGAATAGGGTGTTCAGAGAGTTCGTAAACCAGTTCGTCATCGTCTTCATTGATAATATTCTGGTTTACTCCCAGAAAGAGGAGAAGCATGCCAAGCACTTGAGGCAAATTTTGCATACGCTGCGTCGGAACGAGTTATATGCAAAATACGAGAAGTGTGGGTTTTGGCTGAAGGAGGTTCAGTTTTTGGGGTATATCATTTCAGACAGGGGGATATCTGTTGATTCGGGGAAGGTATCAGCGGTGAGGGAGTGGGGATAATCCATGACACCGACTGAGATACATAGTTTCTTAGGCCTAGCAGGATACTACATGAGGTTTATTCGGGGTTTATCTAAGATAGATGGTCCTTTGACACATCTGACTAGGAAGGGTATGCCATTTATCTGGAGCGATGCCTATCCGTTGGCATTCGACGAGTTGAAGGACAAGTTGACCTCAACACCAGTGTTAGCATTGCTTAGACTGGGAGTTGAGTATCTAGTATACACCGATGCGTCCTTATTAGGACTTGGGGGTGTACTACAACGGGAGAGTTAGGCTATAGCTTATGCTTTCCGTAAGCTTAAGCCTCACGAGAAGAATTACCCCACCCACGACTTAGAGTTATCAGCAGTCATATTTGCTCTTCGAATTTGGAGACATTATCTCCTGGGGGAGAAATTTCGTTTATTCACGGACCACAAGTCCCTACCGTACCTCTTCACGTAGAAGGAACTAAATATGTGTTAGCGTAGGTGGCTTGAGTTCATGAAGGATTATCAGTTCGATATGTAATACCACCAAGGAAAGGCTGACGTGGTAGCAGACACGTTGAGCCGTAGGCCGATGGGCGAGGTGGCCGAAGTGTGAAAAGAAAAGTGGAAGGAGTTGGGACACCAGGACGCAGTGGCCTGATCATTCATGTCTGTGATGACCGTTACGCCCCAAATCATTACGAGAGTGATACAGGCCCAGGCAAAAGACTCGTTCTGTCAACAACAGATAGTCCTATTTCTAGCAGATGGAGCTGAGTCCTATACCGTTAGTTCAGACAGGGGCTTACGCTTCAATGGGAGACTGGTTGTTCCTGAGGGGGAAGACTTAAGACACGAGGTAATGACAGAGTCGCACGGTTCGCGGTACATCCTGGTGGGGATAAGATGTACCAGGATATGAGGCGACAGTACTGGTGGAGCGGGATGAAGAGAGATATTACCGAGTTCGTTTATAAATGTGCCACTTATCAGCTGGTAAAGGTGGACCATCAGAGACTGAAAGGACTTCTACAGCCATTGGAGATTCCTATGTGAAAATGGGAGAGCATTTCCATGGACTTGATCACGAGGTTACCTACATCACAGAGGGGTTACGACTCCATATGGGTAATCGTGGATAGGTTGACCAAAGTTGCTCATTTTTTGCCAACCCGGACAGACTACACTACGGGACAATATGCTCAGATTTTCATAGCGGACATAGTGAGACTCCACGGGGTGCCTCTCAATATCTTGTCTGACCGAGACAAAACATTTGTTTCATAATTTTGGGAGAGTTTCCAGGAAGCCATGGGTACAGAGTTGCGGCTGAGTACAACATATCACCCACAGACAGATGAGCAAACCGAGCGAACGAATCAGATGTTGGAAGACATGTTGAGAACGTTCATCCTAGACTTTGGAGGTGATTGGGAGCAGTATCTTCAACTGGTGGAGTTTACCTATAATAACTCCTACCAGTTCACTATTGGCATGACTCCATTCGAGGCGTTATACGGTAGACCTTGTCGTTCCCCAGCATGTTGGCTAGAGGTGGGGGATGACAAACTCCTTGGGCCGGAGGTGATTCAGGATACATCGACGAGGATAGAGATGATACGAACCCGTATTCGAGTAGCTCAGGACCGACATAAGAGTTATGCTGATGCCAAGAGATTCTTTTGAGAATTTAAGGTGGGGGACCAGGTGCTACTTAGAGTATCTCCGATGAAGGGGATTATGCATTTCGGGAAGAAAGGGAAATTTACACCTAGATACGTGGGGACATTCCCTATCATTGAGAGAATTGGGCCAGTTGCGTACAGACTTGGGTTACCGGAACACCTGCATAAGATCCATGACGTGTTCCATATTTCCTCGCTAAGGATATATCTTAGGGATGATTTGGCCCATACCCACATTGCCTTAGAGGACATAAATCTATAGCCTGATAGTTCCTATGAGGAGGGACCGATTGCTATTCTGGACCACAGCGAGAGAAAACTGAGGTCGAAGATAGTACCATTAGTACGTGTTCAGTGGCGGCATCATAATGCCGAGGAGTCCACCTGGGAGCGCGAGTATGAGATGCGAGAGCGTTATCCAGAGTTATTCTTGCCAGATATATTTTATTTTCTTAATTTCGGGACAAAATTCTGTTATTAGGGGGAAGTATGTAATACCCTGTAATTTTACTGATTTTATTTAATGGGATTAATTAAATTAAATGAGAATTAATTGAAATTAATCCGAATTTAAATACTAGCGAGACATGAGTTGGTATTTGATTATGATGATAATATTGAGTATTACTGAGTATATATGGTAATATATGATTATGAAAATTATTAAAATTATCGCGAGTCATAAATACGACAATTTGGGAAATTAAGTTGGGACGCGCGTGTCAGTCGCGTCAATAATTAATTTAATTAGATTAAAAAGTAAATTATAATTTTATAAACTATATGGTCATTTTGAGTGCACCAACATGTTCGGAGGGGTCGAGATACTTAGAAAACACTAGACGGGGGTTTAGCTTGGGTCCCGGAGCATTTTTAGGCCAAACCGACAATCCGGGAGGGTATTTTGGTCATTTTAACATTTTAGGAAATAAGACCCACGAATTTTAGGGTTTATTTATTTATTATTGGTAAGGCCATTAGGGCCATTATCATCCAAAAACAAAGAGTGGGCTACGTGAGTTAGAGGAGAAGTTGCATGAGGTTTCCAAACCTTAACCACCACCCATCACCACCACTTTCGACTGAATTGTGACCAGAAATGAGGGAAGAATCAGTCCTCGGACACCACCAACGAATATGAACAACAATCTTAAGGCAAGTGATTTGATTCCATTAGTTTCAGCGAATATTTCTTCCATGATTAGTGTAGAAATTGTTATTAACCTTGAAAGATGATAAAAAAACTCATGAAATTTGGTGGAGAACTCTAAATCTTGGATAGGAATTGCGTGTAGATTAGTTCTGGACGAAATTTAGTAACCAAAACTTGACCCTTAATGGATTAAAAATGAATTAAAGAAGATAAATATCATGGTTCTTGAAGAAAATAGAAAACTAGGGTTTTTATGAAGATTTGATCCATATAAGGTTAATTGCTGATGATTTAATGGTTTCAGAACGTTAAAAATATCGTATTTAGGTTGTACAATGATCCCATATCCTTAATTTAGAATTTCATACCTTGTAATGGAGTTTTGGGACAAATCTAGGACTGAAAAATGAAGCAGTCCGTAGCCTCCTCTGGTGCGATCGATCGATCGACATTCATAGGTCGATCGATCGACCTTCCCAGAAATTGTGATATTTTTTCCTTATTGAATTTTAGCAATTTCGACCTTAGAAAATTATTGGTGGGGACCTTGTGAACACTTTTGGATTTAAGGAAGACCAGTAGGTATGTATATGAGACCCGAATTATTATTAGAATTAAATTTGGGAGTTATGTTAGACCTAATAAGGTTCGACGAGTGAGGTACTATTAAAGATTGCGGTTAAATGAGTTAAATCTATATAGTTGGTAATATAAGGTTAGTGGAAGAAATATGGACCTTAAGAGTATTGGATTAAAGTGTGGGAATGATATGAGACTTAGTAACCTTTATGAGTTAGGTTTTAAGTATTTGAAACTACGATGTGAGATGTGTCGGTGGACTATATCATATAACTGTCCGGAAGTATAAAAATGTACTAATTGGCTTAATGGTATAGCTCAAAATACTTTATTTATAAGAGTCTTTGTCAACAGTTTTTGTAGATTTTTTAAAAATAACTACAAAATATATTTTGACCTAATTTTTTGAATATGGATCAGAAGGTTAATTTCAAGAGAAAAATAAAAAAATTTGTGAAAATTTTATTAGGACCTAGAACTAGGTGTGATGTATACAACATGCTCTAGGTGAGTCTTCCTCCCCCTCTCTCTCTCTCTCTCTCTCTCTCAATATATATATATATATATATATATATATATATATATATATATATATATATATATATATATATATATATATATATATATATATATATATATATGTTAGGTGGGCAATGACACGTGGTTGCACAAAAGTTCCCTTAAAAAAGTGGGGTTATGGGGAAGTGAAGATACATGCACCACTTTTGGTGGCTATGTGATTCCAATATTTTCTCATGAAAACACATGCGGTTTTTGCATTTATTTACTATGCAGTTGCATTTTGCTTGTACATAATGAAAATGTATAAAGACTGTAAAATTTCTAACTGCTTGAAGTGAAAATCACCCGCCTTTCGAATTTTTTCGTTCTTGCGAGAAATATAAACATTCTTAACCCCAAAACATTGAAACTGAGACTTATTCTTATCATTCCACCTCCCTTCCAGGAAATAAGTAAAAGATTTTCTCAAAAATAAACACCACTCCTTGTCTTCCAATGATGCTCACTCTCGGATTACGAAATGGATCCGAGCTTTCCCACCATATCTAATCTAAAGAATCCATTGTTCAATCAATGATGAAGATCATTTTAAGAAAACAATTATTACTTTACCGTCTCAACCAACATAGGTTTTTACAAATTCTCATCAATGAATTCTTTAAAATTAAAATATTCATATAGAACTTTTTCGATTAGGGGATTGAGCATATGTCATACTTAATTTAAAATAATTACAATAAATTTTAAAGTTGCAGTAACTCCGTGATCAATTCCATCCAATGGGGAGGAAAGTCAAATACTAACACGAAAAATTAATCATATCAAAATTTTAAAATGTAGATGGGAATATTAGGCTAAATAAGCTTATTATCCTTTACAAGTTAGAAAAGTGCCGAATTACCATTTTCACTCCTTGAATTTTATTCAAGTTATAACTTTAATACCAAAACCCGTGAGTGAAAGTTGAATTCATTTTTGAAACCACGAAATCATCATTGAAAAATTAATTTCCAACTTAAATGTGATAATTAATTTGATTAAATTTTAAAGTGGCATCCCACTACCTCTAATTAAGAATTAACCCCGTTGGACATCCTTGTTCCCTTATGAAGTAATAGTTATTGATGGAAGCTTAAATCATGCCAATTTGAACTAGATATATTTTCTTTTTTCATTACGTTATCCATGTAAGGACATAGTCCATCACGCTTAGTATGTCGTACACCGCTATAAGTTTGTCGAAGAATTGGAAAGCGCACATCTACAATCGACGATACGAATTTCAAGTCACCTTTAAAAATCATGCCCAACATGGATGACTTTGGTAAATATGGTCAAGTTCCATTTAAATTTTACATCAAAAGTATTGGGATTTTTTATAAAAATTAAAATATTGTTTTTCTTTTATGAAAAATGATTTTTGAATTATGTTAAATGGATTTTTATCTTTTCAAAAACAGTTTTATCATAAAAGCCCTTTTTTATAACTGTTCTCAAATTCATAAGAATGTTGGTTTCTAAGTCCCCAAATAATTTAAAAATCTGTAAATCGAATCTAGATATTTGTGCCTGGTCGTTCAAACGAGATCCTATCTCGTTCGAACGAGAGAAGACGTTGTTTGAACGACATGATTGTTCGTTCCAATGAGAAGTTTTTTTCCTAACACGTCACCGCCTTAAAAGTTTATATAAAGAAGGTGTCAGGGTTCAGTATTTCGTGTGGAGAAAATTTTGTTTTTATCAGAATAAGTTTTTGAGAGTTTACCTTTTCTCCAACACAATTTTGAGGGTTCAAATTTGTTTTCATAATTCACAAATCCTAGAGAGTTTATTTTATGTGTGAATTGTTTTGTGGAACCCAAACCATACTTTGTCTAAAGTTCAACCTTTGTGAGAAGAACTCTACAATTGGAGAGCCAAGAGCTATTATGGAGGGATATCCTACAAGGAATCAAGATTGCGTGTCCGTACTGCGTGTCCAAATTGATACGGCTACGAGTGAGCCACTACTGAGTTCTAGCCGAAGCTTTGAAGGTTTGACATAGACATCATTCATTACGCTTGAGGGAAGTTGTATGTAAGTCAATGGTCATGTAACCTTGTCAACGTTCTAGAATATAAAAGGTTTTGCCCTGAGGGGATTTTTTCCTGATGTCACTTACTTTCCTATTTTCATTTACACTTGCACGCACATGGGCTGATTTTAATTTAAATTTGGTTTTGTTAAATCTGAATTACCTAATACAATAAGTGAATTTGTGAATTAAATCAATTGGTATCACACCGTGCTTACAAACTAGTATCAGAGCAGGTTTCACTATCTAACTGTGAATTCCTATTTTCTCCAAAAGTTTTTTTGATATTAATTATTTTAAACTTTGATGGAACACTTATATAATCGAGTACCTACTTTTCACAGCAATAATTTTGCCTATTGGAAAGCTCGCATGAAATCTGCTTTAAAAGCTATAGATGAGCACAATTGGTTGTTGGTTGAAAATGGTTGGTCTCCTCCCACCGTTACTGTTGATAACATCACCTCTTTAAAACCTTTGTCAAACTGGACTGAGAATGATTTTAAATTGTTTAATTTTAATTCACATGGTTTGAGTGCTATCTCTGGAGCCATCACTCTCAAAGAGTTTCGCCAAATTATGATGTGCACCACATCTGAAAAGGAATGGGATATTTTAACATTGACACATGAGGGTACCAATTATGTTAAAGAATCTAAGTTGCAAAACCTTGCCACCCAATTTGAGACACTCACTATGTCAGAGTCTGAGACTTTTGATGAGTTTTATGCACGTTTTTCGGACATAGTCAACACTAGCTTTAATTTGGGTGTGGCAATTGATAACACGCGGGTTGTGAAAAAAATTTTGAGATCTCTTCCAAAATATTTTATTCCAAAAGTCATTGTTTTGAACTCGATGGGGAATTTGAGCACACTTAAGTTAGAAGAGTTGGTAGGTGATTTTCAAACCTATGAGTTAGATATGTTTCCCCAAGCTGTTAAGCCTAAAGGGTTGCACTTAGGACACAGTCGAGATCCAGTAAGGAAAAAAGTAGAGAGAGCAAAAAGTATGAGAATTTATGTGAATCTGAATCTGATGACGACTCTGACATGGCCCTGCTTTCCAAAAATTTCAAAAATTTTTGCCAGTTTTAAAAATGAAGAAATCCAAATAAAAAGTTTTTGAACAAATACAAAAGGAAAGACAAGGCCAAAGAAAGTGATGAAAAATAAAAAGAGAGTGAGGAAAACTTTGAGAAGATAAGATGTTTTTAGTGTGATGGGAAAGGGCACAAGTCATTTGAGTGTCCCACTAAACTTAGGAGAGAGGGAAAAAAAATTGACATGGCCACTACCCTAAGCGATAGTGAGGGAGAAGATAAAGAGGAGGACAATGACTCCGAAAAAGATTTAGGACAAAGGATGATTGTTTCCTTTACTAGTCGTGTGAATACCTCCACTTTGTCCCACGATGATATCATCCACGAGAGCGTCGACAATGAGTCAAATGAAGATGAGAGTGAGGGTGAGAACGGAGATGAAAGTGAGCTCCAAAAAGCTTTTAGAGAGTTTTTTACCGAGATCATGAAAACAAAAAGATCAAATAGGGAACTAGGTCTTCGAATTTATGAGTTGAAGGAAGAGAATGATGAGCTAAAAAGGGAAAATGTGACTTGACTAACACGGTGTTTAGTCTGACGACACGTGTATCCCATCTCGAGGATGATCTCGAACGTGCACGGGAAGCCCAAGTCTCTTTAGAGAACGCATCTAAAAAGGTTGATAAGATGGTTCCCTGCCCTTTTTAAATGATGGTGAGTATGTTGGAAAAAGTCATAACGGTGTTTCCACTACTATTAATGATCCCGAGCCTATTTCCACTTTGGTGAGTGATTCTCATGGGTATATATCTAGGAAAACTCATCCCAAAATTTTTAATAAATTACTTCCTAGACCGGTTTATGTTTGCTCCCATTGCAAAAAGAGAGGACACCTTAGGGAATTTCGTTCTAAGTTGGGGTTCGTGCCACAGCATACCACTTCACATGTTCACGCACATGCACACACTTATGATACTTTGCTTGCACATAATGATAGAGAGTTTGCACATATTCGAGAGCAAGTAACGTATTTGGTCAAGACTACACATGATCTAATGGAGTTGGTTCAAAAGATGTCACCGTCTTTGGAAAACTCCACTGCCGATCCCGGTTGAGGTCCAGACATGTTTCCTAGTATAGGGTGACTTACATAATGACATCTTTGCCTATTGCTAGTGTGTAACATTTGTTTTATTTTAGTTAGCATTTTTATTTGCTTTTCTTATTTTTGGTACTATTTTAGCACTATTTTGGATATGTTTTCCCATTCAAGGAATTATTTTTTACAAAATTTTCTCACTGGACAAAACGGAACGTCCTTCTGGATAATCTGCGAAATTTTTGTTTTTCTCGTTCTAATGAGATTGCATCTCGCTTAAACGAGATCTCTTGTAGTTTGAACGACTTGGCAACTCGTTCGAATGACCCCTGGAAATTTGTCTGCAGCCCTGTTTCTTCCTGATATATGTTATTGGTATTGTTGGGTTGTTTATGAACAGTGTTTGAAAAATACAAAAAGATTTTCCTTTTTTTAGAAAAATTTTAAAAAATCAAAAAAAAATTTGTTTTTTTTTGCACCGTATATGAATTTACACTTACGATGACCAAGTCACAACTTCATGCCATATCCCTGTGACTGTTTGATAGAGATTTGAGACAATATGTTGTGTCATTCATGTGCTTTATAAAGTTTGGAGTCTTTGAGATGATATAGTGTTGCTACCTACATGTTAGACTCACTTTGTCCTTTATTACACACATTCAAGGATTTGTTAGATGTTTGTTCTTCACAAATCACATATTGGTTATGTGTTTTCATGTTAATTATGTCTATTAAAACAAATCAAATGCGATAAAACAAGCTAATAAAAGGTGTGCATTTTTTTTACCGTTTCACCGTAAGTTTGTGTGAATTTTATAAAGACTGAAGGGGTATGAAAGGTACACATCTATCCTCTGCGATTAAGCTGCTGTTTAAATTTGACCTAAAAATGTTAGCACCCACTATGCGCAAAAGACTTTATGTGCGGAAGTAAACTATTTGCTGAAATAAACTCCAATTACCTACGTGTTATCTATGTTATTCAAGAAGGGACCAATTCAAACTTTTCTTGAATTGCTAACTTAGCTAAAACAGGTTTTAGTTAGCCAAGTCAATTAATAGTCCTATTAATTATCTTGAGTTAACAAGGTGTCAAAACAGATAATAGATGATTCAATTAATTAGGTACGTTTCTAGTATTGAACCTACTTTTTCGTATGAGGCGAGATATTGCAAATTTGTAAAGTAAAGCACAATATATTTATTTTACGTCGCAAAAACCCTTCCCCGGGAAAAACGACGAACTCCTCTAGGAGTTACCTAATCAACTTCCACTAAAATAATAAAACAAACAGAATGAGTTACACTCAACAAACTTGATAACTAAAGAAGATAGATATAGCGATTACCCCACACGACCAAGACTCCTCCCTGGTTCCTTATTCTACTCTCTCTTTAAGTTTGTCCTTGCTTGTTATTGCGTTCTACACTTCGTAGCTTCTCCCTTTTGCTCTTCTAGCTCATGATTAGCTCAGTGCCTATTGTGTCATTTTCTAGTGAAGTATTTTGAGTGCGGTGTTCTGTCCTAGATGACGTACCCACACTTAAATGATACACACCAAATGATATGCAACAAATTATATCTCATATACATCTTCGCAAGTCTTATGTCAACTTAAGTCAAGTCTTCTTGACTTTCAAAATAGTTTTTAAAAACTTCCTTTTCTTTTTAAATCTTGAACAATGGACTTGTTCAAATATTTACACAAATAAATGTGTCTACGTGAATACAACGTGAGTAGGTGTAAATGAGTGATTTTCTAAGTGATATGCATAATGAAGATTAGTTCCTGAAAATCACTTAAACAACCAAGAGATCATATACACAAAATATGACTTCAAATATATTCAATAGAATCACAAAATCAAATATTCACAATCTTATTTTTCAGAAAACAAATATTAGATTAAATAAGATTTTAATCTAAAATCTTACCGAGACTATTTTCACAAATATTTCAGATTAAGTCAAAACAGTCTTAAACACACAAGAAAATAATATTCATTCAAGATTTTAAATCTTCACAAATCAGATCTAAAAAATCTTAGGTTTAACTTTCTAAAGCATCAAAATATAAATCTGAATATTACCAAATATTTTCACAAAAATCTGTTTTAAAACAAAATGTTTAAAAACATTCAAGATCTCACAAACAAGATACAAAAAGAATATTTACACACAAAAATGAATTTCGTGAATAGTGTGTGTTGTGTACAAATATTAGATCTAAAGACTGATCTAAATAATGCACACAGATGAGAGAACTCACTTACAAAAATTATATACTCTTCAAAAATCGTAAGTGCAGATTTAGAATGAGAGATGTCCAATCTTCATTTTCGTTTGATAAAAATCAACACTTGAAAATTTCCTATCTCGTCAAGAAAGCAGTCTTCGAAACATACTGCTCCCTAATACGTAGCTGGTGCTATCCTGACCTCAAATCTATCTTCGAAAAGAAGGTTGCTCCCCTCAGCTGGTAGAACAGATCATCGATTCGAGGCAATGGATATTTGTTTCGTATCGTAACCTTGTTCAGCTCCCGGTAGTCCACGCATAGTCTCAGTGAACCATCTCTATTTTTCATAAACAACACTGGAGCGCCCCAAGGTGAGGTAATCCTACGAATGAAACCCTGACCTAACAGCTGCTCTATCTGATCTCGTAACTCTCGCATTTCTTCCAGAGCCATACGGTATGGAGCGCATGTTATCGATCGAGTATCCGGTAACAAATCTATGACAAAGTCTATCTCTCGACTGGGGGATAGGCCTTGTATCTCCTGAAATACATCAAAATACTCACGAACAACTGGGATCGAGTCTAAGGGAATCACGAACTCCTTAGACGTATCCTCCTCTATGTAATACAAATGAGCGGTAGAGCCTCCCTCTGGGCGAGGCATCGCCACTACAAACATCTCCTGCCCCAGAATGGCAAAGACAATACTCCCACCGAAATAATCTATCACGGCTCTATATAGTGCGAGCCAATCCATGCCAATGATAACGTTATGCTCATGTATATCTAAGACTAACATGTCTGCTGGTAAGATTAAGCTACCAATCTCTACTCCCAAACTCCGGCATATAAAGAAAATTAATGATCCATTTCCCAGTGGTGAGTCTACGCATGTCACAGTGCTCTTTGCTGTAGCTAATAACCCTAAGGCCTTCGCAAAGTGAGTAGATATAAAATAGGTGTCGCCCCAATATCAAATAAAACTCGACCCATAGTACCATGGATAGGAAATGTACCCTCAATCGCGGGTGGCGCCTGTGGAGCTGCTGCCTGGTGGATGTTATAGACACATCCATACTGTAACTGCCCCTATTGCATTGGAGCTGCTAAAATGGCTAGTAGGGCTGGTGCTGGGAGGGAGGCTGGAAAAAGTGGCCTCTGTGGCTCATTACAGGCACCCTGCTACTATGGGGCCTATCTCCCTCTGGACAATCATGGCGCCTATGGCCATTTTTACCAAACCCAAATCATCGGCCCCTAAAGACACAATAGCAAGTCTAACTGTCGACTGTGAGAAAAAGTTTTCTAACTTACAAAAGGACAATGGGTTTAACCAGAAGCTACTATCATTGTCTTCGGCATACTCTAAGAAAGAATTTGTTTTTAAGTTAGAGTTGAAAAGAAATAAAGAAATTGCTAGTTTGCTTGAGCAAGAAAATAATTCATTATGCATTGAGCTTGAGGGTCTTAAGAATTTTGGGTATGTCGATCGGAACGAAGGTGCCCTTTTTAGAGTAAGAGAATGCCCGCTTGATGGAAGAGCTGAACAATTGAGAAAGTCTAAGGGCAAAAGTTAATTTTCTTAGCAATTGGTTAGGGTACCTCAGTCAATGGAGGAGAGCAGACCAAAAATATTTTGTCTAACCAAACCACCATCATAAAGAATTAGTTGGTGAAAATTAAAATGTTGAACAAAAAATTTATTCGCGTTACATATTAATTCGATAAACAACCTCGTACTGTCATGATGGATTGTTATAATGAATACCTTGTGCACATAAGTGAAGAACTTGACTAAGCCCACAAGTTTGGATATAAAAATGGTTGATTAAATTCCCTGACTATAGCGTAAGTGCCGAAGGAAAATAAATTATGGTATTAGCGTGATCCTGGATGGTTGTATCATCCTAATCCTCCTTTCAAGATGCATGCTTCATGGATTCCTCCTGATACTATTTGAGTGAGCTTAATCAGAAAGTATCTCGGGGATTATGGTCTGCACGGTGATGACGAACTCACCCCACGATTGCACTTGATGAACATGGAGAGTTTTAGTAGTCAGATGACATTTAGATATTTGAGTACTACTATTACCCCTTATATATTGGATGTTCCTCCAGCTGGTGTATAGAAAGATTCAAGTGATCCATGTCATCCTTTTTAACGTTTCATTGTATTTTTTTTTTATTTTGTTGGCCTTGTAATAATTCTTTAAGACAAATGAGAATTTTGATCCATCTTTTTTCGGCATTAATTTATCGGTTGATAATTGTTTAAAAATGGCCTATTAGTAGTTTAGTATTATGATTATGTGATCGGTTATTACCCGACTAATTTGCCTTAATAGTTACCGATGTTGGATGAACCTAGGTTGGCCTGCCTTAGGTTTTATAAATGTGTAATTTAGATTTTTGGGTTGCTTAAATAGATCTTGTTGTTTTTATCAGGTACTAACATTAGTTACTTGTGGCCACCAAATGTGTTAGGATTAGTCCTTGCTTTTAACTAGTTATGATTGGTCTTTATTATCCGTATGAATGGTTGCACCGAATTTCCTTAATTTGGTGTGGTAAACTTCTCGTTCTTTACCTTGTGAGGTCATACATGATGTTTTGTATTCATAACTTCCTGTTCTTGACCTTATGAGGTCCTACTTGAAGTTTTGATTTTTGGTTTTATGAGATTGCTTTGAATTTCTATCACATCTTCCACTCCGAAAAAAACGTAAAAAGAGCAATAATATTCACTGAGAATTGTCAATCTTTATTGAGCAATGAGTTATAAGGGATATAAAAGAAATTACATTTGGTGCGATTGTTTATAGTACTTCCTCAAATGTTCTGCATTTTAGGGTTTCTTGAACTGTTCTCATTCTAGTGTTTCAATTTGGTAAGTTCCTGGTTGGACAACTGTAAAAATTCGATATGAACTATACCATTTAGGTTCTAACTTATTTCCTTTCAGGAGAACCTACTTGAGCATGTAGTCCCTCTCTTTCAGATTGCTCAGTTTAACCTTTTTATAGTAGAACCGAGTGGTTCTTTGTTGATAGGTTGACACCTGAAATGTCGTGTGCTCTTTGACCTCCTCCACCAGGTCTAAATCTAACCCCCTCACGAGGTCACATTATGGCGAGTCAAAATTGAGCACCCGATGACTTGGTAAACTAATTTATGTTAGGACCATTACTTTTTTCCCGAAGGTTAACATGTAAGGATTCTTACCGGTAGCTGTTCTCGACGTTTTCTTGTATGCCAAGAGTGCACTTTTTAGTTCAGTGATCCAGTTTCCTTTGGCGTCATCTAATCTATTCTTTATCCCATCGATCAGAGTCTTTTTGTGACTTTCATTTGCCTATTGCATTATTGATGGTCAGGAGTGACATGTAGTTTCTAGATTTTGGAGTGAACATAGTAATCTTCAAATTCTTGGTTGTCAAACTGTGTGCCATGGTCGGGGATGAAGGCATATGGCATCCCATAATGGCAAATATTATTCTTTTAAATGAAGTATTCCACTATCAATACCAATTATTTGAACCTTCCTCTTATTTTTGGTAAGGGTCGACTAAGTCAATTCCCCACATGGCAAAGGGCTAAGCGGATATAATAGGTCTCAGTGAAGCCCCCGGTCTTCTATGGATTACAACATATTTCTAGCACTTATCGCATCGCCCTGCATAGTCTGTGCAATCTTCTTTCATGGTGGGCCAGTAGTAGACTTGCATGGCTACTCGCTTGACAAATAATCGTCATGTCGACATAATACCCTTCATGTATCTCCTTAATTAATCTACCAACCTCAGATGGATATACGTACCTGAGTAAAGAAATAATTAATGAACCCTCTTCTATATAAGATTCCCCTTTCTAGTACATAACTACTAAAAAGCTATTACTTAAGTCGTGTAATTCAGGATTAAACTGTCTAAGTAACTCCGAACTATTTTTTGGATAAACAGTTTTCTTTAAATCAAAACAGATTAATCACAAGATGCGTTTAATAAAAAATGTACGAGAGATGTTTAAGATTATGTAACAAGTTTTCAAAACTAAAACTAAAACAGTTAAATCATCACACCAACCAGAATGGGATGAGGAGATGTAGAAAGATTAAGTACAAGGAGTTTTTAATGTGGTAAAACCTCACCCAACTGAGGAATCATCCACGGCGACTTCTAAGTCACAAACCAAAAATCCACTAAAAGAAAATATACAAGTTACAAACTATTTAACACATAAGCATACAAAATATACCTATATAAGTTTATAATATGTACCCACTAGTTTGATTCTAAATTTTCTGCAATTCTGATGTTGATGTGGCTTTCTCAGCTTGCTAACTTCTCCACACTTTGTTTCAGCTTTACGTCGACTCTTGATGTTTCAAGATCTTACAACCAACACTTCTTGTATTGTAGTGTGATAAGTGTTTGTGACAGTGTTCTAACACATGCATGCACACACACAAATTACATAACAAATCTAAATGATAAAGTTATCACTTCTCTCTTCTTTAGAAACTAATAAACTTTCTTGATCTTTCAAATAATCTCATAATCCAAGGTTACCTTGCTCAGAAGACTGCTAAGGTCTTAAATAATTTTAGAGGGTTTTGAAAATATTTTTTGAAATTGTAAACCACCGATTGCGATTCCAACTAGATCAAAGAATTTGTTGATTCTATAGTTGTGAAAAACATTTACAGAAAAAAAATCAATAAATTGGATTTGTCAAGATAAGAAACTAAAATAATGCATATCTAAGTGTAATATGACATGCAATAGTAAGATCTACTGTTTCTATAAAAAAGAAATAGAGATCAAACCTAAAATGCCTAAGTTGGATATAAGATCTCAAACTCAGAGGATTCAACCCACGAACAACTTTCAAACCATTACCAAACTAACTCTCAAACACTCAGGTTTGGTGTTTGGTGTAAACTGATTTTATAAAGGTATTTTAGGGTTTGAAAATGAGATTAGGGTTTGAACAATTTAGGGTTTTCTCTCTGGTTTCTATCTTTTCTCTCTTTTCTCTCATATAATCGGCCAAAAGTTTTTGAAACGAAGAGGCTCAACCTCCTTTTATACTGAGCGAGGAAGGTTCGAGAATAACTGATTAAATCCAAAGGTTAAGATTTGGTCTTGAGGGTTTAACAATGATCTAAAGGTTTAATATAAATGGTGATTTAAACGTCCTCTGATAGGTCTAAAGGGGGTTCAATGGGATTGGTATAAAACACATGCAGACCATCGATTAACTAAAACCAAGGGCTGAGAATTCTCATAGGTTCTGAGTGTATAAACAAACATAAATCTCGCCGATGTAACAATGACATGTGTAAGGCTATGATGCACCCAAACGCATGAGTTTTCAAAATAATTACACAGACACCCTGAAGTCTCAAGCACTTTCGAATTCTACCCAACTAAACTTTCAGGTATGAAATGATAAAACCAGTAATCACAGAATGACAAAAAGTTTTAAAACCGAAATTTTAATTTTTAAAAAATCATTTAAAAATTCCCAAAAATTATTAAAAACAAATTTGAAAGGGAATTAATACACACAACTCACACACAAGAAAATGATGCAATATATAAAATGTATGCAAGCCTAATGTGTGTGTGATAGAGATTTTACCTTTAAATGAAACAAGTGAGGCATCATGAGAAGAATCTAAAGCTCTTTGGTATCTAGGGAATGGGACACAAGTTTTGTCACAATTTCCAAACTAGAAAAGCACTTATACAATGTAGACTCAAGTGAGTCAAGAGTATAAGGTACTTCAATCTCCCCGTTTGGAAATATGAGACAAAATCTCCTTTGAGTCATCTAGGACTCATAGGGCTACGAAAAAGATTAAGGAAAACCTATTCCTATACAAAATCTATCTACCCATATCCTAGAAAAAGAAAATTACATAACTCAACTAATTACAAACTAATACCCTAATAACATCCGTTGAAGACAACGATACAGATTCCTATAAATAACACTAAGATCTAGCTTTTTAATCATATATTCAAGAAAAAATGAACTCATAAGACTCAAACTTCTCCCTCATTTTGTCTCAAATGGACAAAGGAAAAAAATATTTAAGTCACATGAGATTATTCAGCACAAACCATTCCGAACGATTTTCGCAAATAATGAAATCTATTGTAATCCAAAGGTTTTGTAAACATATCTGTGAGCTACAAATCAGTAGGAAGATAATTAATTTTTAATTCCTCAGTCTCAACTAATTCGCGTATAAAATGATGTCTAATTTTGATATGTTTTGTTCGCGAGTGTTGAACTGGATTTTTAAAAATATTGATCGCGGTTTGATTATCACAATAGAGATGCAGCTGGTTTTCTTGAATACCATAATAATTTAGCGTTTGCTTAAGCCAAAGTAATTGAGCACAGCAGCTACCATCAGCTATGTATTCAGATTCAGCTGTAGATAAAAAAGTGCAGTTTTGTTTCTTACTACTCCAACCTCCCAAATTGTTACCGATATAGTAACACGCTCCTGATGTGATCTTACTATCATCAGTACACCCTGCCCAACCGGTATCAGTGTATCCTATTATAGTACTAGGAGTATCATTGGTGTACCAGAGTCCTAAATTTAGAGTGCCTCTTATGTATTTAATGATTCTTTTGACACATGCTAAGTGGTTTTCTTTAGGATTATTTTGATAACGGGCACACACGCAAACTGCGTACATATCAGGACGCGAGGCTGTAAGGTATAGTAAGGTTCCTATCATACTACGATATAGAGTAGGATCTATGGATTTTCCACTCTCAGCTTTGGATAATTTAACCGTAGTACTCATGGGAGTTATAGCTTTTTTGGCACTTTCAAGCCCGAATTTTTTAACAATCTCTAAACCATATTTCGATTGCGAAACAAACAAACCTTCTGAATTCTGTTTAACTTGAAGACCCAGCAAAAATTGCAACTCCCCCATAAGAGACATTTGAAATTCTTTATGCGTAATTTCAGAAAATGATTTAACTTCTAAAGGGGAAGTTGATCCAAAAATGATATCGTCGACATAAACTTGAGCTACAATAATATCTTTGTCAAAGTGTTTGACAAATAGAGTTTGATCATTTCCACCTCTCTTAAAACCTTTATCTAAGAGAAAGTTGGAAAGACGTTCATACCAGGCTCTTGTTGTTTGTTTTAGACCATACAACGCCTTTTTAAGACGATAAACATGATTTGGATACTGAGGGTCAATAAACCCTTTGGTTTGTTCAACATAGGTCTCTTCAGTCAAGATTCCATTAAGGAAGGATGACTTTGCATCCATTTGGTAAAGCGTAAAATACAAGTAACATGCTATGATAAAGGGAAGACGAATAGATTCTAAGCGAGTAAGAGGAGTAAACGTCTCGTTAAAATCTATTCCTTCAATTTGAGAATATCTTTGAACCACTAATCTGGATTTGTTTCTAATGATAATCACTTTCATCAGTTTTATTTTTAAATAGCCAACATGTGCCGATAACCTTTTTACGATCAGGCCTAAGTACAAGATACCAAACATCATGAATGACAAATTGAAGAAGTTCTTCCTGCAAAGCAGAATTCCATTTAGGGTCATTCAATGCCTCATTTACATTCTTTGGTTCCTCAAGGGAAACAAAACATGTATAATGAACATAGTTTCTTAATTGAGATCGTGTACGTACAGGCTCACAAGGTTTACCAACAACATTATCTATGGGATGATCTTTAAAAACCCAGTTAGGTACTTCAGGTTTCTCAATTGGTAAAGAATCATCTATTTCTGGAGAGTCTTTTTCTAAAACATTTTCAGACTCTTCAACAATAGTTGGTTCTCCGGTCTTACTCTCAACAGTAGTGTCACTTATAATAACATTTATGGATTCCATCAAAATCTTTATGCGGAGATTATAGACACGGTACGCTTTACTATCAGGAGAATATCATAAGAAAATATCTTTATCTCCACGAGTCTCAAATTTGGATAGGTGTTCTCTGTCTTTATAGACATAACATGTACTACCAAAAGTTTTAAGGTATTTAAGATTGGGCTTCTTCCCATACCATAGTTCGTAAGGAGTTTGTTTTGAATTCTTCATAAGATAGACCCTATTAATAATGTGACAAGAAGTACAAATTGATTATACCCAAAAATATTTAGGTAAACACTTGGCATGAATCATAACTCGTTCCATCTCTTGAAGGGTACGATTCTTTCGCTCAGCAATTCCATTTTTTTTAGGAGTCTTAGGAGCACTAAATTCATGTTTATAACCATTATAGCCACAATACTCTATAACACCTGTATCTATGAATTCTCCTCCTCTATCACTACAAATCCTATTTACTTGAGTTTCTTTCTCATTTTCAATGCGAAGTAAGATATTCAAAAAAGTTCTGAACGTGTCTGACTTTTGTTTTGAGAAGTCTACCCAAGTAAAAATCCTCCTCAACATTTTTTTAGGAATAAACATCCTCTATATAACTGATAGAGGAGGGAACCTTGCAAAGGAGACATGAAAAAGGACTTTGTAGGGGGAGCGCTCCAACTTTCGTGTTCCGAAGGCTCATTGTTGATGATGAAGATGTTGAGGCCAAGGGGAAGAGGATTGCCCATTTTGAGGCGGGCTTTAGGTCCCCGTGTTTGCGGTATGGTGACTTTGATGGGGGTTATCTAGCCTTTCATAATGGCTACCTCCAAAAGTACCTCGATCGACTGGGTGGAGGATTGAGTAGTGCTGCCAAAGAGCTCATCCAGCTGGCTACCAACGTGGAAACTTTACCCTTTTTTTCTTCCTTGATTGTATCTCTATTATGAAAGTTGGTAACTTGATCTTAATTTCTCGTGCACAGGTGAGTTATTTATGGGTTCACACGTCGTGGAAGTAGTAAAAAGGGCTAAGGGGGCCAAGACTGTCCTTGGGATGAAAAATGAGCTCGACACCTTGAAAAAAGCCAAGCACGAAGTTGATGCTTATCTGAAGACATCTAAAAAAGAGAGGGATGGTGAAAAAACTGCCAAGGAAGCTATCGAGAAGGAGTTTACGATGCTCAAGACATAGATAGAAGCTAAGGTTTCCAATCTTTGAAGGCTTCTTGATCTTCATACTAAGGAGAATGAGGAAGCTATGAAGGCTGGAAGGGATTTATCCTCATTTATCAAGTTTAGATACCTGAAGTTCTTCATCCTTTTGGAATACTATGTGGTAATCAAGTATCAATATTTTTTGAACGGGCTTAATGAGCTCACCAACCGAGTTAAGGTAGCTCACCCCGACTGGGACCTCTTGGCCTATAATCATGATGATATGGAGATCGAAGAAGAACTTAAACCTTCCTCATTTGCCTGGATAAAGTTTCCCATACCCAATGTTGAGAGTTTTTTTATTACTTCTTGGCCTCCGGTAGGCTCCAAGGGTGTGGATCTTCGGACCTCAATGTTGGAGAAGATGAGATCAATCCTTGCATGCCACCACTCTTTAGCTCCCCCTTCCCCTTAGGAATCTCTTTTGTAATATAGGCTTAGGCATATTTTGACTTTTATTATAACAAGGTATGTATTGGCTTCGGTCCCCATAAGAATTGGCTTAAGCCTCGTTGAAAATGGTTTCGGCTTCCATGATAATTGGCTTCGGCCTTTTTATTATTATATTATTATGCATTTCCATCTTTATTATTTTCTTTGATTTTTATGCATGATTTATGGATGAATGATTTCTCCAATCCCACTTGTATTTGAACTATTTTATTATGCTAAACAACTCATGAAATAAGTCGATGGGGTCTTCTTGTACAAGGTTATCAGAACAAACTGATCTGATGATGACATTATTTCTACACAGTTGATGAACCGTGTTATTCTGAATGAACAAAACTGTCTTTTTATTATTTATACATTGTTGGTGAACCTTGTTATTTTATTTATATATGATTGCATGATCTATGAACTATGTTATTTTGTTTATACATGGTTGATAAATCGTGTTATACCGAACGACTGGGTTAAGCTATTTTGATTATTTATACATAGTTGATTGACCGTGTTATTAATACTCTCAAGGTCGATTGGGAAAGGGTGATGTGGACGACCATGCATATTATGATCACCAATTTTTTGAAAATAAAATCTATAATAAATATTTAGAAATATTTGCTCTGTGTGAAACCACTCCAGCTTTATTGCCTCCTTATTCACCCCATAGTTCCAACCTTTTTAATTTTAAAATAACATAATAATCGGTAACAACCCTTCTTAACTCGAAGTTCATCCCATTATAGTCAAATGGCCTCGCTATGCGGATTTGATTAGATTTGGGTGGCATGAGTTAAACTTAGATATCCGCCAATTTGTTATATCCAAAGGCTATGATCTTGGGAAAGACATACCAAAACTCCTCTGACGTTATCCTTCTTCCGCTTATAGGTTTGTTCATAAATTTCTATGATCCTAATGCTTAAGGGGTAGGAGGAGAATTAAGTGGAGAAATAGTCGTTCGAAAAAATCCTCTTTTATTCATAATTTAGTCATTCAAGGATACATTAAAGATCATGAAAAAAGCAGGAAAAGTTATGGATAGTAGAGTCTTAAAAAGAAATTACACTAGCAAATTCAAATAACATAACAAGAAATATTAGGTGTGCCTCTGATGCTGAGTGATGATTGCCTCTGATTTCTTACAGGTAGTTTCATTTTAGGCTTTTGACGTTTCATAGTGTGGTAGGTCTCACCTTTCATGATTTATGATACCGTACGTTTCCGATCGAATGATACGAGTGACCACATAGGGTCCCTCCTAATTGTCAGCTAACTTCCCATGGATTGGATCCTTCATCGATTGATTTGAATTTTAGAACACTAGATCACCGAATTGAAATTTGATGGTCCTAACATCGTGCGTATTTTTACGGAGATGTCACCACCCTTAGGACTGTTTATTCCTTACTCTCGTCCTATAGGTATATGCAATCTCTTAATTCTTCCTCATTTTCTTCAACGGTGAAACATTGTGCTCTTAACATATGGACTTCGAGTTCAATGAGGATAATGGACTCCATGCCACATATAAGGGAGAAGAGTGTGGACCTTGTGGTCCCCCTTGTCATTGTTTCATATGCCCATAAGATTGAGGCTATCTTATCTGCCCAAAGGCCCTTGGAGTTTCTCAAGTCAATTTCGATTCCATTGAGTAGTGTTCAGTTTTTCACCTATACTTGACCGTTCCACCTAGGGTGTCTTAGGAAAGAATAGTAATGCCTAATTTGAAAATGGTTGAACAAATTGTCAATGAGAACGCTATCAAATTGCCTCTCGTTATCGGTAATGACCGTGTTAAGTACACTAAACCGACTGATGAACTTCTATAAAAAGGAGTGGACCTTTTGTCCCATGATTCGGGGGAGCGGTTCTACCTCTACCCACTTAGTGAAATAGTCTATCACCACCAGTTAAAATTTTCACTGACCTTTTCCTGATGGAAAAGGGCACATGATATCAATTCCCCATAATGCAAATAACTAAGGGGAGATGATCGTTGTTAGTTCTTCGATCGGCCGATGGATATTGTCAGATGTGCTCTGGAATCTGTCATAGGTTTGCACAGAGTATATGGCATCCTTTTTCATCGTCGACTAATAGTAACCTTGGGCCAATGCTCGTTACGCCAAGATCCTTCCTTCGGGGTGCCCTCTGTTTGCCCACTCATGAAACCTATCTTAGAGACGATTTGGCTCATTCTCACATTGCTTTGGAGGACATCGATATCCAGCCCGATAGCTCCTATGAGGAGGGGCCGATTGCTATTTTGGACCGGAGTGAGCAAAAACTGCGGTCCAAGATAGTTCCGTTAGTGCGTGTTCAGTGGAGACATCATAATGTCGAGGATTCCACATGGGAGCGCGAGGATGAGATGCGCGAACGTTATCCAGAGTTATTTTTCCCAGGTACTTTCTAGTTCCGAATTTCGGGACGACATTCTGTTATTAGAGGGAAGTATGTAATACCCCATATTTTTATGATATTTATTTATGGGATTAATTAAATTAAATGTGTATTAATTGGAAATTAATCCGGATAAAAATACTAGCGAGATGCGAGTTGGTATTTGATTTTAATGAGTATATATGGATATATATAAATATTGAATTATGAAATTTATCGTGAGATTGAAAAACGGCAATTTGGAATTTTGTTGAGACGCGTGTGACAGTCGCGTCAGGAAAGCCATGTGTGCGATTTGTGAGGCAGGACATTCAACTGAGGAATGCCCGACGATACCCTCCTGCAAAGTAATGTTGCAGGAGCAAGTTAGTGGTATAGGAGGCTTTAAGGGTAATTTTGGTGCCCCGCACGGGAATTCATACAGCCCTTCGTGGAAAAATCATCCCGGATTTAGCTACGGGCAACAACATGCCGCAATGAACCCTCCTTCGCATGTTGCCCCCCCTCCTCCACAACAATTTCAACAAGCTCCACACATGCAAGGACATGTGCAAGCACCACCACCTCACGGAAATTATATCCCGCCACAGCGGAGAACATTCGAGGATACTGTGAATCAGTTCATCGCAAGCCAGACCGCAAACAATGCCAAATATGATCGTCTAATTGGCGACATAAATGCGAATCTGTCCAAAATACAATCCTTGTTAAGTGTTCAAGAGAAGGGGAAATTCCCTGCCCAAGGCCAACGACCTCCCCAAGGTCAGACTAGTGTTAGCTCCACAGCCACGGAACATCAGGAGCAATGTCAAGCAGTGACCACTCTTCGTAGTGGAAGAGTCGTTGATTTATCACCTCCTCCACACGACACAACAAAAGACAAGGAGATTTCGCCCAGCACGAAAGAGGCCGAAGATGTCCCCTTGAACGAGAGTGATAAGGAAGACACTAGTGAGCCTGAGGTGGTAGTGAAACCACCCTCCGCAGCACCATTTTCGCGAAGATTGATTCCCGCTCAAAAAGGGACTCCACGTGATGAAGTGCTAGAAGTACTTAAGCAAGTAAAGCTAAATCTACGTTTCCTTGATGCCATCAAACAAATTCCAGCCTACGGCAAAGTTATCAAAGATTTGTTGACGGTGAAAAGGAGGATGAAGGTTAAAAAGAATGTCTTTCTAGCTCAGAACGTGAGTTCCATTCTACAAAATGAGCTCCCGCCTAAATTCAAAGATCCAAGTGCACCCACCATATCATGCATCATTGGAGATAATAAAATCGAGAAAGCCTTACTTGACTTGGGAGCAAGTGTAAACATACTCCCTTACTCCATTTATAGGTAACTTGACTTGGGCGACCTCAAGCCCACAAAGGTCACTCTCCAATTAGCGGATCGATCAGTGAAGATCCCTCGAGGCATAGTCGAGGACGTGATCGTCCAAGTTGACACTTTCTACTTCCCGGTAGATTTTGTCATTTGGGACACGGAACCCTCCTTTAACTCGAGAAATCATGTTCCCATCATCCTTGGGCACCCTTTCTTAGCTACAGCTAATGCAATCATCAACACAAGAAATGGGCGAATGCAACTCACTTTTGGGAACATGACCTTGGATACTAACATCTTCCACATAGGCCAAAATGCAGGGGAGGAAGATGATCTTCACGCGGTGAGCCTCATAGATGAGGTAGTAGAAGAGTACTTTGAGGAAACTTTTTGTGGCGACGCTTTAGAGTCCTGTTTAGCGACGAGCTATGAGTGTGAGGGGACGTCTACCCATATCGAGAGGGAGGTTAGAAAGTTGAGAGAATTACTCGATGAGAGTACGTCGGACGAGGACGTGAGAGAGATTGATTGGGTTTCTAGATTCGAGGAACTACCTCCGAGGGATACACACATGGATCCCTCCAGTGAAAAATTTCCAACCCTCGAATTAAAGAAACTCCCCTCCCATATCGAATATGCATACCTAGGAGAGGATGAGACATTCCCTATTGTTATCTCTTCTAGCCTAGATGAAGGGCAGGAGAGTAAACTGTTGAGAATTCTGAGGAAGCACCAAAGTACTTTTGGTTGGTGTATAGCTGATTTGAAGGGGATAAGTCCTCTGATTTGCACTCACAAGATTCACCTCGAAGAGGATGTCAAGCCCTCTAGAGAAATGCAAAGAAGACTGAACCCCAACATGAAAGAAGTTGTGAGAACCGAGATCATTAAACTATTGGATGCCGGGATTATCTACCCAATCTCGGATAGCAAATGGGTGAGCCCTATTCAAGTCGTCCCAAAGAAGTCGGGTATGACTGTGATTGAGAATTCTAAGGGAGAGCTTGTTCCCCAACGCACCACCGCTGGTTGGCGTGTTTGCATTGATTACCGGAAACTCAATGCGGGAACAAGAAAAGACCATTTCCCCTTGCCATTCATTGATCAAATGCTTCAGAGAGTTGCGGGCCACCCTTATTATTGCTTCCTTGATGGTTATTCCGGATATAACCAAATTGAGGTAGATGTACTTGACCAAGAGAAGACGACTTTCACTTGCCCTTTTGGTACGTTTGCCTACAAACGTATGCCATTTGGCTTGTGTAATGCACCCGCGACCTTTCAAAGGTGCATGTTGAGCTTATTTAGCGACATGGTCGAGAGAGGACTCGAGGTGTTCATGGACGATTTCAGCATATTTGGCACCTCTTTCGATCACTGTTTGGACAAGTTGGAAAAAGTACTTACCCGGTGTGTGGACAAGAACTTAGTGCTTAATTGGGAGAAGTGCCATTTCATGGTCACTGAGGGAATAGTTCTTGGTCACATAGTATCATCCAAAGGCATAGTGGTTGATAGGGCTAAGATAGATGTCATAGCTGACCATCCCCCACCGAGATCGCTTAAAGACGTGCGCTCATTCTTGGGTCACGCCGAGTTTTATCGAAGGTTCATTAAGGACTTTAGTGCTATCGCTAGACCCTTAAGCAACCTTCTCATGAAGGACAACCCGTTTGAGTGGATCGAGGCATGCCAAAGCTCCTTTGACAAATTAAAAAACATGCTCGTGTCCGCTCCCATCATGCAAGTTCCTGATTGGTCCCTAAAGTTCGAACTTATGTGTGATGCAAGCGATTACGCGATTGGGGCCGTTTTGGGCCAACGTAAAGAGAAGCAAGCTCATGTCATCTACTACACTAGTCGGACTCTTACCGAACCTCAACTCAACTACTCTACCACGGAGAAAGAGTTGCTAGTGGTAGTCTTTGCCCTCGATAAGTTCCGTTCCTATCTCATTGGTTCTCCCATCACTGTTTTCACCGACCACGTGGCTTTAAAGTACCTACTTGCGAAGAAAGACGCCAAGCCGCGCCTCATAAGGTGGATCCTACTCCTACAAGAATTCAATCTCTCCATCAAGGATAAGAAAGGAGTAGAAAACGTCGTTGCCGACCATTTATCTCGGCTTTCGTCTGACGTACCTAGTGATCCCATACCCATAGACGAGCATTTTCCGGATGAGCAACTATTTACTACTTCTTCATATCCCTGGTTTGCGGACATAGTGAACTATCTTGTCACGGGAGCCGTCCCTCCCGATTGGACACCGCAAGATAAGAAGAGGTTTCTTAATTGGTCCCGCATGTTCTTTTACGACGATCCTTTCCTATTTAAATATTGCGCCGACCAAATCATCCGACGATGTGTGCCGGATGACGAGATCCCGAAGGTCATCCAGTTTTGTCATTCGGAAGCATGTGGAGGCCATTTCTCGACGAAAAAGACGGCCGCTAAAATTCTGCAATGCGGCCTCTATTGGCCCACAATCTTTCGGGATGCAAATGACGCTTGCAAGTTATGCAATAGGTGCCAACGAATGGGAGCCATTTCTCGACGCGACATGATGCCCCTTACCCCCATACTCATCATTGAGATATTTGATTGTTGGGGTATTGATTTCATGGGTCCCTTTCCACCGTCTTTCGGTTTCCTATACATCCTAGTCGCGGTAGACTACGTTTCTAAATGGGTAGAAGCTATAGCTACTAAGACTAATGACAACAAAGTGGTGATAAAGTTCCTCCAAGAACACATACTTTCTCACTTCGGTGCACCGAAAGCGATAATTAGCGACAATGGCACACACTTTTGCAATAGGCCATTTGAGAAGCTCATGAGAAAGTATGGGGTCATCCACAAGGTTGGGACGACATATTACCCACAAACGAATGGATGGGCCGAGCTAGCGAATCGGGAGATCAAGAATGTTCTTGAAAAGACCGTCAATCCTACCCGGAAAGATTGGTCCCTTAGATTGACCGATGCACTATAGGCCTATCGTACCGCGTTTAAGAATCAACTTGGAATGTCCCCTTTCCATTTTGTGTATGGAAAACCTTGCCATATTCCTGTTGAGCTCGAACACAAAGCGTATTGGGAAATTAAGCAATTGAACTATGCCTTGGACAAAGCCGGTGAAGCCCGTAAGCTTCAATTGAATGAGTTAGAAGAACTACGCAATGATGCGTATGAGAATGCCAAATTTTCAAAGGAGTGGATGAAACTTGCTCATGATAGCATCATTCGAAGAAAAGAGTTTCATCCCGGGAAAAAAGTTCTTCTATACAACTCTCGGCTTCACCTCTTTCCAGGCAAGTTGCAGTCACGATGGTCTGGCCTGTTCGTCGTGAAGAACGTTTTTCCCCATGGAGATATTGAACTAGACGATCTAAAAGGGGAAAACACGTTCAAGGTAAATGGACAACGCCTAAAGCCATATCTAGAGGCGTGTGTGGATGAGGTTGACACAATTTGGTTGTAGGACCCCGTTTACGGGGTCAATTGAGCTAAGCGAGTGCGGTCGTCGCACCCCCGACGCGCATGGGGTGATTTTGTGTGTATAATAGTCGTGTGTAAATATGTTAGTTAGGAGTCAGGAGCCTGAGTTGCAAAAGAGATAAGTTAGCACGTATTTCGAGGGTGCTAGTACGCTTTTCGAGGTCGAATTCAAGGAAGTTTTTGAGAGCCCAATGGTCTAGAAGGTTTTTAGGGGATTTCTTCACAAGTTAGAGGGTGAGAGAGCATTTCGAAATGGAGAGAAGAGTGAATTCCAGTGTTCGGACCAGCCTGCACCACCGAACCCCAACCTGAATCGGTTCGAGGGGGCGAACCGGTTCACAGGTACACCCGAACCGGTTCGGGGTACCTGCCAGATTCTTCCCCCCTTCTTTTCCAAATTCATTCCCTTCCCTCCATTCTTTCCCCCTTCTTTCACCTTCGTTTTTCTTCCCTCCACATCCTTCCCTCCTTCCCAAATTCAACCCAATTCACCCCCTCCCTCCTCTCCTTCCCAACCTTTCATATTTCCCACCAAAAACACACCCCTTCACACCTATAAATACCCCACCACCCCTCCTCCATTTCTCACACCAAAACCATCTCCCTCACTCTTTTCTCTCCCATATTCTCTCCCATATTTCCTCTCTCTCTCTCCCTATTTTCGTCATTATGCCGCGCCAACGCCGCCCCAACCTCCGCCCAAAGAAATATGATGATACCACCATCCTTGCCGACCCGGGTAAGGGGGTCTTTCGATGCATCCAAGAACGTCATTGGGCCGAGCACTACTTCTCACATACGCGCCCCATTCATATTGAACGTTTCGTGGATTGGGACAACCTTCCGGCCGATGCCACCGCCCTATTTGCTCGTCGCGGGTGGTGCTCTTTCCTCGCCCCCACGAGCAATAACGTCGTCGATGCCGCCATTCGCTAATTTTATGCGACCTTGGTTCGCAAATCCTCCACACTTCACGAGGCCTACCTCGACGGTATCACTATTCCCTTCTCGGCGGCTATCATTGCACGCAAAATGCGTGCCAAAGGGGTGATCCTCCCCGTGCCCTTCCAATACCCCAATAATGGTGCCCCCCACACAAAAGACGAATGCATTGCCCGCATGGCACCCGGGGTGGAATGGACACGCGAATCCTTCCCTATTGGTGGTTTGGCCGCCACGGTCCGCTTCACACACATCATTGTTTGTGGTGCCATCCACCAAACCACCAATGACTCGGTGGTCCGGTCACGTCAAGCCAATTTCCTCTACTATTTTTTGGACCCCGAGAGCACCATCAACCTTTCCCAAGTCTTCTACGCGGATATCCTCAATGCCGCCTATGACGAAACTGGCAAAGCTGCACTCCCATACGCCCGTTTCATCACGGATCTATTGATGGAAGCGGGAGTGGATAACCCCCCCGGGCAACAAATTCACCTTCCTCGACCCATTGGCGGCACGTCCACCACTAGAAGCGAACGCCAAATGCGCGTAGCTCACCCCGACCATCCTATTCAAGAGGAGGACGTGCCCGAAGAAGCTCATGACGTGCCCGAGGAAGCTCATGACGACCCGATGATGGACGTCGATGAGGAAGAATTTGAGGATGATGAGGAGGATTCCGATTTCGAGCCCCCGGGGGCAACCTTCGATAGTCTCCTTTCGGCGGTTGAGTCCCATCTCGACGGGTTCATCAACCAATACAATCAAGACCAAGCCGACTACCGAAGAGACACCCGGATGATGTATCAACTCCAAGTCCACCTTCACCAGCTCAACTTTGCCCCCCCCTCTATTATGACCCATATGATCCGAATGCACCCTCCACCTCCCACCCACCTCCACCATGACCTATCATTGTTTTTATATTTTGGTGTAATTGTTAGTTGTGGGAGGGCTTTGACATTGTTCACAGTTGTTTCCCCATCTCTCATGTAACACAGGCTTCTAGTTTATATTATACAATCTTTATTTTTTCATATTTGTTTATTTTATTTTTCCGCAGTTATTATTCGCTTTGAGTTAGATTTTCGTCCTTTTTGCTTGAGGACAATGCAAAAGTCTAAGTTAGGGGGGGTCACAAGTGCGTATTTCTAACACGTCACAAATCTTCAAAATGCCCAAAATTTCCAAAAAAATCATAAAATTTTGAAAAATCCAAAAATATTTTTGTTCAAAATAAATAAAAATTGGAATTCAAATTTTTCAAAAATATCATTAAAAGTCGAATTGGAGTCTCAAATTGTAAACATCCAACATACACAAAGCTGAAATTGACCAAAGATGGAAATTGAGCAAAAATTGACGACTTAAAGAATAAATGTGGAGATTAACAAACCCGGTGAGATTCGAGCCTATCACGTTTTGCGAGATTTTAAATCATTCCGACTTAATTGTTAACTCAAAGTTCTTTTTAGTGCTTAATAAGTTGTCAAGGATCTCAATCCTTTCATTTTGATCGATTTTGAAAAATGTGTGCAATATTGCCTTGAAAAATGTGCCAAATTAGTCTCTAAACTTAAATTCACCTCGAAACGCATATGGTAACGCAATTGGCATTTTGGGCAATGAAGTAGGCCCTCGTTTGTCACCTAAAATTTTGGCCAGAAAAAGTAGCGAAAAATCACCTTTTGCAACCCAAATTGAGGCAAATAATTTTCCCTTTCGTTTGACAACCCGAAAAACCCAAAATAGCCGGAATTGTGAAAAAATGAAAACCTCAGATTTCAAGTCCAAAAAAAAGTGCATATAAAGGGGCAAGAAATAAAATTGTATGCTCAACAAAAACAACAAGGAAAAAAATAGAAAAAAAAGAAAAAATGAGCAATAGCCCAGAAAAAGCACAAATGGACATCACGAATGACTTTTCCAATTCCAACCTTCCATACCTCCTTTATTTTACCCAATTCAACCTTCAACCCAAAGAAGTCCTAACCGAGTCCAAATTGCGAAGATTGATTACCGCGTGGAGAGTTAAGACACCAAAAGATAATATGAGAGGTTAGGTGCGCGAAATAGAGGCAATGTTCCCGTTTTTAAAATCGTAATCCGTTGATGAGATCCTTTCACCATAAAATTTTCGTCTTTCTAATTGTATGCGTGAATTTGCTTCCATTACATTTACTGTTTATATCACGCATATCGAGAGAATAGCCACAATCTGAGTGATTCATTTGAGAGAGCATTCCGTGAGAATTTGAAATCAAAACGAACTTTCGGATAAGTAACGTAATGATCAATCGATGGAAATTGGCAGCTATATTTCCGGCTTCGCACACACACACTACGGTTTGAGACTTGTAAATATGACTTGATGATGACTATGACTATTTTAAGGAAAATTTGAATTGCACAATTTTTGCGTATTTTAAATTTTCTTTGAGTCGAATTTTGTGGGTATATTCACTGCAAACCCTCACGAGACACAACTCGCCCTAGTAGGGTAACCTAGAGGTTTAAAGGCTTGTTGCATATGCTAAATGCAATCGCTTGCCCGCGAAAGTGGTACTCTCTCCCAATAAAGTCCTTTAAGTGTCCTTAACTCTTACTTTCATTCTTTTACATTGCTCGGGACGCGCAAAGTTCTAAGTTAGGGGGGTTTGATTGGGCATAAATATTGTATATTTATCCCCCTAATTTCAGTACATTTGTGAACCCGAGTGATGTAACATATATGGATTTGATTCACATTTATGCTACTAACCTTCGTTGGCGAGTATTTCATGCTTCGTGCTTCTCTTATTGGTTTTACAGGTTAATTATGCAAGCAGTATAAAAGAGGAAGCAAGACAGTGCAAGAAAAGCTAAGAAGGCAAGTTCAAGGGCAATTCGGTAATTATGCAACCCGATCCGGAAGAAGAAGTCAACTGGGAAGTTGAAGATCTCGGAACAACGAGAATACTGGAAGAAACGGCACCCAAATCCGAGTTACGGTTGAAAAGTTATGCTCAGTTGAAGTTGAAGAAAAATCCAAGAAAAACTAGAAAAAAATCTAAGTGTTGAAGTCCAGGCCAGCTCAGATTCGCGAACCCCAACCTGAACCGGTTCGCAGGTACCTGACACGCGAATTTTGTCTTTTATGTTTGCATTGATTATAGAAGGCTTAACGTGGTCACAAGGAAAGACCACTTTCCATTACCCTTCCTTGACCAAATTCTAGAACGGGTAGCCGGACATAGGTATTACTGTTTTCTTGATGGATATTCGGGGTACAATCAAATCGAAATAGGCCCCTAAGATCAAGAGAAGACCACGTTCACTTATCCGTATGGAACTTTTGCCTTTCGGAGAATGTCATTTGGTATTTGCAATGCACCGACAATGTTTCAACGGTGCATGCTTAGCATATTCAGTGACATGGTTGAAGACATTGTAGAAGTCTTCATGGACGACTTCAGTGTCTTTGGTAATACGTATGAGGATTGCCTAGCCAATCTTAAAAGAGTGCTAGCGAGGTGTATTGAGAATAACTTTATTCTTAATTGGGAGAAGTGTCACTTCATGGTGACACGAGGGATAGTTTTGGGCCATATCGTCTCCAACGATGGTATTCAAGTTGACAAGGCTAAAATTGAAGTTATAGCCAACCTTCTCTCTCCGAAAAACCTCAAGGATGTAAGGTCCTTCCTTGGTCACGCCAGTTTCTACCGACGTTTTATTCAGGATTTTAGCTCGATCGCACGCTCCAGTGCACTCTTCTTGCTAAAGATGTTCCTTTTCTGTGGAGTAATGCTTGCCAAGAATCATTCGATAAATTAAAATCAATGTTGACCACCTCCCCTATCATGCAAGCGCCTGATTGGACCCTTCCATTCGAGCTTATGTGCGACGCGAGTGATTATGCCGTGGGGACGGTGCTAGGTCAACAAAGGGATAAAAAATCACACGTGATTTCCTATGCTAGTCACACGCTAGACAGTGCACAAATGAACTAGTCCACCACGGAGAAAGAGCTACTAGCAATAGAATTCGCGTTGGACAAATTTCGGTCGTACTTGGTAGGATCACCCATTGTGTGTTTCACTGACCATGTCGCACTTAAGTACCTTCTTTCTAAGAAGGATGCAAAAAGTAGGCTCATCCGTTGGGTTCTCCTCCTCCAAGAGTTTGACCTCTTTATCAAAGATAAAAAAGGGGTGGAGAATGTAGTTACAGATCACTTATCCCGACTTACATTCGATCATGATCATATCGACCCCATCCCTATCCGAGAGTGCTTCCCGGATGAGTAGCTCATGGTCGTTGCTACGTTGCCATGGTTTGCTGATATCGCCAATCTCCTTGTCACTGAGGCCTACCCACCACACGTTTCGGCTAAGGATAAGGAGAGACTTTTGATGGTGGCCCGATCATTTTTCATAGATGGCCCATACATGTACAAGCTATGTTCGGACCAAATCATATGCAAGTGTGTCCCAAATGATGATATCGCAAGTGTCTTGTTGTTTTGCCACGACGGTGCATGTGGGGGACACTTTTCTTCCAAAAAAAACTCCCTCAAAGTGTTACAATGCGGTTTAAATTGGCCAATGATCTTCAAAGAAACGTATGCCCTATGTAAAATTTGTGCTCGTTGCCAATCTATTGGGAAGATAACCAAAAGGAACATGATGCCCCTTGCCTCTATTCTCGTAATCAAAGTTTTAGATTGTTGAGGAATAGACTTCATGGGTCCTTTCACTAAGTTCAATCATTTTGAATACATTTTAGTTGTAGTCGACTATGTATCCAAATGGGTGGAAGCCGTGACTACAAGTAACAATACTACGAAGGTCGTGTTGAAATTCCTAAAAGAGAACATTTTGGCTCGCTTCGGCACACCTAAAACACTCATAAGCGACCAGGGCGTCCCCTTTTGTAATGATATATTTCGCCGCTTGATGTCGCAATATGGAGTAACCCATAAGGTCGCCTCCACTTATCACCCGCAAACCAACGGCCAAGTAGAATTGGTAAACAGGGAGATAAAGGGCATTCTTTAGAAGACTGTGGATCCTTTGACCAAGGATTGGTCATATAGGTTAACCGACGCGCTTTGGGAGTATCGGACGGACTATAAGACACACCTCGGAATGTCCCGTTACCGTTTGGTTTATGTGAAAGCTTATCACTGGCCGGTTGAGCATGATCACCGAGCATATTAGGCCATAAAAAAGATTAATTTTGGCATTAACGAAGGCGGTGACCTTCGTAAGTTCCAACTCAATGAACTTGAGGAGTTACGGGATGATCAATATGAGAACTCTGGTATCTTCAAGGCAAAAACCAAAGCCTTTCATGATAAAAGGATAGTGCGCAAGCACTTGGAGGTGGGCTACAAATTCCTACTCTATGACTCTCGCCTACTCCTTTTTCTCGAGAAATTAAAATCTCGGTGGCACGGACCGTTTGTGGTGAAAAAGGTACACGATCACGGTGCTGTTGACATATTGAACCCAAGGACCGGAACCCTTTCTAAGGTGAATGGGCAAAGGATCAAGCCTTTATTCGAGGGTTTCAATCCCGAGCTTACTGAAATCCCTCTAGAGGATCCACCTCCTGCGGGCCCCTCGGAGGGTGTCACAACTTAGGCATCGAATTGTCCCTACTTTTTTGGATTGCCTCGCTTCATAGTGATTCTGAGGCAATCGTGCTTATGCATACTCAGTTATATATCTATCACCCTGAGAGCTTCCCGTATCGAGTGGAGAGTATATTGGTTTAGATGAGATTTTAGCAAAAGGTGAGGAGGAATTGAGAAAAATAGAGTCGCGATCGACCGGTCCAAGACCAGCGGTCGACCGCTGATTATCCATCGAGCACACTGTCTCCATTCCTAGGGTTAAATCTAAAGTGCTGTCGACCAGTCCCAATACCGCGGTCGACCGGTGGTTGTTCCTCGAGTACACTATCTCATCCCTTAGTCTTATTTTTAAACAGCGGTCGACCGGTCCAAGACCAGCGGTCGATCGCGACCCTCAGTTATTTGGGCCTAGCCGTTTCATTTCTCCCTCACTTCTCTTTTACTCTCCCAACTTCTCCCATTCTCTCTTCAAACAAAATTCCCAAAACTTAACCCTAGGTCCATTTTTCTCACCCCTTTCACCTCCAATACCCTCATTCAACTTCCAAGGTATGAATCACACTCTTATTTTCATGATACATATGTTGATTGTGAGTAAGCTAGGGTGTATTTCATGATTTAGGGTTGTTTATTTTTGGGAATTCTTGTGATAATTTCTGATTCATTTTTTATGATCTTAATGTTCTCCTCATTTTCTCTCACACACATTCTCTCCATTGACACATTATGTTGGTTGTGTTGATTAAAATTAATGAACATTGTTTTGTGTATATTGTTGCCCCAATTGTGCCCACACCCTTATTTATTAACCTTGCAAACTGTTTTGATGTTAAAATACCATTCATGGCAAAATGTTAATGCCTATTCTTGAGATTGCCATGAATGGGGGATCCTTGTTGGTACAAATTTATCCCACACCTCTATTTTTCAGTTTTGCACGCCAAGTGTTTGTTCAAATGCCTCAATGAACCTATTTTCATCTCTTGGACATTTTCTTGCTTGCAATTTCATTCCTTGCCATTGCGATTTTAGTTTCAACTACACTGTTGTACTAATTCCTGTTTTGCAGGTATAAATGGGTGACATTGACAAATACAAGCAGTATCGCTGCGTGCCTCCCAAGGGCATTGATGGATTCTGTTGTGCCCAAGAAAAATAGTGGTTTGAGGCGTACTTTGCAACTTCGAAACACCCACTTTCAATCAACCTGGCATGGAAAATAGATGACCTTCCTCATGATGTCTTGGCCATTCTCAAGCGTTATAACTGGGACACTTTCGTGGGGAGACAGACCATAATCAATGAAGAACTTGTCCACATATTCTATGCCTCATTGATCAAATGCAAAGGAGAGAAGGGTGTTTTCGAAGCTTTTGTGCGAGGAGTAAGGATCACTTTTTGTCGCAAGGACTTGTCCCGATGAATGGGCAATGTGGCGGACCCGTTCCCATTTGTGAGCCTCTCAGATGAGGCAACCTTTGACCTGGACACGCTTATCGAATTTATTTCCCCGGGACAGGTTTGGACAAAGAAAATGTTCCGTTTGTCTACTATGGCAGATTTGTCGAGGCTCCTGCACTACGTGAGCGTGTATTATTTAATGGTAACTAAGAACAGATCCGAGGTCCGCCACGAACATGCAGTTTTCCTCTACACACTACTGAAACAGTCGGGAGACATCAACCTCCTTCAATACTTCTTGGAGAAGATGTACTTGGCATCAAAGCAAAAGGCATAGAACGTCTCCCTTCCGCCATAATTGTTTTAATATTTATAAAGGCTAAAAAGAATAGAAAAGAAATATTCCAAAAAGAAAATAAAAAGTGAAATACAATTGAGTTTGTCTCTAGCTTACCCCCTTCATGTAGATTGATACACTTACTTACCTCTACACTTGAGTTTCATATTAATTTGTAGGTATTTTGAGATTGTGATTAACTTGGGCTTCAACAACGACACACAAAAGTTAAAGTTATCAAACGGTGTCGTTGCCATTCTTGGGAGCATGAAGCACTTGGAGTGGATTTCAACTTATAGTTCATTTATTTTTTGCACTATATTATTTTTTGTACCATTTTATATTTTTAGAAGGCTTGTATTAAGTTTATTTTATCATTGATTGTACTATGGTGCATAGAGACACCTTGATTTTATTTTTCATTTAAAAAAATGTAATATTCGAAGACAAGTGTGATTGGGAAACCGGACAATATAGGGGGAGGGCGTCCAAAGGCGAGGATTAAGAAGCCTTTCTACCTTGGGTCGGTAGGACTCTAGGGGCCGACTGAGATTGGCGTGATCTCCCTCCGATCTACTCAAAATTTTCGGCACCCCACGGCGTAAAAACCGCGGGAGGTACATCTCTTGAACACTTGCGCATCTCCCGTTAGCGAGTCAATTATTTTTTGTTCTTTGTGTGCTCTTATGTGATTTTATTCTCACATTTATTTTCAAATGGTGTGATGAATTAATAGACTAAGACCTACACCCGGTCACTCACGAGAAGGGATTTCATCACCCTACTCAGTCGCTTTCCATTGTGTGCTACCCTAGCCATCATTAAATTTAAAATCAATCAACTAGGTAGCCCACTAGGAGAATATTTTTACAAAGGGGATCACTCAGAAAATTTCGTGAATTTTTATCGGCCGCGATCTTAATTAAAATTTGACTACCCCTTTCACTAAATTTAAAGATAAAAATTGGCTATGTGCTAGTTAGAAAATTTTCTTGACTTGTGTGTGTCCAATTCATTTTTCGATAGTTGAATTTTAGTGAGTTCGTCCATTCAAAGATTCCATATTTTCCCCCACTTTTTCTTCCAAAAAATCCAAATATATTTTCTCCCTTTATTTTTCACAAAACCCCAAAAATATTTTCTTTCTTTCATTTTAGAAAAATCCAAAAAATATTTTCTTTCCTTTTGAAAAAATTAAAAAAAAAAAATTTCTTTCCTCATGGCCGAAGAACATCTTTTACGGGACTACTTTAGTCATTTTTCATTGACATGCAACACGTGTGAGAGTGATCCCGAGCCGTCTCTTTATTATATCCTTAGTAGTCTCACCTCTCTCACGAGTACCGTTGATACTCTTGACCCGTCCATGAACGCACCTCATATTCCATCACCCTCAGTGTCAAGTGTCAAGTGTCTCATACTTTGTTGTGCACCCATTATTATTATGTCGATCACATGTCCCATGAGTGCCCTTACATTCCATATCCATCTGAACCCACTATGGAACATGTGCATCCATATGACACTGTTCCGGAACCCACCTCGGCCGATTTTCATGATATACCCAATTCCGAGTGGTGTAAGTACCCAAGTTATTCATGGAGTCCTGATCAACCTTTCACGCAATACGATTCTCAACCTGATGTTGTGGATCCTCATACGTTCCCACAGTTGTCATGGCAACCTTGTGCACCCATTCACGATCAATTTCCTTACTCTGCACCCACTGAATATCAACCATTTATCCATCACAAAAGCGATCCTTTCGTGTATGATGAACTTGTCCCCACTCCACAGACTTCATTTGAGTATTCTCCGAATAGTTCTGTCTATAGCGAGTCGTGTCCACCTAACCCATAGCCACCACCCATCACTCTTGCCACCAAAAGACCATCTGAGCCTTCTGAGTCTTGTGGGTCGTCGCCTCGTCCGGTCGAGACTCCCAACCCAAGTGAAATGGACGAGAGAGCCTCCTCGCCAACTGGTGCTGGAACTTCTGGTAGAAGGGACACATCTGACCTTAGTCCAGGCCGAGAGGCCGAGGGTACGGCCCCCTCTGAGGCTGTCCCTGTGACAACCCTATCCCCCAATGCCTTCCAAGTGGCTTTTCCCCAGGGTCCTCCTGCATGTGACGAGGGGGATAGAGCTGAGGACGAGGACGATGATACAGATGATGAGGTTGATACCTCCCACGCCTCATCCTTTATCTCCTCTGTTAGGGATCGAGACCTCCTGATATGGAGGAATATTTATGGAGTGCCCTCCGGGGTAACTATGAGGGTTCCCTCTGAGACTGAGAGGGGTTTTTGATTGTCAAGAGGGAGAGGTTGCAGTCTACGAACAAATGTTCAAGGTTGGAGTCAGGCTCCCTCTGCACCCTGCCATTGCAGATATTCTGTTTGCCCTCGGCGTTGCCCCCTCTCAACTTCCCCCCAACTCTTGGAGGACGATCCTTGGCTATATTTCCCTATGGAAGAATGCCTTCACCGACGAGCCCTCGGCTGACCTATTTTTGGGCTGCTACAACATCAGCTCCTCGTCCAAACAGCCTGGACATTATCATCTGGGGGCAAGGAGGTCTGAGAAGAAACTCCTCCATGTGTCACAAACTTCCAACCATGATTGGAAAAAGAGGTTTTTCTTTATCTCCGGGGAGTGGGAGCCCGTGGCCGATAGTCCGAGGGTCCCCAGGAAGCGGTCTAACCCCTCCATGAAGGCCCGATCAGACCCTGGACTTAGCTTGGAGGAGAAGGACATCGTTGATTATCTTAGAGGACGAGGGCGAGAGGGTGAGCTTGCAAAATTTGAAGACTTGATGACCCCTCGTTCCCTCAAAGAAGATGGTCTGAGGGTCGGCCCTCTGACTGAACTATGTGAGTTACACTGAACATTTCCTGTTCTTTGCTTTTTTCCTTTTTTCCAAGTGTTTCCTCTTTAGATCTGCACTTTTCTAACGTATCTTCCTCTTATCTGATCGTCCCGCAGGTACACCAGACTATCTTTGGGAAATGACGGCTCCCAGCTTGTTATCTGGACTGGCCAAGAAGAAGGGGAAGGAGCCTTAGCAGGCTCCGAGGAAGACAAGGGCCGCTGGGCCGATGGTGGTGGAGCGGACCACTGACAGCAATAAGAGGAAGGAGCCTGAGGAACCTGTTCACCCTCGTCCTGATTTTTGGACGAGGGCCAGGGTCGAAGCCTCAGAGGAGACGACCTCTTCATCTAGTATGGGGGCCTTCTGGTCTCAGAGCCTGGCGCATCTGAAAGCCGATCCTTCGTCGCTCCACCTAGACTATAATCCCGGACTCCACCGGAACCTTGGAATCCACCAATGAGGCCTTTGGAACAACCGTCAACCCGCACTCGAAGCCTTTCTCCGAGTGAAACGCCGAAACATCAAACACATCTTCTTCTTTGTGGGATGTAGAAGTAAACCCAAACACTCTTCAAACGGTAGAGGTAAAATTGGTGCCAAAACTCCAAGCAAAGTATGTATATTAAGGAACTTGGAATAAACAAACTATTGGGTGAAACAAAAGTGTTTTAGGAATTTTCTTGAAAAACAAACACTCAAAACTTGAACCTTTTCATTTGGAATTGAAACTCTCAAAAACTCTCTTTAGGAGATGGAGGAATATGAAAAAGTTGATTTGAAAAGGTTGGTTCCCGCACTTAGAAATTTTGTCAAAAAGTAGTGGGGAAAAGGTAGTGGGAACATGGAGAAAACTGTAAAAACTGTTCCCGCCAAAGTCGTTCGAACGACTTTACTAACGATGTTTCAGAGACGAAAAAGAAATCTCGTTAGAATTCTTATTCGAACGACTTGGCAATCTCATTTGAATGAGATGCCAGTTCGTTCGAACGACCTGGAAATCTCGTTCGAACGAGATGCCAGTTAGTTCAAACGACGTGTCAGAAAAAAATAAAATTCTTTTTATGAAAAGTTTAAAAAAATATTTTCTGAGTAAACAAAGTTGTTAAAATTATTTTATAAAAAAATATAAATTACTCCCAATAAATTTCCAATCTCCTATATATATATAAAATGCATTCATACCTTAGGAGTATTGGAACCAATGTTGTTGACGTAGAAACGAGGCACACTAAACCCGGCATGTGATGAAGCTTTATAATCTTGGCCGCTACATCTTCAACTCTTGCATGTCATAGGCTTGGAGGATACACTTGAACACTATCCTATGACTTAAATTTTTTTGTCTAGAATTGAGCTAACACTACATTAAGACTCGATCGGAGACTTGTGTCCTTACAAATCTCCTCCTTTGGCTATTCCGGGACAAAAACCAACCAAAAATCCTAAAGGGCCGTCAAGCACTACTAGACTTAAAAAATATCCCACCCAAAATAAAAATTACCTAGCTTGACTCAAAACCCAAGGATCAATATCTCTGCCTTAATATCTTTACTGACGAAAGATAATAAGTAACATATGAGTGTAAAAACAAACTATATACATATGAGCATATAAAAGTGGGGTCATTACAAGAATGACTATGATAAAAAATTTATTTCCCCTTTTGTTTGAACCTTGTCATGGGTTTAACCTATGACCCGTTCCTCGAGATCCCAGAATGGTTCGAAAACTTCCTTCCAAACGGTTGTAGCATAAATCTGGAATCAAATTATAGACTGACACTATTAAGAATTTTGGTAGGATATAGGATATCGCATACGACCTATAAGATTTTAAGTCCTCAAAACTGATGCCATTAGGGATCCTATTCCTCAAACGTTAGATCACACTCTTTATAACCACACTATGGAAGATTATGTAGGGTTCCCTTTTACGTCACACTAACTCATCATCGTCTCACATGTGACCCACTCTCCTCCAATGGTCCGTAACTCTCATCATAAATCATGAGATACAACTTCCAATTGATAATTGCCAAGGGATTTACTTACAATGATAGTACCTATTGACTCAGGCTGAGCACACATCCTCATGTAATAACAACCACGGTTTTAAAAGCTAACTCAGTTACCAAATGCTTACAACATAACACTACCCCAAGGATTCAGTTAGCCGAATCACATCATCATTACTTACTATCCACAAGCTGTTAACTAACGAACCTAATGCGTACTTATCATAAAATCAATATTGTTTAGACATGGCACCCTAGTCACCTAATCTCCACAATCAACTTTAAACAACTCATGTATCCAATTCGATGGTCATTATTCACCCTTATTAAGATCTTAATATACCTCTCACTTAGTAAAGGTTTGATATAAAACCACCTCACATTAAAGATCGTGGTGTCTCTACTAATAGCTCGCATAGACACTCGCAAATTACTAACATGTATAATTTAAAAGTGAGAAAACTATTAATGGAAAATAACTTGGTCATATGCCACTTGGCTATAAATTTCCCATTGTGCTAATATCCTTAACTCCATCGTCGAGAACACTAACCGAAACCTTCACCAATCCAGCGTGACCGACCCAAAACCAACACCAACATTAAATATCCGCTACTTACCTCACAATGTCCCTCCCGAAAGGAACCTTGAACTTAGTGCTCCGATACACTTTTAACGCTTTGGACCGAAATTATGGGTGACCCATGATTAATCCGTTCCGATCCGAGCGTTATGTGTGAAGTGCAATAATATAGCCTATATAATGTTGATAGTCTAGTTTATATTTATTTAACATTTCACTTGTTTAGTATGTGATTCCATTTAATTCAAACAACATGAGGGACCCATGGGAAACATCCCAGGAATCCAAGGATATGGAGCTACTAACGTAAAATAAAAAGAATACTAAACTATAAAATTCTCTCAAAATATGAAGTCGCACCCAACATGCAATAACAAAGACGAGGGAATGAGCCGAATGCGAAGTGCGAAAATACAACAATGCAATATAGAATCGAACGGTATAAAAGAGACTCTAACACGTTATATCTATGTGCACATGCTACTACCTTATGCATATATACATACATGTATATACTTTATGCATGAAACCATTTTGATTCAAAAAACGTTATTTATCCTAATTAATTCACCTTGATCTTTCAAAGAACCCCCCCTTTTACTTTACTTGACATTCATTTCTTGATTTAACACACCCGATTAAATACTTTAAATAAATACCCTTTGTTTAAGGAAAAACATTTCTTTCATCGAAATTACCCTTTTACTCTTACCCAATTTACCTTAGTATTTTCCTTGAGAATCTCCCTTCAACACGTGCACGCACTGTATTGGAAAATACTTATTTTTTCTTGGAACCTTTAATAAACACACTCTTGTGTTAATTATGGGTTAAACCTCATTAGGTTGCATAATTACCCATTTAATCAGTTCACTTTACAATTCCGTTTATTACATGGACATTAGACAATTTCTCACATAACCTCCCCATATTGTCTTTCAATCGAAACATTTATCAATTTCATTCAAGTTAGGTTGTCTTTTTTTATATTCACAACAAAGTCATTTTTTGATATGTTCACCTTTTCTTATCTTTTTCTCGGAATCCTCAAATATATGCATACTTTAATGGGCTCCAAACCAACGACTATTAAAAAACCGGAATTTATACATTACGATTTAATACCACTAAATAGGATGATGGTTCTTGGAATCCGAAATTTTAAATTTCTTCAAATTTGAAGTTTATCTTCTTAAATAGAACTTCGATTCAAGTTCTAATTTATGCAAGCCAAACTAAACACGAATTTGCCAAAATAATACTAACAACTTGAATTAAAGTAAACTAAATTACCCAATTTAATTAGGCACAAATTACACCATTTTTGTGCTTAAACCAATTTTGTCTTATTAAACCTAAGCATGCATCTAGGTGAGAATTTTAAAGGTAAAATACACAACCACAACGTCGCGATGTACGAGGAAAGCCCACAATGGGAAAAAACTCGGAATACCCAGTCATAAGTTCACTAAAAACGGATTTAATACAAGGACACGATAGAAGACTTACTCAACGACTCGACACCCTCACAAGCCTTGATTCTTTTCCTTCCTTCCACCTCTGCTTAGTGACAACGCATGAGTCCACCTACGTCTCGGAGTTCACCAATGGGTCAATGCTACCGTCAAACATACGAAGTCCACCCTAAGTTGACCAATAAACACATAATTCTTGGCAAGAAACCATCCGTAGGAATGTACATAACAAAACACGGAACCAAAACTTTGATCTCAAAAAAAATATTATGTAGAGGCTTGGATCATGAAACTATTTGGGTGTAAAAATTTTCTTAAAATTTTCTCTCTTTGGGAATTTGGAATAGTCTTAAACATGGATGAACTTCTTAGGGATGATTTTTGATCTAAGGGCTTGAAAAGTTCTCAAGAAAAACTGTTATCCCCCACTACAAAAGTGAACGAAAAATCAATGGGAAGTTGAGAGAAAACTTCTTGGAAAACTCTCAATTTTTTTCAAAATAGCTCCAGTAGTTCGAACGACATCCAATCTCGTTCGAACGATATTTCAAATTAGAATTCAGCATAATCCAAAAGCAACCACATTATAATCCTCATTCGAAGGACCAAGAAATATAGTTTGAACGACCTGGGAAAAATCAGGGAAAAATTTCTTTTAAAAAAATATAATGTAAGTTTAAAATATTTTAGCAAAAATTATGACACCTAATGGAAAATTTCTAAGGCTCAACATAACATAGGCATTCATACTTGAGAGATCCTTGGGATGTTGATGACGAAAACTAGGCATGAAACACAACATACGATGTCATCAGTTCGATTTGGCCGCTACATTTTTATCAAAAAGGTCATGGTCTTGAAATGTCATAAATACAACTTATATCCTATGACTTAAATAGTTTGGTCCAGAATTAATCCAACACTACAAATTGACTCAATTAGAAATTTGTCCTTACAAATTTCCCCCTTTGGCTATTCTGGGACAAAACCCAAAATAAAAATCCTATGGGCCGTGAAGCTCATCTAAAAGACTTAATCCCAACCCAAAAGATAAAATACAGACGCTTCACCGACACATGTTTTAGAGGCTTTGCATTAAAAACTTTGTCGCATAGATGATAACCTTCACACTTAAACACACCATAAAATGCATTGGAAATATAATAAAATAAATTGCATAATTAAATCCTCCCCCGTTGTCTAACAGTGTCTACCTAAGAAAGGACATCTCCCCTTAAGTTAGATCTCCCCTGATGAAAAGAGTTAGATACCATTTCTCCCCCTTTTTGTTCGGAATAGACAAAGATTATTTGCATAAAATAATTAATTTCTCCCCAATATAAAGAAATTCTCCCCCAAAATGAAACAAGGGCAAGGCATAAGGAAAAACAACTATGTCATCCAATGATGTATAATGATACAAGAACAATAAAACAACATGACAACATAAGAACAACTAATCCACATAAATCACAATAGATACCAACTATGATGCGATAGCCAAATGATATTAACTAGAATGAACTAGGAAAAGCATGGGATATCAATAAAAAATCACAACAAGATAGATATCAGTATGAAAATATAGCATACAAGGACTAGATTCAAAACAAACAATACCACATATACATAAATATACAAAATGTATCAATGAAGCATAGGCATACATATATAGGTATAAAGTCCACATAAGACACTAAACACAATAAGCTTTCCACACTCATGTGGCGTAAATGTATCTAAACCAAATGTGGTAAACGGAATGAATGGGTGTGAACTAGCAACATAAGAGTCAGGACACAATCATTTAAAAATGTTCATGGAGTACTATTTGATCATAAAACTTTATCAACTAATATTTAACCTCATGTGAAAAGATAACGTGAACTCAAAGAACAAACAAGCCCACAAGCCTATAATTATAGTGATCCTAAAAATCAATAGAGTCATGTTATAATTAGCATAACTAGGATTCATTGTTCAAACCCGTTGATCTTCAACCTATGTCTCCCATAAATGCACATAATTTTGAATTAAACATAATATTTTGCATAGTACACACTGGCCTTGGCAATTTTCATTTTTATACCATATATTCTTTTTGGATCTTTTTCTTTTTGCAAATGGTGAAAGGCCGATTCCATTTCTTAAAATATACCAACTTTACCGGATAAACGATATTCTATTTTTGTCAATCCGGGGAACGATTCTTACATGTACAAATCCCCCATAGTCTTAAAACATGTAGATGATAAAATTTATTGGAGAACATCTCATTTCGCTTAAATATACATGTGAAGTTGAAGTTTAAAGGAGCTCGTGCATGTGTGTAAGGAGGACTGTACAAAGAGAATCCTTTAAGAAAATCAAAGTCAAACTACTTCATGCAAGCATGATAAAGTAAAATTTAAGAATTAAAATTCATACCAAAACTTCTATCCTCATGGAAGCGGAAAGTGATATAGGATTCAAGCACAAGAATATGCCACATAAAATGTGTAAAAATAAATTACGTAAAAAAGTCTTTCTGAGTATTCATTTTTTTTAAATATAAAACAAAAATAACTCAAAGGACAAACAAAATCTTTTTGTATTTTTCAATAAGACTCAATAAATGCAAAAACAACATACGATGGATACATTTGTCACGATTCTAGCAAAACATATATGATGAAGCATAGACTAGAATATGACTAACAAGCATGTATCTTGCAAAAATATATCATAAAGCATAACTAGTGTATGTAAGCAAAGCTAAAACAATCAACCTTTAGATCTAGCATGGGAAGTATCATGTGAAAACAAATGAAAATCATAAAGTCAATCATGTAAAGCCTCCAAATTAGATCTCCTAACCCACATAGGTGTAAAGTGACACTCTAAAGTTTTGATGAACTTGGTGACTCTACCCTTGGAATTTCTAGGACCGTTAAGATCGAAACTAAACCTCCTAAGGTAGGCCTTCCAACCACAATATGTGTAAGTGAGAGCACGGTGAGAAGTATTACCTAATAGTTTAACTTTTCTAGCATTCCTGGACGATTCTCTCAAAACCATGGTTTTGGATTAAGAGCGGAATCATTTTTAGTATCGAAGCCAAGACCACACTTGTCATCTTTGATTTAGAGAGTGCCTAAAATTTTACCCAACTTCTTCAACCTATACTCCAAATCAAATTTGACACGACTTGAGTCACTCAATCTATCTTCAAGCTCCACTATCCTAGACTCAAGTAAACTGCTAGTATCTCCAAACTCAAGAATCTTTTTCTTCATACCCTCTATTAAATCTCGAAGACTATCTATCTCACCTACAATATACTCTATCCTCTCTCAAAGAGTCCTCAGGTGAACTAAGATCTTGAATTAAAACACTGTCATTATTACCTATGGCGCGTTCTTTCATGCTAGCTTCGTACTTTAAGTTTGGCTTTTTCAATTTCTACGATTTCACATACAACTCATTAGAGGGAACTTAGAGTTTACTCTCTTCTTCCTCTTATTCATTCTCACTCTCTTCTCCATTCTATCCAACATCCAACACATGGGTTTCAGAAATAATGGCCTCAGAAGTGGCATGCAAAGAAATATCTTCATGGGAAGATTCGTCATCAATGCTCACATGACTAGCCATGAACGCAATGAAGTTGCGCTCAATGGGGGGAATCGGGTCCCTCTTCTAGTTCACTATGACTAAGGGTGGCATTGTATGAAATTGGTTTCTTGCCCTCCTTCCTTAGTTTAGTGGGACATTTGGCTCTCCTATGGCCATAATCCTCACAACCAAAACATCTATTTGACTCATCCCTCTTAAGATCTTCATTACAATTTTTAGGGGGTTTCTCAGCTTTGTTATACTTAGACATATCAAATTTCTTATAATCATTTTTATGTTTCTATTTATTAAACTTAAGAATTTTTCTAAACTTCTTAGAAAACATAATAATATCATTCGATTCGATGTCAAACTCATCATCCTAAATAGGTGTTTTCTCCTTCCAGTGTTTCAAACATACTCCCTTACCCTTTTTCTTCACATCCTTGGAGGTAAATATGTTAAGGTCATAGGTTTGTATGTCACCTACAAGCTCTTCCAGTTTAGTAGAGTTTAAACTATCTAGGAATTCAAAATAGTCAATTTTGGATTAAACCTATCGGCTAATGACCTCTAAAATTTCTTCATGACACGATTGTCGGGTATCTATTCTCCCAAGTTAAAAGATGAGTTGACTATATCGCACAATATAGCATAAAACTCATAAAAGGTTTCACTCTCATCCATTTTAATTGTTTAAAATTGAGTGGTGAGGTTTTGGAGTTTAGAAGACATAACAACACTTGTACGTTCATGGGTGAGTTGAAGTGTGTACTAAGCCTCCTTAGATGTTTCAGGCGTCATAATCCGATGGAACTCCTCCGGCATGACCACACTAAAAAGAGAATTTAAACCTCGAGAATTGAAATTTTCTAGCTTAAGCTCATCCTCACTCCATCTTTCCATGGGTTTAGGAACTCTAACTTCTCTTACTAAACACATTGGTGGGGACCACCCTTCAACGATTGATAGACAAACCCGCTCATCTAATGACTTAAGTATTGACCTTATACGCATTTTCCAGAACACATAGTTAGAACTAGCAAAAGCAGGAAACCTCAAAAATGATTTTTTTCCATATTTAATCCTAAAGGACTTAACATGATAAATTAGTGTTCCCGCTCTGATACCGCTTTGAAAAACCGAAATTTATATATTAATATTTAATACCACTAAATAGAATGATGGTTCTTGGAATTCCAAATTTTAATTTTCTTTAAATTTTAAGTATCTCTTCTTAAATAAAACTTCAACTCAAGTTCTAATTTATTCAATCCAAACTAATCATGAATTTGCCAAATTAATACTACCAACTTGAATTAAAGTGAACTAAATTACACAATATTTATGAATAAACCAATTTTATCTTGTTAAACCTAAGCATGTATTTAGGTGAGAATTTTCAAGATAAAAATACACAACCACAACACCGCGATGTATGAGAAAAACCCACAACAGGAAAAACCTTCGACGACATAGCCACAGGTCCACTAAATACGGATTTAATACAATGTCATGACAGAAGACTTACTCAACGACTCGATGCCCCCCGAGCCTTGACTCTCTTCGTTCCTTCCACCTCTGCCGAGTGACAATGCAGGAGTCCACCTAAATTTTTGAGTCCACTGATGGGGTAATGAAACTGTCAAACATTCCAAGTCCACCGTATATACACCAAGGAACACAAAATTCTTCATAAGGAATAATTCGTAGGAATGTACGGAATAAAACATAATGCCAAAACTCTAATCTCAAAACAAATATTATGTAGAGGATTGGATCATGAAACTATATGGATGTAAACAAAAACACACTTGACTTTTCTTAAAAATTTCTCTGTTTAGGAAGATGGAAAAATCTTAAACGTGGATAAACCACTTAGGGATGATTTTTGCACAAAATGCTTCAAAAGTTCTCAATAAAACTACTCCCCCGCACTATAATAGTGAATGAAAAAGTAGTGGGATTTTGAGAGAAAATTGTTGTAGAAGTAGACTAAAACCATGTTTTATGTAATAGTTTTAGTTATGGATTTATTATTAAAATAAAAACAATTTTTCCTATTTTAATGAGAATCATGCATGGACATAATGCTTATATTATTTTATATATTTTCGATGTCTTTTATTTTGCTCAGTAGGTGTTCTGGTGTGTAAAGTTCGACTTACACAGAGGATCAAATCACCAGTTCGTGTAGAATATATGTTTTATCGTTCACAATCTTCGATAGAATTGGACACACCATCAGTAAGGATATTGCACAATATTTTAGTAGGTCTATCTTGATTAGGGAAAACCATATAGTTTTAACTTATTGTGCTGGTAAACTTTATGCGTATTGAATGGGACCATCTTGAGGTCATTGTCTTTATACTAATTTTAGAAGACTGTGAAAACCTCGTGATTATTATGTTTACTTAAGCCTCTTAATCTGGGTATGATTGATGAACACATGCACTAGTTATTAATTTATTTGACCTTTTGGGTAGGATTCATTATTGAATCAACAATCATGATAGATTGGATAATGGTTATTATTATATGGTGAAAGTCTTTTATGAATGGAATCCACGTCTCTATATAGAGACTGGTGATACCCTCTTGAGATGCTTATAAGTTTTGTATGTGTCAAACCCTGCATGTGGATTATGTTAATTCGATACTATAAATAAGTTAAGTTGGATCACTCAAGGACTTAAAGAAATTAATTAAATAAATTATCAGTAATTTATTTTATTAATGGGTATACGTAACTTTAACGTGGGGAGAATTAAGTAATTAATAATGAGGAGCTCGAAATATAATTTTCAGTTATGGAGTGGAGTTGCAATTATAATTATTTAGTGGTATTAATTATAATTAAGGGACTGAGATTAGGATCGAGGAAGGATTAGGTTTTCTCAGGACCATTAGGAGACATGTCCTTATCTCTCGTTAGGGTCCCTACTATAGCCTATATATATATATATATATATATATGCACATAAGGATCATTATTTTTTAAGCTATCCTTCATTCTTTGATACTCAAAAGATGCAAATTCGGACTTGTGAGAAAGAGAGACATCAAAGAGGAAAGAGGAGAAGAAAAGGTGGTCACGAAAAAAGAGCCCACACTCTGCTCGTGACTGTGCATATCAGGAATCCAGTAAAAGACCATGAGGTGCATCGGGGTTGTGTTTGATCTAATATCATCACATACAATTTGTGATAAGACGAGATGAAATCAAAGAGATCTCGAAGGTAAATCCTTATTTCGCTTAATAGGATTTTGTGTATGTGTTGCTTTTTTTTATAGTTTAATTTGTACGTGATTTCAATAGACCCTTGGACTTTCGCTCTAACAATTGGTATCAGAGCCCTGTTGATACCACGTATAGGTTTAATTCAACCATGTTGTCCAATTAAAACAATCATATATGTGCATGGATGTTGGCTTAAATATGGATATGTGCTAACTTTTGTTTTGCAGTGATCTAATCCCACCATTATGGTCACGTATTTATGATTTTATTTTATGTGATTGGATCCCGTGATGTTTATTCATGGTTATTTTTTGATGTTGCATTAATTTAATATTGATATAGAATGTGAACTAATTCGTGGAGGCATAGGACATATGTAAAGTGTTATTGTTTTGATCGTGATTGATAATGGAGGAATATAACTAGATCGGTGATCGGAGTCAATTTTTGGCATAAAAATGTGTTTCGATAGTGTTAAACAGTGATTGGATTTTGGGGCACTGCCCCTAGAATCCTACGAGGGAAGCCCCCTCTTCCCCGCCACCTAACTTGGTAAATGGAACCCCGTCTCGTCCCAGCGTAGTGGCAACATGAAGTGTTTGGGTTTGAGGATGACTATTGAGAACACCAATCTACGACAGAGTCGTATCTTGACCATAATAGTGGGGAATCCTTATTTATCTCATTTTTTATTTATATTGATTTATGTGTTTATTATCCATGTTTTAATTGTATTGTTGTTAATATGTGTTAACGGTTCCCTTAGAATTATGGATAGCATGGTATACCGATCGGACTTAAATCGTGTAGATGCTAAATGTGCATAATTCATAATTCTTTTGAATTGTGGACATTAATATTTGTGGTTGGAGAATAAAAAATTGAGTATTTTTTTAACGATCAAAGGTATCTGAATTTTTTTTATCACACATTTGCTTGATATATTAAAATAGGGATTTTTCGGTATTTTGGGAAATATATCAAATGTCCTAGCTTTTTCAAATTAATTAAAAATTGGACACATTTGGGTTTTAACCCTCACAAAGTTTTTTAAATTACTAAGTAGGAGAGGGATACAGATCCTATGGGACAGTATAATAAAATAATCCAACCCGTATACTTACTCCCGTAAGAAGATGTACTCCATGTAAACTGATTTTGGAAAAGGTATTTAGGGTTTGAAACTAGGTTAGGGTTTGTTTGGACGAGTTAGGGTTTATTTCTCTCTCTCTCTCTCTCTTCTCTTTTCTCTCAGTTTAGACGAATTGGCAAAACTCCTCAAATGTTGAGGCTAAGACTCCTTTTATAGCAAGCAAGGAAGGTTCGAGAATAACTGATCAAATCCAAAGGTTGAGATTTGGTCTTGAGGGTTTGACGATGATCCAACGCCTTAATATAAGCGGTGATTTAAACGTCCTCTGATTGGTCTAAAGGGATGGAATTGGGATAAAATACATGCAGAACATCGATTAACTAAATCCAAGGGCAGAGAATTCGCACAGGTTCTGAGTGTACAAATAAACAGAAATCCGGCCGATGTAACAATGACAGGTGTAAGGCTATGATGCACCTAAATGCGTGTGTTTTCAAAATAAATACACAGACACCCTGAAGTCTCAAGCGCTTTCAAATTCTACCCAAACAAACTTTCAGGTATGAAATGATAAAACCAGTAATTACAGAATGACCCCAAAAGCTTTAAAACCCAACTTTTAATTTTAAAAAAAAAATCATTTAAAAATTCCCAAAAATTATTATAAGCAAATTTGAAAGGGAATTAACACACACAACTCATACACAAGCAAATAAGGTAATATATGTGCAATGTATGCAATCCTAGTGTGTGTGTGTGATTGAGATTTTTACCTTTAAATGAATCAATTTGAGGCATCAAGTGTAGTATCTGAGGTTCTTTGGTATCTAGGGGATGGGACTCAATATTTTGTTACAATTTCCAAACTAGATGAGCACTTATACAATGTAGACTCAAGTGAGTCAAAAGTATAAGGTGCTTCAATCTCCCCCTTTGGAAATATAAGACAAAATCTCCTTTGAGTCATCTAGAACTCGTAGGGATACGAAAAAGAATGAGAAAAACTTATTCCTATACAAAATCTATCTACCCATTTCCTAGAAAAAGAAAATTACATAACTTAACTAATTACAAACCAATACCCTAATAACATCTGTTGAAGACAACGGTACAGATTCTTGCAAATAATACTAAGATCAAGGAGTTTAGAAATATGTACAAGAAAAAAATGAACTCATAAGACTCAAATTTGTCCCCTATTTTGTCTCAAATGGACAAAGGGAAAAATATACTCAAGTGACACGAGTTTATTCAGCGCAAACCATTCCTATCGATTTTCGCAAAGAATGAAATCTATTGTAATCCAAAGGTTTTGTAGACATATATACGAGCTGCAAATCAGTAGGAAAATAATTTATTTCTAATTCCTTAGTCTCCACTAATTCGTGCATAAAATGATGTCTAATTTTATATGTTTTGTTCGCGAGTGTTGAATAAGATTTTTAGTGATATTGATCACGCTTTGACTATCACAATAGAGATGAAGTTTGTCTTCTTGAATTCCATAATCATTTAGCATTTTTTTTAGCCAAAGTAATTGGGCACAACAACTGCCAACAACTATGTATTCAGATTCAACTGTAGATAAGGAAGTGTAGTTTTGTTTCTTACTACACCATCCTACCAAATTTTTACTAATATAGTAACACGCTCCTGATGTGCTCTTACTATCATCAGTACACCCTACCCAGTCGACATCAGTGTATCCTATTATAGTACTAGGAGTATCATTGGTGTACCAAAGTCCCAAATTTAGAGTGCCTTTAATGTATTTAATGATTCTTTTTACACATACTAAGTGGCTCTCTATAGGATTATTTTGATAACGAAGACACACGCAAACTGCGTACATAATATCAGGACGCGAGGCAGTAAGGTATAGTAAACTACCTATCATACTACGATATAAAGTAGGATCTATGCATTTTCCACTCTCATCTTTAGATAATTTGACGGTAGTACTCATGGGAATTTTAGCTTCTTTGGCACTTTCAAGACCGAATTTTTTGACAATATCTAAAGCATATTTCGATTGCGACATAAATAAACCTTCAGAATTCTTTTTGACTTGAAGACCCAAGAAAAATTTCAACTCCCCCCATAAGAGACATTTAAAATTCTTTATGCATGATTTCTGAAAATGATTTAACTTCTGAAGGGGAAGTGGATCCGAAAATGATATCGTCGACATAAACTTGAGCTATAATGATATCTTTGCCAAAATGTTTGACGAAATGGGTTTGATCATTTTCGCCTCTCTTAAAACCTTTATCTAAGAGAAAGTTGGAAAAACGCTCATACCAGGTTCTTGGCGCTTATTTCAGACCATACAACGCCTTTTTAAGACGATAAACATGATTTGGATACTGAGGGTGAATAAACCCTTTTGGTTGTTCAACATAGGTCTCTTCAGTCAATATTCCATTAAGAAAGGCTAACTTTATATCCATTTGGTAAAGCGTAAAATGCAAGTAGCAAGCTATGGCAAAGAAAAGACGAACAGATTCTAAGCGAGTAACAGGAGCAAACGTCTCGTTAAAATCTATTCCTTCAATTTGAGAATATCCATGAGCCACTAATCTGGCTTTATTTCTAATGATTATCCCACTTTCATCAGATTTATTTTTAAATATCCAATGTGTGCCAATAACCTTTATATTATCAGTCCTAGGTATAAGATACCAAACATCATGAATGAAAAATTGAAGAAGTTCTTCCTGCATGGCAGAAATCCATTGTGGGTCATTCAATGCCTTATTTACATTCTTTGGTTCCACAACGGAAAAAAAACATGCATAATGAGCATAGTTTTTTAATTGAGATCTTGTACGTATAGGCTCATAAGGGTTACCAACAATATTATCTATGGGATGATCTTTAGAAACCCAGTTAGGTACTTCAGGTGTCTCAATTGGTAAATAATCATCTATTTTTGGAGAGTCATTTTCTAAAACAATTTTAGACTCTTCCACAATAGTTGGTTCTCCAGTCTTACTCTCAACAGTAGTGTCACTCACAATAACGTTTATGGATTCCATTAAGGTCTTTGTGCGAAGATTATAGACACGGTATGCTCTACTGTCAGGTGAATATCCAAGTAGGATAGATTTATCACCATGAATCTCAAATTTGGATAAGTGTTCTATGTCTTTGCAGACATAGCAAGTACTATCGAAAGTTCTAAGGTATTTAAGGTTGGGCTTCTTCCTATACCATAGTTCGTAAGGAGTTTGTTTATAATTCTTCCTGAGATAGACCCTATTAATGATGTGACACGTAGTATGAATTGATTCTACCCAAAACAGATTTTCACTTAAGCCGTTTAATTTAAGATTAAACTATCTAAGTAACTCCGAACTGTTTTTTGGGAAAATTCTTTTCTTTAAATCAAAACAGATTAACCACAAGGTGTGTTTAATAAAGCCATGTACGAGATAAGTTCAATATTATGTAACTAGTTTTGAAACACAAAACTAAAACAGTTTATATCAGCACACCAACAAGAATGAGATTAGGAGATGTAGGAAGATTAAGTACAAGCGGTTTTTAACGTGGTAAAACCTCACCCAACTGAGGAAACATCCACGGTGACTTCTAAGTCAGAAACCAAAAATCCACTAAAAACAAAATATACAAGTTACAAGCTATTTAACACACATGCAAACAAAACAGACCTATACAAGTTTAGAATATGTACCCACTGGTTGATTCTAACTTCTCTCGAGTTCTGATATTGATGTGGCTTTCTCATCTTGATAACTTCTCAACACTTTGTTTCAGCTTTACCCCGACTCTTGAAGATTCAAGATCTTATACCCAACACTTGTTGTGTTGTAGTCTGACAAGTGTTTGTGAAAGTGATCTAACACATGCATGCACACACGCACACTTATTTTTACAAACAAGTCCTCCCAAATTACCGAAAGATATAAATGAATAAGTTTTTTATCTTCTCTCTTCTTTGGAAACAAAGAACTTTCTTGATCTTTAAACTAACCCAGAATCCAAGGTTAACTTGCTCGAAAGACGGTTCAAGGTCTTAATCAATTTTAGAGGGTTTTGAATATATTTTTGAAATTGAAAACCACCGATTGCGATTCCAACTAGATCAGAAGTCTTGTTTCATAAGAACTAAAAACAAAAAGAAAATTTGTTGATTCTAGAGTTGTGAAAAACATTTACAGAAAGTAATCAAAAAATCTGATTACTCAAGATGAGAAACATAACAAATGCAGATCTAAGTGTAATATAACATAACAAAGAAAGATCTACCGTTTCTATAAAAAAATAAATAGAGATCAAACTAAAATTCTTAAGTTGGTTACAAGATCTCAAACTTAGAGGATTCAACCCACGAACTGCCTTCAAACCACTACCAAAATAACTCTCAAACACTCAGGTTTGGTGGAAACTGATTTTGGAAAAGGGATTTAGGGTTTAAAACTAGGTTAGGGTTTGTTTGGATGAGTTAGGGTTTATTTTTCTCTCTCTCTTCTCATTTCTCTCAGTTTAAACAAACTGCCAAAAGTCCTCAAATGCTGAGGCTAAGCCTCCTTTTATAGTAAGCAAGGAAGGTTCGAGAATAACTGATCAAATCCAAAGATTGAGATTTGGTCTTGAGGGTTTGACGATGATCCAACGGCTAAATACAAGCGGTGATTTAAACATTCTCTGATTGGTCTAAAGGGGGTTTACTGGGATTGGGATAAAATACACGCAGACCATCGATTAACTAAATCCAAGGGCTGAGAATTCTCACAGGTTCTGAGTGTACAAACAAAAACAAATCCGGTCGATGTAACATTGACAAGTGAAAGGCTATGATGCACCCAAACGGGCGTGTTTTCAAAATAAATACACAGACACCCTGAAGTCTCAAGCCCTTTCAGATTCTACCCAACCAAACTTTCAGGTATGAAATGATAAAACCTGTAATTATAGAATGACCACAAAAGCTTTAAAACTCAAATTTTAATTTAAAAAAAATCATTTAGAAATTATTTAAAAATTCCCAAAAATTATTAAAAGCAAATTTGAAAGGGAATTAACACACATAACTCATACACAAGCAAATAATGTAATATATGTACAATGCATGCAATCCTGGTATGTGTGTGATTGAGATTTTTACCTTTGAATGAATCAATTTGAGGCATCAAGTGTAGTATCTAAGGTTCTTTGGTATCTAGGGGATGGAACTCAATATTTTGTCACAATTGCCAAACTAGATGAGCACTTATACAATGTAGACTCAAGTGAGTCAAAAGTATAAGGTTAGGTTTATAATATCTCCAAACCAAGTTCAAAATGTATAAACATGTAGGATATCGCATGCACTCAAGCTTACCCCAAATAGTCTAAATCATTAAACGTCGAATTGTTCTTTACGTTCTTAGGATCATCAACTCTAATTATTATTAAATTCGACTCCTAGTGTATTGCATCTCTAAACTATGAGTACATCTATCTCTATTTATGCACACTCTTTAGTAACGTACATATGTATTTTCTCATTTAATTAATAAATGAATTTCACGTCCTATATTCTCTCAAGACCTAAATTAATTTTCCAAACACTTAAACTTTTTACTCTCTAAGCTTGATATATACATACGACTATAAGATACCGCCCACTCGTGCGTTTACCTATTCTAACAAAATCCTAACTCCGAATGTGAGTACAATAATACAAGGGGCATTGCTCAAACCTACATAACTATCCTTAATATTAACAAAGTATTATCCATCACTAACTTAGGTGTAGTAATCCTAAAGGGAAGTCCCAACTAAAAATCATTAAATCCAGTTGTCGATCCCGCGCACCGTTTAGTAGAAAAATCAATGTAAACTCCAAAAATAATTAGAAAAATACGAACTCAACGCCCATGCCTTCGTATTTCGATTCTCCACAATTTGGACAAATTTTTAAATTTTTTGAACGAGAAATTTACCTTGTTCGAATGAAAAAAATGTTGTGTTTCATCCCCAACTATAAAAATAATCCCCAAAACTCCTCAAAAATCTCCATTAAAGTCCCACCAAGATCTCACCTTGCGCTACCTCAATTGGATATAGCGAAGACCAGCACCGAGCAAGGCAGCCCTCGCGGAGAGCGGGACATTATTCCACTCGAACTAATATCCTCTCACCCCGGGAATCCAAAATCTATCAAGGCAGGCCCCATTGATTCGTGGCACATGGATCACATGCCCAGCAGCGAGCCTAGCGATGTTAAACTCAAGCCACAAATAGGCCTAGAGGTGATAGCAACATCAAAATCTATTTGTTTCGTTTAATATACACATTCATTTTTATCATAGCAATTGATTATGTAGACATTGATCGTTATTGATTGTGTATATTACATGTAGCTATGATAAAAATGATTTAAAAATTTCCAGAGTTAAAGACAGGTTATTACTCGTGAGTTTAAGAATTTCATATGGAATTTCTAGAGTTTTTGGTGTAGTGTTTTACCATCTGAGCCCTTTGGGTCTTCCTGTCATCCAGCCGAGTGTCAGACACAAGAGAAAAAATAAATGAGAGAATATCATCACCAACGGGTGCTGGGCCTTCTGGGAGAAGAGAGACATCAACACTTAGCCCAAACCGACAGGCCGAGGGTACAGTTGAAGCAACTCAGAAAGTGTATCTAATATGCGTTCACTCTAGGATCAAGTGCAAGCCTGTCGCGTTAGTAATAAACCCGGTAAGTCGGGTGTAACAACCCGTCCTTTTTAGAGAGAATTAAATTCCCTAATTAAATATAAATTGGCAATTTGGAGAATTTCTCGAAATAGTGATTTTTGGGATTTTCGAGGATTTAATAATTTTCGAAGGATGTTATAAATTATTTTGGGACTATATAGGTCGAAATAATTTAATTATATGTCGCCGTGGAGTATTGCGACAAAAGAGGTAAGATTTTGAGTAGAAAACCCGCATTTATTTATTTTGGGTTGGAATAGTGATTTGCGGTCAAATACCTCGGATGGGAATTTCGACTGCGCCATAATTCTCAGAATGTCCGAGATAGTCGGAAAAGAGTGTCCGATTGTCGAAAATAAGTTTCGGGTGATTTTAGAGGTAAAAGTAACTCGTAATTGGGTAAACGAGTCGTTTTTGGGTTTTAAGGGTTTAAACCCTTTTTCTTTCTTTATAAAGAGGGAGAGAGGGAGAAAAGAAGAAAGAAAGAAAGAAAAGAGAGAGAAGAGAGAGAGGGAGGAGAAAAGAGGGGAAAAAAGGGAGATTTGGGCCAAACTCCGCCGGATTCGACTCGAGGTCGTCGGATTTTATCCACGAGGCAAGTGTTTACTTGCTTTATTTACTTTTGTGCAGTAATCTCATATCATAGTTGGTAAAAATATGATTTTGGGGTTAGAACCCTTAAAATAAATTTGGTAAAAGTTGATTATGAGTTTACACCTTGATGTAGTGTAAACTCTTAATGATTTCTAGTATCAAAACCATGTTAATGGAGTAATAGATGGAATTGAAATGGGAGAAATGTCAAATCTAGGGTTTGGGGTTTTAAGATTCAAAAACTAAGAGAAATGATTTAATACCCCAAAATAATTGATGTGTTAGTTGTAAAACATAGATTAGATGTCTATTGAGTTGTTGGGTGAGGTTAGAAACAACAAAAATGGAGAAAAATGGAGTTTGGGATTTTGGAAGAGACAATGAATAGTAACCCGTAAGCTTGTGGGGTTATTTTGACTAGGAAAAGAAATGATTTAGCTTTTGGCCAAAACACGAAAGTTGTAGATCTTTTCGATACGGTCGCGTGGGAGCTGACCGCGTATTTTTCTGATTTTTCTACGATTTGATATGATTTTTACAAGATGACAGCTCCGGGTTGAAATTAGCAACTCGGAAATCAAATCGGGAATTGGAAAAATTACGGCTAGAATTAATGTCGTAGATGTTCGGGATAATATTTCGGGTAGTTTAGAAACCCCAAAAATGAATTTGGATTGATTTTTGGGTATTTTGGAGTTTGAGAAATCGCCCAAACTGTGACCCTCGAACAGGCCGAATCGATTCGGGTACAGGCCGAATCGATTCGCCTAAGGGGAATTGGGTTTCTGCAATGGGCCGAATCGATTCGGGTACAGACCGAATCGATTCGCCATTTACAGACCTGTTTGCAGAATACTTTCCGAATCGATTTGGATTGAGAACCGAATCGATTCGCCCACCCGAATCGATTCGCTAAAGGGGCGAATCGATTCGCTTAGGCCAGAATTTCTAGTTTTCTCCCTTTAAGAGTATGGGGAGTTGAATTACCATTTAGGATTTTTATGGGGATTCCTAAATAAGGGTTTTGAGGATAAATAAACCTTTAAGAGATGATTGAGGTAATTAGTATTGAACAAAGTAAGAAATACTTTGGATTTAGAATCATGCAACTATGAATGCATGATTACGATTCCTGGAGGGAATCTTTGGGATATTTGGTCATCGCTAGATGCTATAGGCCACTATGGCCGTATAAATATATTCTAGGAAGAATATATAGGATATGTATATACTGTGTGTTTTAGGTATATATATATGATGATGGAAATGATTTTGAAAATATATAAATGAATATTTTCAAAATGGAAAAATAAATGTTTTCATAATAAATAAAATATGGATTACACACCTCTCTAAATCGCTATCATAAGGGAAGTTGCGTTCGTATGGTGAAGCCCCCTGGCTAATGATGCAGGGTGGATATAGTCCTAGGCCATGGGAGCGCTTATGGTTGTATATTTTCTGCGGGGGTAGGGAGATTCCGGGTGTGGTCTTGGCTACCACGCAGGCTCATGGCCGCTTCCCGACATCTTTCGATATAGGATCCCAGGTTGTCTTGGAGGCCCTGGAAGATGATAACCATTTAGGGGCACTCACAGTGGAGAAATCCGGACGGGCGGTCTTAGAACGCGTTTATTAAAGCAGTTCATAATAATGGATTTGCTTTAATTACATTTCCTGGATATAGGAAGGGAAATGGGTTATATAATTTGGCTTCGGTAACACTTCCCGGATGGAAGAAGGGATGTGGAAGCATATGTTTTGATCAAAGCATTTTTATGATAATGAAAATGTCTTTGAATACATTTCCTGAGTATAAAAAGGGAAATGGGATAATTGATAAAGGAAAAGCTTTTTATGATAATAAAACTGGCTTTTAAAAGGTATATGATTTGTTAAAGCAATTCATGATAATGAATTGGCTTTTATAAATACATTTCCTGGATATGAGAAGGGAAATGGAAGTTTTTGAAATGAGAAGGATAAGTATTTATAAATACTTTATGTGTCAAGTAATCCTCAGTCCGGGAGTTATTTATATTATCTGGAAGTATATTGTAGATGTATGTATATGTATAAATTGGGTGCCGAGGGTCTAATGAATCCCGACGATCGACCGTGCCGCATAGTAGTGTATCGGGGGGGTTCCTTGTTTGGATTTCGCTTCGCGAGACACCCCACGCACGAATATGGCACAGTGTTGAGACTGGGGAGAAGTTTAATCCTTAGTGCTCTTATATTATTAAATGGTATGGTATATATATTATATATATTATATATCTTTCTGTACTGAGGGACGACGGATCTCAAATATCGACCTTGCTGCATAGTAGTGTATCGGGGGGGTTCCTTGTTTGGATTTCGCTTCGCGAGACACCCCACGCACGAATATGGCATAGCGTCGAGATTAAAGTGAAGTTAGCCCTTAGTACATTTATTTGACTACCTAGGTTAGATAGTGGTTGGGTATTAGACTAGTTTAGCAGGGTAGCTTGACTAGGATGTTTTTAGGGATGCGCTAGGTGTGCACTGTTAGAGGAGAGGTGAGGGGTATCTCATGAGAGTGCGATACCAACTTAAAATATGAGATAAATCTATTTTTCTAAAAATAAAGCATTTATGCACTTGCAAAATATTTTCTAAACATTCGGGCTCTGACCCGTTTGTCTACTCTCCTTTCTTTCTCTATACTGTGTATATATAGGTGTCCAGACACAGGGACGCCTGGATGGGAAATTCTTTCGAGTCAGACGTCAGCTGCAGCAGCTGTGGATGCGTGCAGGTTTTTGATAGCCGCTTCCATCCTTGTACTCTAGATAGGAGGTACTGTATAAACATTCGAGCCAATGGCTCAATTGCATTTATTTATTCTTTCAGTACAGCATTCGATATGGTTGTATATTTGAACCGAGTGTTCGGTTATTTTAATTTATTTCAGTTTCATTTACGCATATAATTGTGGATGTTTTAATTTGTGCGCTAAAAAGAGTAGTTAGATAAAAGTTTTTTAACGGCCACCTAATAGGATATTAGTAATTAAATGGATTTTCGACAGTGATGTTAAGGATGATCCATTTGTGACTCCTGTTTTAATTTAATATTGGAGTGATCGCCCGGTATCTTATTAGGCGGGTTGTTACATCGGGATCATATCCACAGGGAACTAAGACAACGAAGTTATGACGACGGGAAAGATGGAGGAATCTTAACTTTGACTCTAAAAAGAAAGGGAAAAATGATTTGGTTTTGGGAATGATTAAACTAAATGCAATTATGAAATTATGATAAGATGCAATTACACTAAATTACTTAAAATATGATTGAAAGATGATTTAACGAAGTGATGAGAAAAACATGACGGGAATACAATCCCCCAACCCTAGTGTATTGGAGTTATAATACCAATCATGAATTTAACTGATTAATTTGACCCGGAATTTTGTACTCCCAAGCATTATGTATACGAGGTTCAAGCCCGTGTCATATCTAATCTGAGGACGAGTGAATCAGTATCTCGATAGTGACATTCGGATTGCATTCTAAATCATCCCGGTTATCCAGAGGAAAACGAGATATAAAGATCTACAATTGTTGTGTCCCTGCACAATACGATCGTAATCAATCACTAAATTCATAGGATTAATGTTATACACATGCAACTAACACATCAGGCTGGGTTCATGTATCCCGGCCTTAGAAAATCTAGCCTAGCATGCTGAAAGTAATGAAAACAGTGTTTGATGTGCAGAAAATCATGATTAATCTAAGCAAAACTTGTAAATTGATGTAAAACAAAATTGAAAAGAAGATTTAACTTACTATTCTGACCAAAGCAGTAACATCAGCAATTAATAAAACTTATAATCAAAGAACTTCTGAATAATCTTCAACTATTAGAATAAAAGCTGTAAATTGTATCTGAACAAGGGTTTCAGGAAAAGGATGGAAAATTAACTAAAATTCTCCATCCAAATAATAATAATAAAATGTGTTTTTATACCCTACAACAATTCAAGAGTTTTAGCTGCACTAGGATTGTTTTTCGGAGAGGATAAGATTTGAGAATCTCGATAACCGGACCGGTCCGGGCCTTAGGAGGACCGGTCTGCCTCCCATGCGTATCGGTTCTTTTTATTTCCAGGAAGACCGATCCGGGACGGACCGGTTCTTTTATTTTTCACCCTCCTTCGATTTGCTTTCGATCTGGGGTCTTCTGGAGTTTTGCAAAGAGGACCGGTCCGGGATAGGGGTGGACCGGTCTGCCTGTTTGACTTTTTGCTCAACTTTGATTGCTCATATCTTTTGTTTCGGGACTCCGATTGAGGTGTCATTTCGTCCTATGTGCTCATGAATGTGATATCTTCAACTTCTCTTTAGGTACCTCATCCTAATTCTGGGTGGAAATTACACTTTTGCCCTTTTGACTTTCCTTCTTGCCTTTCTTGATTCTTCCGGTTTCTTTCTTCCGTTTCTTAACATCAAATACCTGTAAAATCACTACGAAATACCAGAAACTCGGTGTACCCGTTAGGATAAGTCAGTAGCAAGATTATGAGATAAAGTCAAATTGATTACGTTCTTCGAGGGGCTAAAAGTACCCAGATTAAGGGATAAATTAGGAAGAATTTATGCCTAATCAAACCCCCATAACTTAGAACTTTGTGTGTCCCGAGCAATGTAAAAGAATCCTAGCAAGGCTCAATTCTTGAAAAATATTTTATTGGGATAGAATACCTTTTTCGCGGGCAAGCGGTTGTATTTAGCGTATGCAACAAGCCTTTAAACCCCTAGGTCCCCCTAGTAGGGCGAGTTGTGTCTCGTGAGGGTTTGCAGAGAATATACCCACAAAATTCGACACAAAGAAAATTCAAAATACGCAAAAATAATGTAATTTAAACTTTTCCAGAAAATAGTCATCATCAAGTCATATTTACAAGTCTCAAACCATAGTGTGTGTGTGCGAAGCCAAAAATATAACCGCCAATTTCAACCGATTGATCATTACGTTACTTATCCGAAAATTCGCTTTGATTTCAAATTCTCACGGAATGCTCTCTCAACCGAATCACTAGGATTGTGGCTATTCTCTCGATATGCATGATATAAAGAGTAAATATAATGGACGCAAGGTCACGCGTACAAGTAGAAAGACGAAAATTTTAGAGTGATAGGATCTCATCAACGGAATACGGTTTTAAAAACGGGAACATTGCCTCTTTTTCGTGCATTCAATCTCTTTTATTATCTTTTGGTGTATTAGCTCTCCACGCGGTAACCAATTCCGCAATTTAGACTCGGTTAGGACTTTTTCGAGTTTTAATGTATATAGGGTAAAATGGAAATTTTCGGGAAGGTTGGAATTGGAAAAGTCATTTATGATGTCCATTTGTGCTTTTTCCGGGCTATTGCTCATTTTTTTCTTCTTTTACTTTATTTTTTTTTATTTTTAACTTCTTTTCTTTTCTTGCTATTTTTGTTGAGCATATCTATTTTTTCTTGCCCCTTTATATGCACTTTTTGGACTTAAATTCTAAATTTTTTCATTTTTCGCAATTCTGGGCTATTTGGGTTTTTCGGGTTATCAAACGAAAGGGACAGCTTGCTTGGCTCAAATTGGTTTACAAAAGGGGTAATTTTTCGCTACTTTTTCTGGCCAATATTTTTGGGTGACAAACGAGGGCCTACTTCATTGTCCGAATTACTTATTGCATTATCATATGTGTTTTGAGATGAATTTAAGTTTAGAGATCAATTTTGGCACGTTTTTCAAGGCAATATCTCACATGTTTTTCATAACCGATCAAAGTGAAAGAATTGAGATCCTCGACGGCTTAATTTAAAATGCTGAATTAGAACTATGAGTTAACCATTAACTCGGATTGATTTAAAAACTCAAAAAAATGATAGGCTGGAATCTCACCGGGTTTGTTAATCTCCACACTTATTCGTTAAGTCGTCAATTTTCGTTCAATTTCCATCTTTAGTCAATTTCGACTTTCTGTATGTTGAATTTTACAACTTGAGACTTTAAACCGACTTTTAATGATATTTTTGAAAAATTTGAATTCCAATTTTTATTTATTTTGAACAAAAATATTTTTGGATTTTTCAAAATTTTATGATTTTTTTGGAAATTTTTGGGCATTTTGAAAATTTGTGAAGTTTTAGAAATACGCACTTGTGACCCACCTAACTTAGACTTTTGCATTGTTCTCAAGAAAAAGGACTTAAATCTAACTCGAAGCGAATGAAAAGTGCGAAAAAATAAAACAAACAAATATTTAAAATGCAGAAAGACACTAAATGACCGTAACACATGACTCAATAATACACTAAAAAATCACCCCATACGCATCGGGGGTGCGACGACCTCTCATTTGTCCACAAGGATTGAAGGATAAAAATGATCAATCATCAACAACAACCACGGAATTAGACCCTACAAATCATAAGGAAAGTGGTTATTTGCAAAATAAATTGAGTTATAATACCAATATTTAAGGTTTATGAAGAACATGGTTTTTATGATATTTTTGGGAGTAAAACACTTGATTATGATCCATGATTGATAGGGATTTCATGTAGAACGTTTTTGGATCTCCAAATATTCTGATATCATAGAAGACTAGATGATTAAATCGAACTAAAAATTTGGAATTATTTGTTGGGGCTTTGCTATCCCAATACCTTGAAGATCCCCATAAAGAAAGATCCATCTATTATGCTAGTCGGAAATTATCCGGATATGAAGTCAACTACACTTCTTTGAAAAAGGCATGTGTCACACTTGTCTGGGTCACCTAAAAGTTACGGCACTACATGCTCGCCTTCCCCATCAAACTTATATTCCAAATGGACCCGATTAAATACCTGCTTGAGAAATACCCCTTATCTAGATGAATGGCCTGGTTATTGATGCCCCTAGCCGTGTTCGATATCGCCTACGTCATGCAGAAACCCATAAAAGGAAGAGCCATCTCTGACTACATTGCTGATTACCCCATGGATGAAGCTGATGTGTGGATTTCCAAATTCCCAGATGAAAACATCCTTTGCACTTCCTTAGACAATCTCCGGTGGCAAATGTTCTTTAACGGCGCTACCAACAAAAAGGTATATGGCATTGGTATACTTCTGATTACCCCAGATGACTCCCACACTCCCATCGCCATGAAATTGGATTTCCCTTGCACCAACAACATGATTGAATACGAGGCATGCAGGTAGGCCTGAAAGTTTCTCTCAAGAAAGGTATTCAATACCTATATGTCTACGGGGATTCCACCCTCATCATCGGTCAAGTGCTCAAAAAGTGGAGAGTTAAGGACGAGAAACTCCAACCCTTCCATGCCCACTTAGAAGAACTAGTCTCCTAATTCCAAGATATCACCTTCCACTACCTACCTCGAGCAAAGAATAACCTAAATGATGCCCTTGCTACCCTAGCCTCCATGGTCGACATGCCCAAAGGAACGACAATGGATCCCTTCCTGGTCCAAAAGCAAGACAAACCAACCCACTGCTACCACATTGAGCTCATCACCATAGAAGATCCCAAGCTAGCCATTTGTTGGTACTATGATATCTAGCACCTCCTCAAACATGGTAGGTATCCCGAGTGTTCTAACAAGAAAGACTGAGCTACCCTCCAATGACTAGCTGCCCAGTACATCATCTGTCATTCGAATGACCTTAGTTTTCATTCGAACAATATGCCTCATAATTTGTGTCGCCAATTTTTTTCAAATTTTCATAAATAAAAGGTTTAGGATTGAAATTTAAAGTTTAAGGGTTTAAAAAATACATTATCAAAAGCATATCTAGAGTCTCTTAAACCCTAGTTTACACCCTTAGTTTGAAATCCAAGTTTCAACCTCATACATCTGTTTGAGATCTTGCTTGTCTTTGACCAAGATTATTTACTCTTCATTGAGTTCTATTTCGAGCGGTGAGTGTTTGCATTGGGCAGTGATTGGACTAGTAAAGAAGCAAGTTTGATCATTGGATAGTGAGATACGGGAGGCGTCTACGTTGTGATTGCTCTTGGAAGGCGTCCAATAGTTTTTGTGAAGAAGGCAGAAAGGAACAAAGAAGAGCACCAAGGTTTGAAGACGCCGGGTCTATGAGTAAGTCTAATTTGTCCTTATATTGAATGAGACCTATATCAATGTGGACTTGTGTGGCTCGGACGTCCCAAGTTTTTCATGTGCGGGTTTTCCTCTTGTATCACGATGTTGTGGTTGTTGATTTCTTTTACTCTTTCTATATCACCTAGATTCTTTCTTAGGGAAATATGAAATTGGTTAACTGTTTACACAACATAGGTTTATTTAGTGCATAATTAAAATCAAATTAATCTTTAGTTAGTGAATTTAATTGGAAAAAAAATGGTATTTGTTTGATAATCCATTTTGCCCTGTTAGCACGTGGGTTTTCTCAAATTAGTATCACAGAGCATCAAACTATGTTATTGTGTTGAGCTTTTTTTATTTTTGTTTTAGAGTTATTTTTTGTTCCTCTCAATGGGTCATCAAACTGTTTGTCTTGAGATGCTTTTAGTGATGATGATGATTTTGACATTCAAGAGGAGTTTAAATAGCTTCATAGTCGTTTGAGAAGTTTAATCGTTTGAATGTAAAACTTATAAAAAGAATAAAATTTCTTGAAAAGAATTTTTTTTCCTAAAAGTTGAAATTTATATTTTGTGAAATATTCAAAGTAAAGCAATATTGTTCACGAAGAGATCAGAATATGAAACTTAAATTCTTTAAACTAGATGTGTCCAATAAAGAGGGCAATGATAGAGTCCGTGTCTTAGGGAGTGAGTTAATGGACTCTAATAATGTTAAGGCTAAGTTTGAAGAGTGTGCCATTGAACGTAAGAAGACTTTTTTGGATAAGTTTGCTTGCATCGAGGGGGAGATAGATAAACTTCTAGGAATAGTTGAAGATATGGATAAGGAGTCCCTAAAGTTTGACGAGTATAAATTTTTGCTCCATTCTCGGAATGTGAAGTTAGAAGATTAATTAAGAGACTCAAGACATGTCAAATGTAATTTGGAATCTAGGTCATAGAAGTTGAATAACATTTTAGGCACCTTCCAAATAAAAAATGACAAAGTGGTATTGGCTACAATGATTTGAATGCTTCCTTTCCCAAAGTGAAGACCATTTATTTGAGAGTGTTCATCATAGCCAAGGACATTAGTAAAGTTAAACCCAAAGGTAACATTCCTCGTCGTGTTTTCACATTATCGCATTATGGTAGGAAAGGTAACTTTAGGAGTTTTTATTATGATCTTCGAAAAGTTCCTAGGAGGTTTAATGTAACACCCCGTAAATTCTGCTTAATTTTAAATTACTTAAGTAGAGTAATTTAATGGGATTAAATACGCTTTAATTAAATTACGTGAGTAGAGTAATTTAATGTGATTAAATATGTTTGATTTAAATAACGTGATTAGAGTAATTTAAATAGATATTATGTTAATAAAGATGAATATGTGTTATAGAAAATTTACTAAGGTGAATATAAATATTCAATGTTAATATGTACGGTCTAGTGACTATATGGACGTACCGGATGTAGCTCGACAAAATTAAGAATGAGAGTATAAAAATATTTACGAGACTCAAATGATAATTTAGAGTCCACGGTTGATTCCGAAAGGGTCGAATTAGTCAAAATAGTGTACCCGGGGGTACTAGTTGAGTGCCGGGTCATTTTCGTGCTAAACCGGGACCATTCGGGGGCATTTTGGTCTCTTTACAATTATGAGAAAGAAGACCTACGAATTTTTGTAACCCTAAATCTGATTATAAGAGTGGTGGCTAGGGTTAGACAATTAGAGTTACACCATAGCCATTAGAGAGAGAGAGAGAGAGAGGCAAATTCCTTAGGCAAGAAGGAAGGAGGGATCATCTTAGGAAGATTTCACCACAAAGATTGTTGGGAAGAAGGAGTGAGGCACCAATATCATCAATCATCATCAACAACCACGAAATCAGACCCTACAAATCTTAAGGCAAGTGGTTATTTGCAAAAAAAAATTGAGTTATAATACCCATGTTTAAGCTTGAGGAAGAACATGATTTTTATGATATTCTTGGGAACAAACAATTGATAATAATCCATGATTGATTAGGAATTGCATGTAGGACGTTTTTGAATTACCAAATATGTTTATATCATAGAAAACTTGATGAGAAATTCGTATGAAAATCTGGAACTTTGATGAGAAAAATAAAGAATGCAGTTTTAGGGTTCTTGAATATTAGAGAGATTTTCAGTGAATTTGGCCAAGATTTATAATGATTTTGTTGTTTTAAATCGTTAGTAATCATCCCAGAACATGTAGGAATGATTAGAAATTGTTGGTTGTGAATAAGATGGCTTATCATGAAAGTTAGAGGTGTAAAAATTATGGAACCCGTAGGAAGAAGATGAACTGGGTCTTTCACTGCTCGATCGATTGATCGACCCTTAAATATCGATCGATCGAAGCAGTCGATCGATCGACCATTCCTTCGATCGATCGACCCTGTCTGAATTTTAGAGAATTTTGTGAAAATTTCTTAAATTGCCGTTGCTTGTTGGGAACCTTAGAAATTATATTTTTCCTATGAGAGGACTTGGTAATTACCAATAGGTGTATCATTAGTATTCCTCCACCAATAATTGAGTAAGAATGTTGGAGAAATAGAATGACGAAAGAATGATGGACTTAGCCGTGGGTTGAAATGGTTAATTTAATTTCGGTTAGAGTGAGACTTAATTCCGGAAAGAAAATACCAGTAGGTTAAAATTTACTTAACTACTGAATTAAGGGAGGGGTAACTAGGGCCCTTAGAGTTACGCGAATACTTGAATAAATACAATAGTGAGATATATTGTAATTAATAAGTATGGAGAATATAAGTAAAATATATTACGTACGGGTATGATTTATTAGGTCGGGTGAGTACCTACTAAATTTATATAAATAGATTTGGGTTAAGAGAATATTACCTAAATTAATTATGTTAGGGTCGATGTGACATTCCGAACTAACATAAGGTTATTATAAATTTGGGGTCGATGTTAAATGCCGAACCAAACTTTGAACTGGTGCCGCGATGAAAGAGTTTCGAACCAGAATATGTGTATATATTTATATTTATAGATAGTTGGGGTCGAGGTATCATTCCGAACCAACTTTCACTTGGAGTTGATGAATTATTCCGAGCCAAGTGTCCTTGTGTGTAATAAAAGGATATATTAGTAGTCACTAATATTAAAAACATTGTTGTGGGATAAAATGTTCTATGTGCATAATCTACAAATTGAGAATAGTAGACAATGAAATGATATGTCAATGTCTTAGTAATAATTTTGAGCATAATGAAATTATTACAAGAATAAGGAAAACGAACAGTAAATGAGTTAACTACGGTTATGGGAAGTATAACTAAGTAGGCTAAGTACCCTTGATAGTTACGTATCACGTAAGAGAGTTGAGGAAGTTCAAGGGAGTGTACGAAATCTTAATATGTGTAATCAATAACTTAATTGTGATAACCGCTAGCAAAATATTTTCAAATGTTTTGAGTACTAACTCTTGCTATGTAAAATTTTTAAAAACCTTTTAGGTGCCCAGCCACAAGGACACCCAACTTGATTCATGTCAGAGATTTGGGAGCTGCAGCCAGTGTGGAGGTTGCAGGGATTGTTTAGACGCTTCCTCTTTTTCAGTTCTAGTGCAGGATCTCAGTTTTATTATTCCTTGTTGGAACATGTCGTTCCACCTTTTCTATTACAGTTTATTCTAGTTATGGATTTGTAGTTTTCTTTTTTGGACCGTGGTTTACGGCAAGACTTTAACTGCTTTCAGATTAATTATACTGCGTATTCATATCTAGTTTTGGTAATGTGTGGTTTGGTTTATTTGTTGTTTAAGAAAGTTAAAATTTGGCACCCGTTTTAATTTCATTTAGGTGGTTAGTAATTTTTAAAAAGGCGTTCGACAGTGATGCTAAGAATGAACCATTAAAGAGACCTGTTTATATTAAAATAAGGCTTGATCACCCAAGGTTTAATTAGGCGGGGTCTCACAGATGGTATCAGAGCATCAGGTTCTAGTGTCCATAGGATCTGTACGGCTTACTACGATTCAGCGTTACGTTTGTTTGTATTATAGCCCTACTATTAGGATTATTGACTAAATTTCCACTGTTACGTTATCGTACTCCTGCTCTTAAAATTTTGTATAAACTGTGTACTTATACGAATTGAATCTTATTTCAGATGCCGACAAGGAGACTGAGAGCAGAGAGGGCTGAAGCAAGAGAGGAGGTGAGGGAGGCTCATCAGGAGCCACAGGTACCGATACGCCCACCCCCACCCGAGATAATCTCCACTACTCAGGTTGCAGTGATAGTGGCTGAGGCAGTTGAGACAACAATGAGGGCAATGGCAGCCCACTTTCCTCAGCCCCAAGTACCTCCCCCTGTGGCACCGGTAGTGCAAGTTCCGGCAGGACCATCTACTTGGGAATGAGTCAGGGAGACGTTTCAGAAGGGGCATCCACCCGAGTTTCAGGGCTGTACTGATATAGTGGAAGCGTGCAACTGGAAGAAGAATATCCAGCGCCACTTGCGCATGCTAGAGTGCACCGGAGTGCAGGAACAGATGCTAGCCACTTTCCGTCTGTCAGGAGCGGCCCTACAGTGGTGGGAGTCAATTACCACCACCGAGGAGAGAGATACTTTGACTATTTTTGAGTTTTGGGTGCGGTTTGACCGCAAGTATTTCCCTCCAGCAGTAGAGTCGGAGATGAGAAAGAAGTTCAGCGAAGTGGTTCAGGGTGATCGCTCAGTTGCTGACTACGAGGAGGAGTTTACCCTCTTGGCTAATTTTGTGCCAAACGAGGTAAGCAACGAGGAGAGGAAGAAGTCCAAATTTATGGAGGGCCTAACCTGGAGAATCAGACAGCACTTAATTGGTAATCCGGCATTGGTAACCTATACAGATGTCGTCAATGCCGCTCTACTACGCTGTCAGGATCACCGTTTTCATACTAAGGGAAGTAAGAGAGGTGAGCCTAGCCAACCGGGCAAGGTGGATGGAGGTAGTGGCAGCAGCGCAACACAGCAGCAGGCAGCGGGTCAGTTGGGACATGATTCCAGACAGGGGAACCCTGCCAAGAAGTTTAAGCACGGGAAGTATCGCTTCGACCGACAGGGCCAGCAGGGCCCTCAGCAACCAGTCCCTCAGGGTCGACAGGCCCAGGGTAATCAAAATGGGGGACAACATTAGGAGAATCACCTAGGAAATCTTTTAAAGATCACTCCTTAGGTAAATCTTTTCGCCGTGAGTTTAATTGTTCACATTGTGGTCGAAGAGGTCATCCTAGAAAATTCTGTTTTGATCTTAAAAAGGGTCCTAGAAAATCCTTTCTTAAGGCAACCAAGGTAGCCAAGATTCCTACACCCCGAGTAAGTCACTCATCGTTAGTTTGGGTTAGGAGATCTGACTTGGTAGCTTTACAAGATAGGGTATTTGATTCTCATTTACTATCACATGCTTCCTCCCTTGCAAAATCTAAAGGTTGAATGTGTTAGTTTTATTTCCATTCTTTAGCTTTTGTGCTTCATGCTATATTCTCATGCTAAATGTATGCTTGTTTTAGTCATTTTCTAGTCTATGCTCCATGCTTAAACGCATGCTAGAATAATGATTTTTGTTTATCTTTTGTATTATATTTCTTTCATTTTTGTTTGCATTAAATGAAAAAATACAAAAACATTTTTGGTTATCATTTGCATTTTATCTTTTTAGCTATTTAAGATTAATGAAAAATACAAATGATTGTTGTTCGTCTTTTAAGTATATATTTTTACTTTTGATTAAAAATTTCAAAAACTCAAAAAGATTTTATATTTTTTGTGTATTTTAGTTTGACACACTTTATGTGGCATATACTTATGTTTGAATCCCATATTTTACGCTACCACGTGGCTAGAACTTTTGGTTTAGATTGTCAATCCTTATTATATTCTTTACCATGCCTACATGGAGTAGTTGAATTTTGTGTTGCTTAAATGGATTCTATTTTTTTATATGCCTCTATTCACACATGCACGAGCTCTTGTGAAATTTTAGCTTCATATGTATATTTGAGCTTGTGAGGTGTTCTCCTACCAATCTTGTCATCTACATATTTGTGACCTAGGAGGACTAGTGCATGTCAAAATCCGTTGCACATGAGATTTGTGAGAAATAAAAAATGATAACTATAAATTTGCACGGGGAAGGGCTCCGAAAGTATTTATTTATCCTTTGCGAATAGTAAGCCACTGTTTGTTTGGACCTAAAAGAAATACGTGGTCCAAAGGCCTAAAAATAGAAAAATGGCATTAAAAAGAAAAATAATTTCCAAGACCTATGTTTGATTGATATATTCATTCAAAATTAATATATATGATTATTGAGGGAGATTGGTTGGTATATCAATGGTTTGCACAATGTTCATTTATCCTAGTTGCGCTTTCAATGTCATGACTATTGGTTTGTAGAATCATCAACATGCTAGGCTTGTATGCATTGTGTATGTTTGTTCATTGAATTCACTCTATATTGCCACATGAGGTTATATTCAAATGTGATGAAATTTGCAATTAATTGAGAACTCCGTGAACATGTTTTAAGTGATTGGGTCTAAATTTAATTGTTACTAGTTCACACCCCAACACTTACGTTTCCATATGACAACACAAAAACACCATTAAATCTGTGGAAATCAGACCTAAAAACAAAGGTAAGTGTTTAAACTTGCTAAATTCTGTCTACATAATATATCCATGTTAGTATAGAAACATTTTTCACAAGATTATGTTGAGATTGGGTTATATTGGAAAGAGAAATCGATGATCTTAAATCAGAATCATGCTAGGTTTAATTCTAGAGTAAACTGCCCCAGTAGTCCCTTACCTTTCCATTGGTCTCAATTTAGTCCCATACCTTTTTATTGTCTCAATTTAGTCCCTCGCCTTTCAAATTGGTTCCATTTCACCCCTATCCTTTTTTGTTTCAATTTCATCCTCAACCTTTCATTTTTGTCTCAATTTAGTCCATTTATTAACTATTTTTTATACAATTGACTATTTTATCTCTCTTTCTTGAAAAATAATAAAATGAATGTTATAAAACTTGAAAAATAAGCTATTTTATCATTATTTGGGGATAAAAAATAGTTTTTTATCGAGAATAATAGTTTTTATTTTTATTCTATCCCATTTGTTTTTAATTTAAAAAAAAAACTCAAATAATAATTTTAATAGTGAACATAGTTTTTTTATTTATAAAAAACTCCTTTTTTAATTTTAATTAAAAAAGTTTAATTTGATGTTATAGATTCACAATTGATTAATGCCGATGGCGCGGACCCACATCACAGGAAAGTTTTTATTTATCAATTGTATTTCATAGATTAGGGAAAAATTGACGTCTTAGATTCGCGATTGGTTAGTTCGCTGGATCGGACCCGCATTCATTCAAATAAGGGACTTGAGAATAAGCCACTGTAGTCAAGCCCCTTATTTTAATGAATGTGGGTCCGATCCAACGAACTAACCAATCGCGAATCTAAGACATCAATTTTCCCACCATCTATGTAATAAAATTGATAAATAAATTTTTTTCTATGACGTGAGTCCGCATCAGCGGCACTAATCAATTGTGAATCTAAAATATCAAATTTTCTAATTTTAATTAAAATTAGAAAAAGAGTTTTTTATAAAAAAAAATATGTTGACTATTAAAATTATTATTCGAGTTTTTTTTTGAAAAATTAAAAACACTGAGATAGAATAAAAATAAAACCGATTTTTTTTATTATTCTCGGATAAAAAAAAGTATTTTTTATCCCCAAATAATAATTAAATAACTTATATTTCAAATTTTATAACATTCATTATATTATTTTTCAATAAAGATGGATAAAATAGTCAATTGTATCCAAAATAGTTAACAGATGGACTAAATTGAGACAAAATGAAAGGTTGAGGATGAAATTGAAACAAAAAAAGGATAGGGATGAAATCGAGCCAATTTGAAAGGTGAGGGACTAAATTGAGACAGTAAAAAGGTAAGGGACTAAATTGAAACCAACAGAAAGGTAAGGGACAACTGGGGTACTTTACTCTTAATTCTATATTGCATGTAGAATGAAATTTATGATTTAAGAAGATTTAATATGGTGAGAAATCCGGGTTGTTCTAAGTTCTTGAAGAAAAATGGAGAAATTAGGGTTTTTAAGAAATTATCTTTAATACCCCGTATTTTTATGAGTTTCAAAATTTGGAGATTTATTAAATTTAAATTGAGATATTAATTTAATATTAATCCGGAAATTAATTTAATTATTTACTAGCGTGACGAGAGTTAATAATTATTGGGAATTCGTCGAATATTACTAAATGAGTAAAGTAATATATAAGATTGATTTTATAAAAATTGTCACGAGTGAATAAAATGACAATTATGGAAATTTAAGTCGGGACGTACCCGTGTCGTGTCAGGACTAAATTATTATTATTAAAAGTGAATAAATTATAAGTTGCCCGTATGATCATTTCGAGTGCGCCAATGTGTCCGGAAGGGTCAAGATAGTCAAAATAATGTACCCGGGAGTTTAGTTTGGGTCTCGGGGCGTTTTTAAGCCTAAATGGCCTCCGGGGAGGGTATTATGGACATTTCGTATTTTTGGGCAATTAAACCCACGAATTTTCTAAGGTTATATCAACCTTTAGGAGTTGTCCTCTAGGGTTAACAAGATCAAACTCAAAGAATGGCCATTAGAGAAGAAGTGGGAAAGCTTCCCAAGCAATTCAAGGCCAAAAACTCAACCGTTTGCACCGCCACCACCACCAAATCGTAGATCGCGCGACGGGGAACGCAACCATACCATTTTCTTCCACAAATCAGAAACTCAATTTCCAGGCAAGTATATATCTTGCTTTATTTATAGTTAATGTCTCAATCATGTTAGTCTAGGGTTGTTTAGAGCTTGTTTTATGAAACAAAGTATAGTTTGAGACTTAAAATCACATGTTGTAGAAGAAGTAATCATATTCTAGACATCTAAATCGCATGTAGAGGATAAACCACGAATTTGTATGGATTTAGAAGTAAGAAATATGGAAAAGGATTGGAAGAATTGAAAGAAAAAGAAAAATTACGGTTAGGGTTCTTGAAGTTTAGGTAACTTTTACCCCATTAAATTGCTATAATTGACGAATTTGGGATATATTTTACGTGGAGAATCATGTATTTAGGTATATAGTACTGGTAGTAACGTTTGTTGGGAGTTTGGGAATCATATATGGAGTTTTGGTTGAGGTTAGAGAGGTAAACCCGTAACTGGGTTACAACAGTTTCGTCATAACTGCTAGATCGATCGATCGAACCAAGAACATCGATCGATTGATCCACTTATATATAGTGAACCAATCTCCACTATTTGGTGCACAAGAACATACAAAAATATATTTGGGCCAGGAAGGAAAAATCCTGATTCTCCAAATTTTCATATTTTGGATTTCTGCTTGTTTTCCAAGAGAGATTCTGGATCATTGGGAGGAAGAGATAAGAACTTGAAGAAGGAACAACAAGGAGCCTTGGGAAGTTGTTCTCAAGACACATCAAGGACTACAAACAAATCAAATCTTCATGGATAAAAGTATTTTTCCATATAATTTGTAGTTAAAAATAAAATTGTGATTGTATGATAATATTGAAGATCTTATAAGAATTAGTTTCATGTTATAGATAATTCTTATTAATATTAAATGTGGTATCAGAGCCTAGTTTAAATATTTTTATGCTATCACTTTTCGGAATTCAAATGATCATACTATATATATTGATAAACCCAGATTTTCTTGATTAATTCCGCACTGTTTGTTTACTGATTTATTTATCATTATTAGTAGTAATTTTGTGACAATTTTAACACTGATTTGGTTATCATAATTAACAGTTTTACGTGTTCTTTTGTTTTTAACACTGATTGAGTTTTATCATGATAATTTATATTACATGTTAAATTATGTAAGAAATTGTTCTTATGAAACATAATGTATTCTGTCAAATTATTAAGAATTTATTTGATTTTAATAAATCTGATTAAAAACAGTTCTGTTTGTTTGATTTTAATAAATCTGATTAAGAATAGTTTTGTTGTTTAATTTTCAATATGTTAAGAATTCCTGTTTGATTTTCAAGTTGTTAAGAATTCCTATTTGATTTTTAACAAATCTGGTTTAAAATCAGCCTTTTTTATTTTGTTTTGTTTAAAATAGTTTTTAAGTGTTAATCAATCTATTGAACATAATATTATTTGTTTAACATATGTGTTGAAATTTTTTTTAACAAATCTGTTGAAAACAATATTGTAAGGACATTTTTTTATAAGTCCGTTATCAATTTGTTATGTCATATACCGCTACACCGTCAAAGAGCATTCAAGAGAAATCTACATCAAGACGGATCCGAATTAATCAAGTTCTTCATCAAAAAGTCTCCGCGAAGTTTACTTTGGTATGGTTATGTTTTTAATACCTTAACTTTTCACTTAGAGCTTTTGGGATAACTTTACAAAATATTTTCTAAGTGTTGTTGCGGAATTTTTTGTCAAATTTGAAAATGAGTAATTTTTTCTAAGTGTTAGAGCGTACCTCGATTTTGACGCCAAGGTTGTTTAAGCGAGATAGCAATCTCGTTCGAGCGACATATGTATATCATGCGATGTAGTTTGAACGACATGTGTATGTCATTCGCGCGAGACCTTATCTCATTCGAACGAGCTCATTTTTCGAGGCAGTTCGATTTTGTATAAATACTCATTATTTGGTAACGTTTTCATTAAGAAGTCACAGCGTTTTACATAATAGAAAAACTGCGAAAGCAGAATTCTTTTGGCTTCTTCCTTTAGGGTTTAATCCCTTTTTTTTTTCAATTCACAAAACTCCCATATGCTTTAGTGAATTGTTTTGGTGTTCAAGAATAATACTTTGCTTTTCTTCAACCTCTGTGGAGAAGGCATCTCCATATTTGTTCGGTGGATATCGAGCGTAGTCATTCTGCGTGTGGACGAGCCGAAGACGACGAACCGACACCTGGAGGGTATTTCGGTGTCTCTCGTATCTTTGAAGGTTTTCTGAAGGCACCGTGCATTACACACTTGTGGGTGATTATCATTTTGTATGTAAGTCAAAGGTCTTATAAATTCTTCAAAGTGTTATAAAAGGTATTACTCGAAAGGGGTTGTTTCCTAAATCGGTCGTCTTTATTTTTCATCCATGTATTGAATGATTTATCACATTTAGATGCATGTTTAGGTGATGAATTAATTTAGTTTAGAAATAGACTCTAATTAAATAAGTGTGCCAAATTAGAAATTTGTGAATTTAATCAATTATCACACAGTTACGGCTTTACAAATTGGTATCACAGCGGGTTGCTCTAATTTGTCGCGTCTTCCTATTTTTCGCAAAACCGTGTGATATTGATTTTTTTTTAAAAATCATTTTTTTTAAATCGCAAATTTTCTAATCAGATGCCTATTTTTGGAGCACTTATATAATCAGATGCCTATTTTTGACGGGTCTAATTATGCCTACTGGAAAGCTCGTATGAAATCTATTTTCAAATCTATTGACGAGCGTGTTTGGTTGCTTTGTGAAAATGGGTGGACTCCTCCCACGGTCACCGTTGATAATATCACCTCTTTAAAACCCGTGTATGCCTGGACTGAAGATGATTATAAAATGTCTAATTTGAATTCCCGTGGTCGGAGTGCTATTTCTGGAGCCGTTACTCCCGACGAGTTTCGTCAAATTATGATGTGCACCACGTCTAAAGAGGCATGGGATGTTTTGAAATTGACACATGAGGGTAAGAATGCGGTTAAAGAATCACAATTACAAATTTTGGCCACCCAATTTGATACTATCACCATGTATGAGTCTGAATGCTTTGATAATTTTTATGCATGTTTGTCGAACATTGTTAACACCAGTTTTAATTTGGGTGAGGTGATTGATAACTCGCATGTCGTTAAAAATATTTTGAGATCTCTTCCAAAACGTTTTATTCCTAAAGTCACTATTTTGAACTCTTTGGGAAATTTGAAATCACTTAAGTTGGAAGAACTTGTAGGAGATCTTCAAACCTATGAGATTGACATGTTTCCTAAAACCATTAAGCCTAAGGATAATGGCGTTACTTTAAAGACTAATTTTAAGAAAAAGAAAGAAAAAGTTTATGAGTCTGATTCTGAGCAAGATTTTGATATGGCCTTGTTTGCCAAAAAATTTAAAAAGTTTCTCAAAATGAATAAAGAAAATTCTTTCAATAAAAAGTGATCTTTTGAGTCAAATAAAAAGAAAGTGGAGGCCAAAGACAGTGACAAGGAGGATGAGATTAGGTTCTTTGAGTGTGAGGGCAAATGGCACATCACTAAAGAGTGTTCTACTAGGATAAGGATAAAGGGCAAAGAGACTGCTATGCCCGCCACTCTTAGTGATAATGAGGGTGATGAGGGTGATGAGGAAGATGAGTCCGATAAAGGTTTCGCACATGGGATGGTTGTCGATTTTTCTAGTCGTGTGAGCACACCCACTTTGTCTCACGAGAGTGCACACGAGAGCGATGATAATGATTTGTGTTTTTCGAGTGAGGAAGAACGCGAGGAGGAGAGTGGAGATGAAAGTGAGCTCCAAAAATCTTTTAGAGATTTGTACACCGAGACCTTGAAAACAAAGAAGTATAATAGAGATTTAGGTCGTCGGATTTTAGATTTGGAGAGAGAGAAGGAAGTTTTGGAAAGGGAAAAATATGATTTGACCGACACGGTGTCTAGTCTGATGACACGTGCATCCCAACTCGAGAGTGATCTCGAACGTGCCAGGGAAGTGAAAGTCAATTTTGAGAACGCACCTAAGAAGGTTGAAAAGGTGGTTCTTAAGGGTAAAGGTGAGAAGTTAGGAATAAGTCATGACGGTGCTTCCACTTCCCAATTAGCATCTAAGCCGGTTCCCACTTTAGTGTTAGATTCAAGTGAGTCTCACCCTAACCCTCCTAGGAATCCCATTCCTATTAGGAGAGCGCGTCCTAGAGTTTTTGAGAGAGGTGTTCCTAGGCCTATTTATGTTTGTTCACATTGCAAGAGGAGAGGTCACCTTAGGGAATTTTGTTTTAAGTTGGGTTATGTGTCACGTTTCGCTTCTACACGTATTTCTGCCACATATGCACCCACACATGATACTTTACATGCTCCTGGAGACTACATGAGAGAGTTTGCACATTTAGGTGAGCAAGTTAAGTTTTGGTCAAAACTTCACAAAATTTGATGGAGTTTTTTCATAAGTTGACACAAACTTTGGAAAACCCCTTCGCACCTAACGATTGAGGTTTAACTTGTTTACTAGCATAGGATGTTTTTTCATGATGACATTTTTTGCCTATTACTAGTATGTATCATTTTTGTATGTTTTATGTTTTTTGAAAAATTTTGAAAAGTACAAAAAGATTTTATTTTGATAAAATTTTGAGAAAATTCAAAAATATTTTTGTATTTTGTTTACACCGTTTATGGATAGACACTTAGGATGACCGAGTCACAACATCATTCCATTTTTTTATGTGACTATTTGGTAGTGTTTTGAGATAATATATCATGTCATCTTTGTGATTTATAATGTTTGGAGTCATTGAGATGTAATTAAGTGTTACTTCCTTCATGTTTGACTCATGATTTCCTTTACTGCACACAAGCATGGATTTATTTGATTATTGTCCTTGTCTTATCACATGTTGGTTGGGCATTTTCACTTCAATCCTGTCCTTTAAAACAAACCAAGCGCAATAAAATTTGATAAGAAAATTATGCATATAAGAACCGTTTTGTGAGTTTGTGTGCCTTATTTAAAAAGGGGAAGGGCTGCGAAAGGTTCATTTTGCCTTTGCGAATACTAAGCCACCGTTAAAACGGACCTAAGAAATTGAGGAATTTTATTATCCGGGGTCCCAAGAGGTTTAAAAGAACCCAAAAAAATTTAAAGGCAATAAAAAGAAATTCATGGCAATTATGGGCCAATTAGGTTTTTTCACCAATTATCCAAATTTTGAGAATTTAGATCACCTCTAAAAGAAAATATGCATGAGGGTGTTTGGATGGAGAATTAAAACGTGTTTGCACATCCTTAAAAGTCTTAAAAAATGCGCTAAATAGTTTTGGACGTTATTGGGGTGGAAATCTCTTTGACTTTGATTTGTTGATTTGCATAAGATGATGTCATCTAAATTCAAAAAAATTTACACCTAAGGATACTTTTGATGTTTATTCGTTAGGGGTACGCATATGCATCGTGCACATATGCTTGATTGAGTTGAGTTTCCTATCGAATGTGTTCACACCCATACATTCCATTTCCATGACTTGGTTGTTTTAGTTTAAATCCATGGTGTGATTTTTTGTATCTTATTTTTATATGAAAAATTTGAAAAATCAAAAATAGTTTATGAAAGTTTTTGTGTCATTCTTTTGCATTCGCGTAGTTTGTTTCATGTTTGCTATGCATTTTTGTCGTGACACTCCATGTTTTGATTTTTTCTTCTTATATGTCTATTTGGGGACATCATAAAAAGAGGGAGAAAGAATTATCATATTATGGGGGAAGGGGGAGATTTGATTTATTAATGGTTTATTCTTATATCATTTCAAACTCGATGCGTCATGAAGGTTTGTGCTTTATCTCATGTGTGTAGGTATAAAGATTGAAGATTATTATGAGGAACACCCTGATGAGAAAAGGTTTGACATTTGATGAAGACTTTTTGAAGAATAATTTCAGGTCTTGCAAATTTATTCATCAGAGGGTAGATTTGTATAGGCGTTTGGGTTTTTGATAATTCGGATATTTTTATGTATGTACCGGCATAGACATAGGGGGAGAATTGTAAGGACATATTTTTATAAGTCCATTATCAATTTGTTATGTCATATACCGCTACACCGTTGAAGAGTATTCAAGAGAAACATACATCAAGACATATCCGAATTAATCAAGTTCTTTATCAAAAAGTCTCCGCGAAGTTTACTTTGGTAATGTTATGTTTTTAATACATGAACTTTTCACTTAGAGCTTTTGGGATATTTTTACAAAATATTTTTGAAGTGTTGGAGTGGACTTTTTCGTCAAATTTGAGAATGAGTAATTTTTTCTAAGTGTTGGAGCGTACCTCGATTTTGATGCCAAGGTTGTTCAAGCGAGATAGCAATCTCGTTCGAGCGACATATGTATGTCGCACGATGTCGTTTGAACGACGCGTGTATGTCGTTCGCGCGAGACCTTATCTCATTCGAACGAAATTTAGGGTTTTAGTAGTTAATAATCATGTAGGTTGATGTGGGGTAAATTTATGATGTTGGATGTGTGTAAAGATGGAAGATATTTGAGGTTTGGAGAAAATCTAGGGTTTATAACCCGTAAGCCATTCTTGGCAAAATCGTAGGGGCGAATCGATTCGGCCCCCTGGGCGAATCGATTCGCTAAGGGTCAGTTTCCAGGTCAGGGTACCCGAATCGATTCGGGTTAAGGACGAATCGATTCGGCAGTTTGCAAAATCCTAGGTCTTGATGTCTGAACCGATTCGCTATTTGGGCGAATCGATTCGCTAGGGCAAATCGATTTGTCCCTAGGGCAAATCGATTCAGAATCAGGCTGTTTTTGAGTTATTTTTTTTAACTCAATTTTTCTTCTTCTTCTTTAGGCTTATGACCTAGGAACCTTCTTATATGAAGTAAACTTAGAGTCCTAGAGTTCTAGAGGAGTTGGGGAACTACCCTACATTAGAAATGGGTTATGTGGGGTCTTTTTCGGGAATATGCCAATTGATGTTAGGGCTTTTTTTCCTTCTAGATGACTTTTATGAAACTACGAGTTATTATATTATGTTTCGGAGACTTTAGGAGCTCAATTGAGCTATGTTAGTCTCGATGGTTAATAATATAACACCACAAAAGGGTGTTTGGTGAATTAAATTGGGAGTTCACTTATTATTTGAGGTTATAATGACGATATAATTTATCGTATGGCTCCGGATAAAAAGGTTAATTAGTTACAAAATGTAAATGATTATGATTTCGGATAAAAATGAAACATACATATGAATAATGGTGAATGAAAATGAAATGGAAATGGTAATGATGATGGTAAATGATAATTTACTTAATCATAAATATGGTAAATACTAGTTTACTTAAACACACCTCTCTAAATACCATCATAAGGGAAGTCCATGTGCGAGGTGATGCCCCCTGGCTAGTGAATTCAAGGTGGATATAGTCCTAGGCCATATGAGAGATATGTTATGTTTTCTGCGCTGGTGAGGAGATTCTGGGTGTGGTATTGACTCTCCCGCAGGCTTATGACCGCTTCCAGACGTTGCGATAGGTGCCCAGGGTGCCTTGTTTGATAGGATCCTAGAACATGATGGTTATTTTGGGGCGCGCCAAGTGGGGAAACTCGAAGGGGCGATCTTAGAATCGTTATATGTATATAAATATAACTATTCATAATCAAGTGGGAGTTGATGTATTGAGATATGCCATAAAGAGCATGATGAAGTGCCATAAAGCGCACAGTGAAATGCCACAAAGAGCATTTGATGTTGATGATATTCCTGCTAAGGAATGGAATTCCATAAAGAACATATACTTATGATTAAAATTCCTAATAAGGAATGGAACTATGAACTGAATCAGATGAGATGATGTAAGCTTTTAATTTAATGTTAATCATTCTTACTCTCCTGCATAATTAAATTAGATTCATGATTAATTAAAGTGTCTTAGCTTATGTTTTAAAATTGTGAAGGTAGATTCTTATTTCTGTTCATCATGATTTATCATTCATAACTGTCATACTTTTTATTTATCTGGTAATCATATAGAACCGGGCCCTGACCCGTTCATATTTCTTGTTGTGCATGCATCTTGTTTTAACTCAGGTGCTCCGTCGCAAGGACGCATGTTCTGACTTTCTAAACCCGGTGATTTTGGCGAGCAGTGATGCTTTGCGGGTATTAAGGGACATTTTGCAATAGACGTAGTCATCCTTGCACTCTAGTTATGATCGGGTCTTTTTACTGGGGCGAGAGGCCCAAGCTTTTAAAATTGATTAATGTAATATATTATGTAATTTATTGAACTTGTTTAATATTATTGTATAAGTCTGTGACCGAGAGCATATTCGGTCCCTTATTGTATATTTACGTGTATGTAATATAATTTCTTCGGGGTTTCCACTTTCTTTTCAAATTGGGTTGTTTAAATTCTTTTCTTAACTTTAAAACCCAAAATTTTTGGCAACCCGTTTTCTTGAGATATAGAGTGGTTATCCCGCATACTTTGTATTTTGTTGCGATGATGAGAATGATTCCATCCATGATTCCTGTTATATTGGAGTACCGGGCTGGCCACCCCTATTTCGAATTGCAGGTTGTCACAGTGGGCAAGAGAAGGTTCTTTCTTCTTCGATCTAGCTAATGAAAAATTTCATCAGTAATTAGACAATCAAGTGAAAGTTCAAGAGTAAGAAAAAAATTGAGTGTTAACCTATATCAATCCCCCCACGCAGGGAATAAAAACCCTAGATATTGCTCGCCCTCTGAAAGAGGTGGATGTCAACAATTCTAAGCAATAAAACCCTGATCCCAAATACCCTTTGTTGGAATTAGGGAGATTAACTACCAAAATCATGTCAGCTTTCCTTGCCTTCAAATACAAAACATCCTCCGTTGTATGGGACCAGGAGTAACAATGTGTAATTTCTAGGACCCCTGTATTGGGCCCATACATTTCATTTATTATATGAACTCCATTTACAAACCACCATATGTTTGGGGCACATTGGGCGGGAATGATATCAAAGAACTTGCAAATTTAAAAAAAATAATTGGTTTAGGACAAATGTTATCCCCCCCCCCCCCCCAACAACTGAGAGTTTATGGATCCAATGGCCACCCTTAACAACGATTCAGTTTTGGGGCACTAAGGCACATTCAATCGTAACCTACGGGGGAATTAAGTATGCTTTTTTAAATTCCCCCAAGGTCCTTTCATTAATAATATAAACCATTTTCAAAGAATAAAAGTGTGGGAAGATACTACACAATAAAAGTAAGCAGAAGGAATTGTAGAGATAGAAGAAACAAGCTATAACAAAGAAGGCTGACAAAGTAGATTGTGAAAACATAAGCTCTAAGTAGTCTTTTGAGTAAGAGAAGAGAGTGAAAAGTGACGGTATAGAGTTTGAAACAACTAAAGGTCGAATTCTGAGAGGTTAATCGTATGGAACCGGAGCCAAAATTAAAATTTGGCAGTTCGTTTTTTACATTGAACTAGCGTACCCTTGCTATTTTTGAGTATTTATAAAGCATGCCCTTGCGCAGAAATCAGGCTTTGGACTCATAATTTGGGCTAACAAAATGTGTAAAATCCTTTGGCCCAACTTCGACAAAGAATTTTAGGGACAATTATAGGTGCAAACCATAAAGGCCAATATTTAGTAGCCCAAAAAGGCCCAACGTGATGCCCAAGGCAAATTTTACATCACATGGATAATTATAGAGACACATCACATGGATAATTATGGAGGCTCACTATTGTTAGCTTCAATATCAAAGGAGATAAATATGGATCAGCCAATGAGACAAAGACCAGCTAGAAAAGTTTGTGCACAACTCAACCACTCTTATCACTATAAATAAAACTTTAACCCAGGGGCAATGAAGCATGTAATTCTGAACCTCTAAAAGAATTAATGAATGTGAGAAACCCTCCATCGACGTAGGCAGTTACCGAACCACGTAAATCATGTGTGTTGTGACTTTAAATTCCTTTGCTTTTAAAATTATTAATTAGATTTCTTTGTACTCTCTCTCTCTCTCTCTCTCTCTCTCTATATATATATATATATATATATATATATATATATATATATATATATATGAGAGAGTACAAAATATTATAAACAAAATAATTAAATTTACCAATTTAAAACACGCGACAAAGCCTCGCCAAAACCAAAAGTCCAACTTATCTAAAATTTCAAATAGAAGAATCCAACATAATCATAAGTGGTTACTTAATCATGTTCAAGGTGAAAATAATTATGATGTAATAATATGAAATTTGAGATATGTATATCAAGTTATAATCATGTGACAAAATAAAGTATATTCAATATATAAAAATCATGCATCCTAAAGCATGACGATGATGATTTATATTTATCCCCATATATATATATATATATATATATATATATATATATATATATATATATATATATATATATATATATATATATATATATATGTGTGTGTGTGTGTGTGTGTATGTGTGTGTGCTTTAACCATATTATTTTCATATGAAAAGCGTCACGACATCATAAATTAACTTACCATTAATTTAACATTCTCCCCATTTTATTATTGAATTGAAAAATGTAGAAAATTAAATCAATAAATGGGTCTATCAAGGATAAAATGAATTTTTTATGTAAAATTAACTATGGTTGGGTATAACGTAGATAAGTGGAGATAAATTCATCACAATATATACCAATATGGAAATAACTAATTAAACAAAGATATATAAGCTAAAATGAGATGAGGCATCAACGATAACATCATTAATATGCTCAACCACAACGTATGAACTAAAATAACTTGTATCCACAACAAGATACTTAAAGTATTTAGGATCAAAAGGTAAATCAAATATGCATACAAATGAATATCAACTAATAAACCACTAAAGACTCACTAAAACCAACAAATACAAAATAAGTCTAAGAAAAGTCACAATACATTAATCATTTACAAATACCACCAATCATAAATTCTTGTCATTGTCATAGTCGTTGCCTTCTTCATATATCTTACAAATCAAGAAAACCACACCGATTAGGTTTGTTTGTTTTTATTTGCTGGATACCATTTTTATATGCCGATAATAATTTATATTGTTGGAAATTATTTTTTATTGCTGGATATAAAAAAAACATGCATCTCAATTAGGGGTTGCAAATTGTCACATGACCCACATGACTTTTTAGCGGGTTTGGATGAAGCCTTAACGAATACAGCTGCTTAATGGGTAGACCCGCTAAACACGATAACTAAACGAATCGGGTTTGGGTTTAGCCATTTAGTGTAAATACATGACACGACTCGTTAAGGCACGACTTGAACTCGATCCAAACATGACACGAATACGATAAGACACGACACGGTACACACGAAATACTTAATGAGTCGGGTTTGGGTAGAGGTGATTTTGATACAAACCCGGTTAGACCCGGCATGAAAATGATTAACTTATCTTTTCGATTTATTTCTTTCTTTTCTTGCACTAAATACCTGTAAAATTAATAAGAAACACACAAAACTCAGGGTACTTGTTAGAAATAGTCAATGGTAATGACATGGGATAAAAACTATTCAATTACTTTGTTCGAGATATTAAAATTACTAACTTAAGGGGCTAAATTCAGAAGAATTTATGCTTGGTCAAATCCCCCTAACTTAGAAATTTGTACGTCCCGAGCAATGTAAATGAAGCTACCCAAAGTTCTATTTTTGAGATTTCTTGTATTTAACTGAAATTCCAATTTCGTAGGCATGCGATTGCATTGAGCGTATGCAACAAGCCTTTAAACCCCCCAGGTTACCCTAGTAGGACGAGTTTTCTCTCATGAGATTTATTAGTACAGTAGTCGTGCACACTAGATGAGAGGTGAGAATTCTCAAGAGAGTGTCGCATACTAACATGGTTGTTGCATTAGCCGGTAAGCGTTTTAAATACTTGCTAAACTAATTTTAAACTATTTTGCACTCGGGCTCTGACCCGTTTCTTGTTATCTCTTCTCTCTTGTGTATATATGTATATATTACAAGTGCCCAGCCACAACGGCGTCATGCTTAGGTTCTTTGTACGGGACGGGTTGCAGCTTATGTGAGAGTTACAGGCCATTTTCTTAGACGATCTCAGTATTGATTCCACTCTTAGTTCCCTTTTAATTAGTTGGGCATGTGTCGCCATTTTTCCTTATTCAGTTGGATTTGTCAGAGACTATGTTCATTGATCTTTAGTATTTTACTCTTTGGGATTTCATTACTTTCAGGATGGTTTTCCTTTATGGTTTTAAAGTTGGTATTAGTTATTTGAATGATTAAATTCATGGGTGTTTATTTCCATTCTAATAATTATGTGATTCTTAAATTGTATATTGCTAAAGGTTTTATTATTGGATTTAATGAAATGAAAATAATGTTTTAAATGGTTTTGACACTTAGCTTAATTATTTAGGGTATTTAAATTGGAAAATTTATTAATTGCGACAGTGATGCTAAGAATGAACCAACTGTTCACCTTGATTATAATTTAATAAATGACTGATCACCCAGTATTTAATTAGTCGGGGTGTTACTAGTGGTATTAGAGCATCAGATTCTAGTGTTCTTTAGGATCTGTACGGCTTAGTTCGCTTCCAGCTTAGCGTCTTTGATTTAGATCCCTAATATTAGAAATGTTGGATTCATCTTTATGTGTTGGGAATTCGTGCTTCTGCAATTTGTTTATGTGAATGATGAACTCATCCAGATTATTTAAATTTTCAAATGGATCGTCATGAAGAACTAGCTAATACCGTTAGGGGAGTCAACAAGCAAGGCCTACTCATACCTCAGGTGTCTCCAGAGAGAGTATCAACCGTCAAGTTAGAAGGTATTGTGGCACAGGCAGTTACCACTGCGGTCTTACAGTATCAAGAACGAAGCACACAACTTATAGGGCCAAAAGAACTAGAGAGTATAGTCAGTCTATCATGACTAGAAATAACATGTGTGTGAAGACACAAAAATCGCAACAACAAGATCCTCAAGACCGTAAAACCCACGAAGGTAACAAATTGTGCAGGGAAACCCAAAAGCGTTAGGGACAACGAAGTCGGGGTCCGAGTGAAGTCACGAATAGGTGTTTTAAATGTGGAATGATCGGTCATGAACATGGATGCTAATTCCATCATTACAACTCAGACTAAGACTGTCCTCCGTTACAAGCATGCCCTCTTCTTATACAGTCTTTTAGGGGATGACATGGTCATCAGTCTTTCCTCCCTCATGTTGCATCAAATAGTGAACGCTGCCTATAGCGAGAAGGGAACCACAACTCTTCCTTTTGCGCGACTAATTTCTCGGATTTGCAGGGATGCCGGATGTGAGGTCTTGGACAGCGACAAGATACCTAGGCTGCCCAAGGTGTCTAATGATAATACCATTGCTAAAAGCTTGGGGAAAGGTTATTGGGAGAGGAGGAAAAAGCGTATGTTGGATGCTCCTGATGCCCCTGATGCTCCTATGCCGGATATTCCGGAAGTGCCTCATCCAGTCCCACCTCCTGTGCCTCCTACTGTTAACCCCATTACATATCTCAGTGTGCGGATGGATGAGTTACAGTCTAATTTTACTGAGTTTTGGGTCACCTATATGGGAAACTTCGCATCGTTGCAGGGTGATTTTATCGAGTTTCGGGACACTTATATGACGAACTTCGCATCCTTACGGGCTGACTATCAGCGAGATACTTCCATGATTGCCCGGGCACAGATGGATTTGTTTGCCCATATTCGTGGGGACGAGGCTACTGTGCCTCCTTACCTTTATGATACCTATGCCCCTCGTAACCACACCGCGCCCGAGTCCTCGAGCCTCCATCCGGACCATATGTAGGGCGTTGTCATCTCGCTTTCTCTGCTGCTAACTTTTGTGGTTCTTTATTTTGAGTTTTGGGTTTGTAACTTTGTAGTTGTGTAGTGGTGTGGGGAAGAGAGAGTACATTTAATGTATTTTCTAATTTTGGTTTTTGTGCCCCATGTACACAACTTGTGATTATTAATGAAATTACTCATTTACTTATTCTCTACTTGTTCTACTAGCTTTAATTTGCATTTAATTCCATCTCTTGTATTGGTTTTATGTTTAAACTAGATAACTAACTTAATTATGTTGTTAACTAGCATGTGTAGTGTAGTTTCAATTATGATCATAATCCCACCTTGGATGCTTGAACTTCATATTTAGGGTTTGGTTTATAATTGTTCTAATGGTTTATAATCCCACCTTAGATTTGCACTTGAATCACAAGCTTTATTTAGAGCGCACCAATGCGTCATGTATGAAACCTGTATTATTTCTTAAATATGTACTACCCTGTATAGGTCTACTAATCAGCAAACCATCATGTTCACAACTTTGTAGTCGTTTGGTACTAGTAACTGTTTATTTCTATGCTGCTAAACTCTCAAAGACAAAATCTCTATTAATTGTATGACAAGTATGTGAATTACTATTTCATAAGGTTTATTTGATTGTTGTATTAATAGTCTAGGGGACTTGATTGAAAATATTCAAGAATGGTTTTTATGTACCTATAAATTATCACATATGCATAGAATGCTTCTGTTTTACAATGATTTTTGTATTCAAGTAAAATGGATGGATTTTGGTTCAAGTTGTGCTATCATTTTTAATTATCAATTCACATGTCTTATTTCAGGTGAAGGAGTAGGTAAGATATAAGTGAAGCTATCATTTAACGACGAGAAAAGGTAAGATGATGGTAATGAAATTCATATATGTTTACCCAACTTTGGGGAAGTTGTTTGTTTGTATCATTCGTATCATATCCACCACCACCCCTTATATAGATTACTTTGTAGTTATTTGTAGATTCAAAGTTTTGGGATTACTATGTAGTTGAATGGTGATGCGTGCAGTTCTTGACGGTGATGCGTGCAGTTCTTGACTCAACATCCTATTCAATAGTTGTCAATATTATTGTTAAATTGATGAAGTGGTTAAAATGAGGTCCAATATGGACCTCGAGTATTTTAGTATTGTTGTTGTTGAGTATTTTTATTTTTTTAAACAGGGTGGATAGTCCTATAAATAAAGGTAACTCTGCCCAAATTTTTTAAAATTAGACCAGAAATATTGTACATTTATTTCACTTTTTTGTCCGGTAACGATTTTTTTTTGCAATTTTCGTCGTGCCTTCAGGCACGGGCATACGCTAGTATATATATATATAAGCTATGGTAGTTTGTTTATCACAAAAAATGAATATATATATATATATATATATATATATATATATATATATATATATATATATATATTATTTGCAGGCATACACATGGCATATCCGGCATACGTAGTATTCAAAGGCCTAAATCCAGGTGTTTACACTTCGTGGCAAGAAACACAAGCACAAGTTAATGGATACCGAGGCGCCATATTCAAAAAATTTGATTCCATTGAACTTGCTCAACAGGCATACTCTGAGTACACGAGGGAGGATGTCACCGCATCAATACCCCCCACGGCTGATATACCTAGACTTCATGAATCGTATCCACTGCGTGGTGACTCCTGGTCTAGATTTATAATGATTTTTTTACATGTTCATGGCATTCCATGTCATCGAAGTGTTGTGTTGTTAATTTTTTTAGTTTATTGTTTATTCAATGTTCATTTTGTACTTGGCACCCCCTTAGGGGTTGTTTGATGTTAAACTAAGTTTAACAAGTTTTATGTGTACTAGATATTTGGAATATGAGAAATATAAATGAAATGTTGTCAAAAATTTTAGACTTGTTATCATGATATTTATTTTACTTTCATTATTTCATCATTTTGTGAAAATATAAAGATATTTGTAATAACTTTTACAACATTTAACAAATTTAATTTTGTAACTCCTAATAGGAGTCACAAATTTGTCACTACTATCAATTTTGTAACTCCTAACAGCAGTTACGAATAGCAGTTACAAATTGGGGTCACCAGTCATAACTCCATAGGGGTTATAAAAAATTGTGACTGCTGTTAGGAGTTATAAATTTTCTAATGTCACCCCCTAAATTATGACGGTAAATAGCAGTTATAAAGGTCATTTGTGAGTGCTAACAGCACTCACAAATCTCCCATTTTGGTGTAGTGCATAGGGGGAATTGATAAAATTCATGTCTTGCAGCATTCTGATGTTGCTCGAGCATGACCAATCAAGCAAATGATCAGGATGGGATATCTCAAAAACTGAATGGAGTTGGTAATCACCAAGATACCTGGAGATCATCCACCAAGGAATGGCACGAGACGGAATCCAGGTAACATCAAGTTTAAAGGGAGGAAAAGGCAGATCGAGTAATCCAGGCTCACATTAATCCCATAAAGATTGTCCTTGATCATCTTTCATCACACACAAGGCATTCAATCATCCCTGCTTGTATCCTTCGTTATTCGATTATCGTAGCCAAGCATCGAGATAACACAGAGCTTCGTTGTATCCTGCCATCCAAAACTCTCTAGGATGTTTGTGAAATTGATAAGTCAATCTCTCAATCTGCCCGTGGAGTTTCTTCACCAAATTTTTTGTACTTTCCAGTGCAGACATCTGCTTTGAGAGTTGGTCGGTAAGAGTCTGAATCTTCTGAGACATTTCAGCCAAGGCTTAATTTTTTGCTCTCAATTGGACAACCTGATTCATTTAGGCTTGCTCGGTCCTAATCCCTGCGATACTTATCCGACCAGCTCTAGTTCTCCCCCGCGAGGAGAATATAGCTCTGGTTTGTTTCGAAGATTCCATCTCTACTCGCAAGGCAAAATTTTCAGCCTCCAAAAAGGTAAAACCCTCATCATTAACTAGAACCAAGGCTCTCGAAGAAGAGGAGGTAGCAGATCTAAGTTTCTTCACTTCCTCTGGAAACGCAATATTCTTCCGCTCCAATAGCAAGTTTCAGCGCACTTTACTTTTTCTCATGGGCCAAAATTTACTTGTCATAGCCCCTATCGGCACTCAATTGTTGGTACTTTTTCTCATATCATTCGTGCAAGAGTGTGGTGGTTTCTTTGTGCTGAAGTTGGAGTTCCTCGATCATCCCTTGAAGGTCTTCTATCATTTCATAATAAGCCATATTATTGGTTACAGCAAGATCAAGCAAATACTTCAAGTATTAGTATGCATCAACTGCTTTCTCGAAAGCATCGGGTCCAAGGATATCAATTATTTGGGCCTCAGTAAAATCTGCATGACCCGCTTTAAAGTAATCATTACATTTTTTTCATCAACTATGTGTTATGAGATGATAAGAGTTCCATCCTGGTAATAAACTAGCAAGGAAAAATAAAAACACATCAACAACGATACACATAGAAGAAGTCAAGGAGAAATTCAGATTAGACGATAAAAATCCATTTTATTGATCATAAGAGGTGAGAGTACAACCAAAGTTATAAGAAAGAAAAGAAAAGAAGAAGAATAACATAAATAAAGAAACGAGCAACGCTACACCTTCTCCTTATTTCCTATAACAGCATCAACAAGTTTGGATGAAGGAGTTGGTTGCTCGAGAGGCATTTGGTGTTACTCAGTAGAAGCTAATACTTGCTGAACTTGCTCGGGGGTTCAAGGAGAAGTAGAAACAGGGACTTGTTCTACTATCATCATGGAAGACTCATCAGATGCAACTTCATCTTCTTCTTCTTGGTCAATAGTAGGAGGATGGCCATGAGTGTGTTTCTGAAACAACTCAGAATCGTCCTCAACACTCAACTCTTTTAATGATGTGACCCATCCATCCATAAAGTACTTCAGAATTGCGTACTCTATCTGGCAAGTAATAGTGGTTAAGGCTCTGTTCCATCCCTTGTCCGTACCAGAGCTGAAAGATTTCTTCACCGCAACCTTTCTCTTCATATTCTCAGAAGAAGCACATTCCTCAGCAAGCCTCACCTTCTCCTCAATGTCTTTCTTACGTAGGTCAGCCTCTTCAATCTTTTCATCAGCTTCTTTCTTGCTAGAAATGACGACCTTCAATTTTTCTTCCAACTCCTTGGAGGCACTTATGGCTTGGTCACGAGTTGACTATGCAGATAGAAGTTTCTTCTCCCAAGTAGCTTTATCTTCCTCGTATTTTTTTTGGGAGTCCTTCAAGGTTTGAGATAACCCAGTAAAAGCTTCTTCAACCCCACTGGACGAAGTGGAAGCCTTGATAACCTCATCTCTCTCCAGGATATTATTAAAGCACGTCATAAAGTAAAAAAGAAAAGAGGCTCAAATTAGAATATGAATAAAATATGTGGAAATAAAGTGATAGGGATGATTATACTTACTGACGCGATATGTTGGGCCGCTAAATCAACGACCTTCTCCCATGAAAGGGAACCCCCAGCAGCTCTATACTCCGAAATGGTCCAAGACTTGATCAAACCCCTGGCCGAATTCGGGGCAATTAGAGCTGGAGCGCTAGCCGCTGAGGAAGGACCTCCAATATCAGAAGGTCGGGCAATAGTTTCTTTAGGTCTTTTCGCAAGACCTCTCCTCAATCTCCTTAAAGGAGCACCTTCAATCAAAGATGTTGCCTCTTCTTGTGCAATAGTAGAACCTTCAATCAAAGGTGCTGCCTCTTTTGGGATAATATGTGGCTTCTTGCTGACCTCCTTGACAGTTGAATTTGGTCCCTTAGATGGAAGAATGTCCGTTTTCCTTATCCCTCCAGACGGGACATCTCCTCTGGTTTTCTTCTTCCCATTCGTGCCAAGAGAATCCTTAACAAAGAACTCAGGTATTCTCCTCTTCTTCGTCATTAAATCAGCAATAGATGTGGTCAGATCAGAAGAAGACTCTTTGGCACTTTCCTTAGATATCAGTATTTGTTCAAGATCAAATACCAAAGGAGGGGCAAGAGGATGTGCAATGAAAGATGAAGTAGTATTTTTATATCTCAACAAATAAGAAACAGCTCTGACGTGCTCCCCACCAACTGATTGGTTCAAACCCCATATGAGTTTAAAATCTTTTATATTAAAGTCGCTCCCTTTTGGGGGCTTTCTTTTGTTATCAACTGCAAAAAATTAGAATAAATTTTAGTGACGCATTTCATTAAACATAAATAGAGCTAAATCAAAAAATTAAAAACAACCTATCCCATTGCCATAAAGTGGACATCTGGGACCTTGGTAAACATCATTTCCTTTTAATGGAGGGTGTTGCCAATTTTTCATCACAACTCCATGATCAAAATAGTCCCTATTATCATCGGGAAGATTGACCACAAAAGCCCAATTGGAAAACTTAGTTTTTCAATAAAATGTGGTATCACTGGTAACCCATTTATAACAAAACATAATCACAGGGATCCCTAAGTGAGTCCCATGAGTTTGGTTTAACCTATGTACGCCATTAACTACCCTCCATGTATTTGGAGCTACTCTTGTAGGAATAATGTTGAAATATTGGAAAAACTCCAAACACAGTGGATTAGGCGGAAAAGAAAAGCCGCACTCCGCTACGAAAAGTGAGGGAAACCAGTGTCCCTGAGCCAGAGAAACTAAATCAGATAGAGAAGGAGGTTCTTCTAGAATAACCCAGGAGACAAAATAAACTCAAAATTTATCCAAAGATTTGATAAGATAAACCATGATCACTAAAGCAAGGAAAGAAGAAAGAAGAAATTCTTACAGAAAATTAAGAAATCTGCTAAGGCGGGTGACAAAAAGAATGACAGTATAAGGATAGAATGAGAAGATAGAGACAATCGCCTTTAAATGCCTTGCATCGGGAAGAAGGAAAATAAATGATTACCAAAAAAGACGATTGCGTATTCGGTAGTTAAACGATTAAAAAGACACAAATATCCAAGCAATTGTCACAAATTCAAAATATTTACAAGTTTGCCATTTCACGCTCAAATGACGAGGCTAAAGATAAAATTCCTAAGTGTTGGAAGTGTGTAATTAATCAACGAACAAAAAGGTACCCGAGCAACTCTTGAGTAAAATATTCCACACTCTCATATCAAAACTCAACTGTGAAACAATGGGGGCTTCTGTTGATACGAAAATTAGTCAGCTGACGTGGAACAGTTATATAAAGACACGTGTCATACTATGTGATAAATACATGTGCTCGACAAGCTACTAAACGTGCAAAGCTACATAGCGCACCGACCTACTCAGCGTGCAGAGTATCTGGGTGGGAAGATTAAGGGACAATTGCACATTCAATGAACATCGAATTTAATGAGCATTCTTATTGTATAGATGCATATGTCTATTAAACAACGGCATATCGTCTATTCATACTGATACCCCTAGGGTTATAAATACAATTTAACACCCCCCATAATGGGGTAATTGATCTCTTGTAATCATCATTGAGATTAAGGCAAACATCGACAATACAGGAACAGTGGACGTAGGCATTTTCATTGGGCTGAATAACTTTAAAACTCTGTTGTCTTATTTTCCTTATTCCTTTTATCTGTGATTAATTAATTAGACCCAATCTAGTTTTTTACATCAACAGTTGGATTTTCAGGTAATGGAATGTTTAGGGATATTAAATTGTTAAAAGGAACTATAGGTGATGAGCGTAAGTTTTTGTAGAAATAAACCTTATAATAATCCTCAATACAATCATAAATACTTCCACTTATCTTTCATACAACAGAAACAACACGAGAACATGGAAAGCATCACAGCTGCCAACTCATACAAGAGAAAAATCCCTATTCTAAATCAACTGTGGCCCGCACATCTGAATGAACTTCGAATACATGTTGACTTGAGCAACTAATATTCCAATGTCTACTTTTATTCAAATTTCCAGTCAGTAGTTTATCAAAATGAGGATATGACTCTTTTGACAATGTTTCAGATTCAATAAGTCCGTTTGCATTCAAATTCATAATCAGGATATTCATTTTGTCCAGCATATTAATTATCGGTTAATGCCTTTCCTCTAGGATCCAAGAGTTGAATGATTCTTCAACACTTGACGCCATGCCAGGATAACGTTTACCAGTGAAATATGCATAAGATCAATTCTCTTGAGGAAAATTACCAAGAAAATTAGCAACACCAGATCCACCTTCCTTCTTTAGGGCACCAATGTTCTTCTGAAATTCATCAACTGTTACAACATATGCACAATGGATGAAATCTTGCACAAGCTTCTTTCGAAAGTTTCCACTTCCTCGTATTTTCTTCTTTATCTTTCATTGTGAATGATGTATACAGTAGGAATTTATGTACAATGGAATGACCTTAAAAGTACCTTCAATAAGACAATTGTTCCGATCGGATATAAATGTGATGTTTTGATCTTGATGAGCTAGTGCATCATGCAAATTAATGAGAAATCACATACAATTATCATCCATCTCTGAACGAATAACTCCATATGCAAGAGGATAAAGGCCTCAATATATAATGAAATATATTAGTCCTTGTAGTTTTGAATGATGTACTAAAAAAATGGTGCCTCTTTCACGGACCATTAAACACATAGGCTATCCAAAAGAATACATATATTTGTAGTGATATGATATACAAATGTGGAGTAAAAAACTATTATGCTTGTACTATAATATATATGGGTGTACTTTATTTCATTTGACCATCATAAAGAAAGAATCCCAAGGTACACGAGCAACATTACAAAGTACACATAAACTGTATCAGAAGTTCATGTGTACTTTGTAATGATGTGCGTGTACTTTATAATATTTGCCTAGAACAAACACGGAATCCTAAAGTACACGCATAACAGTACAAAGTACATGTAACATAAAACATAAATTCACGAGTACTTTTTAATCTTATGCATGTACGTTGTGATTTTATGTAAATAATAATCACAGAACTCAAAGTACATGCATATCACTACAAAGTACACACACATATTCACATGTACTTTGTAATGTCACGCGTGTACTTTATATCTATCCAAAGAACATATAAAGAATGTCAAAGCAAAGGCATAATATTGTAAAGTAGACTTCAATGCTTAACATTTATCATTGTTCCCATTCCTTGTAGTTTCTGACAAAATCGTTCCACAGTAGTGGCTCTTAAAAAAGGCACCATCAAGAAACAAAATAGGTCTGTAGTACTGAAATCAATCAATGGATCCTATAAACATCACAAAAATTATCTTTAATAATTTTCTCTCCAGTTCCATGTCAAGAATGCACTGAGATCCCAAATTATACTGCAATAGAAGTTCCTTATAATCATAGATTAATGCTTAGGAAACTTTCTCATCACCATACAACTCAGCTGCAGTCATCTCTTTACCACATCATGAATGATGACAACCTATATGAAAGCCGTACTTCAACGAAAAAGATCTAACTTTAAAATCCATAAACCTTCTGCATAACTCATTGTATATGAAATCTAATAAGGTGTCTTCAAATATTTCAATGCAAGCTATATTATCCAAATAACAACACCAGGCAATCCTACAACTTTCCATCATTACCTGCATTAAATTGAAATAGAAAAATGATTTTGCTAAAGCTCAAGATTAAATAATGTTGATGGCCCGGACCCACAAACACATGTCCAACTAACATAACTAATCTATTAAGCATGAATCAACAGTAACAAAGTAAATGCACATTAACATTATGCCAAATTATGTCAAAACCAAAATGAGAATTAACCATTAGAAAATCCTGTGTACTTTATATCAATTTGAATGTACTGTAAATAAATTTTCTTGTTTGATATATACAATTGACATTACAGTTTTAAAACCTTAAGATTGGTCAATGCCACTTTAATACCCCGTGATTTTTGAGTTGTAAAAATCTTTGTTAAATTAAAATTTTCAGAAAAATAATTTTTTGGAGTCTATTTAATTTTTTTATGTAAAAATAGTCGTTTTATATATAAAAAATAAGGTTTTATATGGAATCTAAATCGGGATTAAAATTTGGCAATTGTGACTTTTTATATACAAATGGGGGGAGGATCCGACCTAAGGAGAAAAAAATTTGACCGTCCGATCAAGCTAGATTTTTTACAGCAGCTTTGTCAAGCAATCATCTACAACGCATCAAAATTTCAGCCAATTTCGACAATCCGATCATTTGTAATGTCTGTTTGAGTGTTTGTGTTTGATTAAGACTTAAATTATTTTTAGTATATAAACATAAAGTGACAGGTTTAGAACTTTTAAAATACATTTTAGCCTTCTAAAAAGTCAGTAGTCTCCCATAATTTCATTCTCTCTCATATATAAAACCTAAAGCCCATTAAACATAACTTTCAATCCAAAGTTTTGAAGAGCTAAGCCGTATTTTCCCAAGATCATTCGAGAAAATGTTTTCATTATTTTCTTGAGAGGAACGCACGCAACCATCGAATCAGATTCTTCAAAAGAATTTTTACAGGCATGAATACTTCTATTGTTTCCCTTTAGAAATATGTGTTTTTAATGTTGCCAAAACACTAATGATCATTTTTTTTTCCTTAAAATAAATTAGAGAGACTAATTACGGAAAGTGAAACTAAATTCGGGACTATTTTTATTCAAATCTTTAATATGAATTAAGACTTAAACCCTTGCATGCATAGGTTAGAGGTAGGAATTCCATTAGTATTTATGACGTTCGCATGTAGAATAAATTATACGAATATTATAAATTGATTTCGACATATATAACCACGTTAATTTTATGCATATTTTAGAGTATAGATTTATTGTTGTATTTCTCTAAAAACATATGCATGTGAATATATATTTTATAAATTGATGAGAAAATGAATTGTTTGATTAATGTTATAATTAAATGGACATAATTTGGATAAATAGTGATCTTGCGAATAATTTTAAGGATTGTTGTGATAAGTTAAAAATATGCCATATATGATAAGTTAAATGTATTAATAATTGACACCGCGGGGATGAAGAGATTGTTGGGATAGTTATTGCTCTCTCCTTATTTTGGGTTGTTTGCTAGGTATAGGACTAGTAGGTAGGCATTAGTTGTTGATGACGCTTTCTAGGTATGGGACTAAATAGTGTGGGTTTTTTGGATGGACAATTTCGGGGTTGGACTACTCTTACATTGTTTTGGTTGGATCGTTAGCCTAGATGCGAGGCTAGGTAGTGAATTTTGGTAGTCATTCTTCGTAAATGATAGGTTAGGGTATATTTGTGTTTTAGAGGCCTCTAGGTATGGAACTAGGGGTAGGTTGAGGAATTTATGCTTGATAAAAGGGTGGGGATAATAGAAAATAATGAGAACTTGAGATAATTGATAATTAATGCGTAAGACTTAGAACGGATAATAAAATGAATTTTGTGTCGTGAGTATGTGAAGGACTAACAGAAGATGGGTCAATTGGCTATAATGGTGTGGGTGTGTGTTGGTGTCACGAGTATGTGCGGGGGCTGACAGAATATGGGCTAACTGACTATAGTGATGTGTCGTGCGTAGAACCTCACGAGTATGTGCAGAGCTGACAGATATTAGGTTGACTAACTATAGTGAGGGAAATGGGTGTGATGTGTTAGAACTTAAGCACACCAATAGTGTGTGCTGGTCCGATAAGGGGTAGACTGACCATAGTGGTGTCGCACGAATATAAATAATTAGATAATTACATTAAGTAAGAATATGAGCTAAATTTTAAATTAAATGATCGAAATGAAATAATTTGAACTTGAACTTTGGGGTGGTTTAGTATATGGATAGATGGTGGTAGTTCATTTTTACTCGAATGTTAATATAATTCGTTTAAATTAATACACTCTATTGTGATGTTTATCATGAATAATGCTATTGTCTGGGTTTATGGACCCTAATTGGGAGGAGTAGCTAGTATTCATGCGGTGGGCTATGACCCATCGCGTTGACTAACATTTTAGGTATAGTCTTGGAGTAGCTGCACATGAATGTTTGGAGATATGTTTGGGAGTGAAGCTGGAGATTTATTTTATTTACTTTAGTAGTTTAGAATTACTTTCCATTTCGTCGTATTTATTATGAGACTTTCATTTATGAATTTGGTGGGCCAATCGGTTCCATATTTGTTTACGGATTCTGTCAGATATTTATAGTTGGATTATTTCATTTGGATTTTATATTTATTTGGAGTTGGATTTATTTGGGTGATAGTATGGTGATGGATTTTAAATTGGCAAGGATGGTTATAATTATTGGATAAGTTTGATTATTATCTTGTGGAATTTTTTTAAACGTCTCATATATTTGTCACATGCTGGGTTGCCAAAATGCACGGGACGTTACAGCGCCTAGCGTGGGCCCACAAAGGCATGCCCAACTGACACATGACAAGTCTATGAAGCATGATTCAACAGTAACAAAGTAAATGCATATTAAAATTATTCCAAATTAATGTCAAAATAAAAAATGAGAATTAATCATTAAAAATTCACGTGTACTTTACTACAATTTTCCTGTGAGGTATATTCAAATGACTGTACTTTTGTTAAACCTCAAGAGTGATCAATATTGCTAGCATATGCCCATCTAACAGATGACAAGTCTGTTAAGTAATAAATCAAAAATAACGAAGTAAATGCAGATTAACATTATGCCAAATTAATGTCAAAACACAAAATCAGAATTAATCATTAGAAATTCACGTGTACATTATATCAAATTGTGTGTACTTTACTGCAATTTTTCCATGAGGTATATATATGAACAACCTATATATACATAAAGTACACACACATGAAGACATACACATGAACACACAAACAAAACATATACATACGCTACCTGTTTCAAAATAAAAACACAAAGTCAAAATATATTCATATAAAATTAAAATAAAATTATAAAAATTCACAATCAAATCATTCATTCAATGTTCGAGTTAATTCAGCACATGAATTACCCAATTACAATGATTTGATTAATAAAAAAAATATGTACTCTTATTTTAATTGATCGATATGCAAAACATTTCTTGATAATAGGTATAAACTTACAA